>VXAC01002376.1:601537-693286 GCA_013399225.1 Rhipidura dahli
CGATGTGCTGCACCTCCACCTCGTCACCGAGGGCGCCAGCCGGGACATCGGCCTCGGGCTGCTGCGGGACCTGCTGCGCGGCGCCGCCTTCCGCCACCAGGTGCGCGGGGGGCCGAGGGGCGGGCCGGGCCCGCGGGGAGCGAGCGGGGGGCTCGGCCGGGCCGTCCTGTGTGATCTTCCCGCGGGACACGGGGAACAGCAGTCCAGCGGGAAGGAGCTCCCTCAACTAACAGCCCATGTGCCCGTTCCCGTTGCTCCACAGTCTCGGGAATCCTGAGGGGCTTGTTCTGCGCCCCCACGGCTGCTGCTTGCGGGGAGGTGTCCTGGTGCAGCCCAGTGATTCGCAGATGGGACTGGGCAGCAGCGTGGCCTGGGAACACCTCCGGCGCACCACCTGCGCTGGAGAGGAGCCGTTGCTCTAAGCACTGCTGCTGTCCTACAGACCCTGTTGGTAGTCCTGCTTCAGCATCTCCACACAAGGACCACGTGTGCTTGTATCTCCATGGCTTCCCGATAAGAAGAGGAGGTTGGCCTGCTGCTAGTGACTCTTGACAGTGGGAGTGGAGAGCCTGCAGGGGCTGGGGAGCATCCTCGTGCCAATGTTCCTACTGCCAGGGAAATGGTTCTGCCTTCCAAAACCAAACAGGGCAGTTCATGTAAAGCCAGGCTTTTCTCACATTGAACGGGTGTCTGAAAACTGGGGGGGTGTTAAGTTCAGAGGTTCCAGGTAACCTGGACTCCCCTGTCCTGAGGTGCTGCTGCAGAGCATTGCTTTAAAGTGTCCCCTAGTCCTGCTGTAACTTTTATTGCTCATATTTCCTGTATTTCATATTAGCTGAACTCTGCCAAGACATAGCTTGAGGTGTAACCTTAACATTGTTCATACAGACACTTTCCTGGTTAATAATCTTACCACTCGTTTTCTTTAAACAAGCCCTTTCCAAGTTCTGACCCTCAGTCAGGTCACATACCCGTGGTGGGACACCCACACTATGCAGCAGTGCTTGGCTGTCTGGAGGGTGTGCCCAGCTCCCTCGGGAGGATTCCTGCACTCCACAGTGGGGTGGACTGCCTGCCCCACGATGGTGCAGTGCTGATGTGGTGCAACAGCACAGCTCAGGTGTGTGGTATTATGCCCCCTGGAGTGGGAGGATCCCCAGGCCACCATGGTGTGCACATCCTTTGGTGTCACCCCTTTGTGTGTGTGTGGCTGCCTAACTGCTATCTGCCCCTCCAGGAAAGAAACTTCTCTGCAGGCAGCCTTGCCAGCCTCACTTCTCCAGGGCAACGTGGGCTGGGAGTTGGAGGCATGGAGTGATTTGTCTGTTATGGATGGGCCGCTGTCTGTAGGTGCCTGTGGAAACACAGAGAGACCTGGAGTATGTCTGGCACCAGAAATGATCTCCTGGGTGTAAGCAGGCAGCATGATCTGGAGGACTCAGGTGAGATCTCACTGAGATCTGCTCAGTGGGACAGCTTCTTCCCTCTTTCCTGGTGTATCCTCATTTCACTGGCTGGCTTATGGTTGGCAGTACGTTTTGGATCAGTTGTTTCTCTGCTTTTAGGTACAGAGCAGAGGTGGTTCTGCTTCTCAAGCATGCAGCCTTGCCCCTAATCCTGTGCCGGTTTCTGGAATGGCAGCAGATGACAGCACCTCTTTATTCTTGCTGTAGCCTACCCCATTCCTCTTCTTTACCAGGAGGGAACTTCTTCCTACCTTGGACTTCTGGTACTGCTGTTAATGTTGAAGGTGATTGATCCTGATGTTCAAGTAGCTCCAGCAGTAGCCCATCTCTACCCCGAGATCTCTAGTTTCCTGCTTTTCTTGGTGTGTGCAGAGCACTCTCCTGGTTCTTACGCTGTTTTCCTAGCGCAGGCCCAGAGATAAGCCTTGATAAAGTGCTCAGGGGGCAGCTGGAGCCACTGAGGCAGGACTGATAAAACCCCCGGAAATTTTTCTTCATGAGGAAGCAATTTAGGCCCCACTTTTGGAGCTGCCCTTGCCCTCGCATCCTAGCAAAGCTGTGATCAGTTGGCTCCTCTGTTAGAGTGAAGCCCAGAGTTAGACATGGATCATAACCTTTGGGGAAGGTTGTGGGCAGCTTTTCTCTCTCCCTAGGCAGACTCGGTAACTTTCAGTCCCCTGGAGACCGAAGCAACCGGCTGGAGCCCGGGGCCAATGTGCGGCGAGTGAGAGAGCAGAAGAGCTGTGGGGTGCAGGCGGTGGGTGCATGGGAGCAGCGCAGGCACCGGACCCTCCCGGCAGGGCAGGGCAGGGCGGGGCTGTCCGGGCGTGGGCAGTCGCTCCGTGGCGTCCCCCTCCCGCTGGCCGTGCAGATGTGTCCCAGATGTGCAGCCGGGAGCGCGGCCGGGCGTTGGCAGCAGAGGGAGCCCGTGCTCCGCGTGTGCGGCCGGGAGGCGGCGGCAGGACCCAGCCCGCGGCCGCGCTGCCCGTGCGGGGCCTGGCGGGGCTCTTAGCGCGCCTTTGTGACAGCAGTCGCAGACAGCGTGTCCCGCACGCGGCTGGCGGGGACATCTCTGCAGCCTGTCCCGCCCCCCCGGCCGGCGGGAGATGCCCGGCAGCGAACCGGCCTCGGCCGACACTGCTTAGAGAGCCCCGGCTCGCCCCATTTCCAGGCTGTGTGCTGCGACTCCTTGCGCGATTCCTATCGCTCATTGATCCCGTTTCCCTGCCACAAGACGAACTACTCATTCGGCTCTCTGCTCATCCTGGTTCCCTGTTCAGATGAGCCCCACGAAGGATGCTGCTGGGGTGGTTGTAACTGGGCTGCCGTCACGTCGTGCTTGTGGAGACCTGCGAGGAGACCCGACGTGGAAAAGGAGGGAAAGTTAAGGGGAAAAGAAATGCAGGTTGTTTTTTCGTAGTGAATCAGTAGAAAGAGTCTTTTATCAGTGTGGGACGTGTGTTTATAAAACTGTGCTTGTACAGGAAACCCCTAGAATTTACTTTTCTTAATGTCCTCAGCAAATGTGGTCAGATTTAGATACAGGGATTTACTAAAAGCTGTTACACAAATAAATAACAAAGTACAAAATTAGCAGCAGATCAACGAGCTGTGCTAAAGTCAGCAGTGAGAAAGGAGGAAGCCCTCACGGTCCCAGAGAGGCGGCCTGTGGCTGCGGGAGCAGAATTCAGCTGTCCAGGAGTTTGCTTTGCAGAAGTACAAAAGGGTGGGCAAAAGACACGTTTTCCTGTTTTCTTTGGCAGGAGTGGGAAGGCGATGATGCTGTATCTGGAGTCTCAGGAGTATAGCTCCCATAACTTTTGTCCCCTGGTGGTTGGCAGCATGCTTACTTCAGAGATGACTGGAGTTAGGTTTGACATTTTTCCCCCTTTCCTAAGTACTGTACACAGCTCAGGCTGCCTTTGCTAGATGCAGAAGGATGGTTACAGGTGCTGTATTTGTCTTCCATGCTTCTCCAGTCCAGCCAGACCCCAAAGCTGCCCCTGCTGAGCTGAACTGGGAGCAGAGCATTGTACATTCCCATGCTGGTGGTGCTCAGTTCCATGCCTTTGCACCTGGAGAGTAGTGGTGGTTTGCTTGTTTGGTCATCTGGGGTGTCACAGCCAGTGTCACAGCCTCGTCGCAGCCGGTGTCACCGCAATGACACAACCAACTATGCCAGCTTGGCAGGGCCAGGGCAAGGTGCTGCCTAATAGTACTGATAACAGAATTTCTTCCCCTGCAGTGTCTTGGTGACTGTGCTGTGCTATCCAAAGCCAGGTGTGGCTCCTGATGAGCTCTCCCAATGCTCTTTCCTGGTACACGTTGTTCTGTGTTTTTCCTGCTGTTCTGCTGCAGGCCTTGGCTTGGAGCCCAGCAGCCAGGACAGCAGCAGCGGGGCCGCCCTGCCGAGGGACGTGCTGGCCACACAGCCTGCGTGAGGTTTCCACAGCACCCAGCTGATGGCAAGGGCTGGGGCCATGGGTGTTTAGGGTGCCCTCCCCAGGGTGGGGACTTAAGGGCTCAGCTGTGCCTGTCCTCCAGTGGTGCCCTGCCGTGGACTCAGCCATCCTGGCCAGTGCCAGGACAGGCCCATCACCTCACCATGTTCCGTGTACTGCAGTGCCACCAGCACAGCCCTGCTTCCAGCGAGCTCCTCTCTGCTGTGGGAGTGCTTTGGTCTGGGCAATGTGTTCTGCAAAAAGCTGTGGAAGGAAGAACCTCCACACTGCTCACTGCCTCCATCTCTGCACCCCCCTTGCTGGGCATCGAAGCAGCCCCTTATGCACTCCATACAGAGGACAGTCATTGCACCAGCACAGGCTCCAGAGCCACCTTCTCCTCTGAAGCATTTGGCTTGGTTTAGGTTTTCTTTTAATTAAAGAAAAATTTAAAAAGCAAATGTTCTATCCTGCATGTTTTAA
Organism: Rhipidura dahli; assembly: GCA_013399225.1. Taxonomy (NCBI): domain Eukaryota; kingdom Metazoa; phylum Chordata; class Aves; order Passeriformes; family Rhipiduridae; genus Rhipidura; species Rhipidura dahli. The sequence continues at coordinate 605,928 of VXAC01002376.1, forward strand.
GTGTATAGTGCAGGGCCCCTTGTTCTTAAGCAGATGAAGTTTTAGTAGGGAAAAGAAGTGAAACCATAGAACCGTTTAAAAGGATGTACAAAGATTGCGGTTTGAGTTCCCTTCTGAAGAAGGCAGGGCTGGCTTGTGGAATTGTCTTGGCATCCCACAAACAAGGATATGTTCCCCTGTCCAAAATTCAAGTACTGCTGCAATGTCATGTCCTTGCTGGACTTTAGTTCCACCAAGGCTTTTCCTGCTTTCCCTGACCTGAAGAAGGCAGCACGACCTCGAGTCTCCACACTCAAGTTCCTGCACTTCCCCTTATCTGCACCAGGGTCATGTCCCTCATCTCTCTTAATTATTCTGAAAATCCCTCTCATTATCTTGTGTGATTCAGTGACCTGTATCCTTCTGTGGGTATAACGAGCTGCATGAAAGTTCCTGTCCATTGGACTTTGACCAAAATAAATCATAAGCTTGTAAAATTTCAGTAGCTGACAAGGTTCATTTGGGGTTGTTCCTGTTTCTGGGACATAGCCACGGCTGGCACAGGCGTGCCAGAGCCCGTGCTGGTGCATGGGCTCCCATAGGGCTGAGGGGTGCAGAGCAGTGCTGGCTGAGCACCAGCAAAGCTCCAGGACAGGCAGGCTGAGATCCATCTACAGAAGTTTCTCGGCACTGCTGTAGTTCCTGATGTTTGGATTTTCATCAGCGTGCTGCGGCCTGTCCTCCCTTTCCCCCTGCAGCTCCAACAGGACATGCTGCAGAGCTTGCCTCCATGGCGGGCTGAGGAGCAGGAAATCCAGGCTGCATCCCTGGCCCTGTCACAGCCTGCCTCTGTAGCAGGGAGCAAGCCTTGCTCCTCAGGGTGAGTGACATGGTCTGGCTTGGCTCTAATCAGCAGGATACCAGAGCTCAGAGCAGACTGTCGCCTCTTCTGATGCACTCCATATGGGAGACCAGATATGTGCTTGCATCAGGCAGTGGGAGCAGACCAGAGAAATAGCCCAAAACATGGAACACACTTGGTTGTGTGAGGGGATTCAAGTCTCCGCTCACCTTACGTGGAATGGCTGTAAAAGTCCTTCCCTCCTTTCCCTGCAATTGAGTGGTTGTTGTGCCAAGAGGATGTGCAGGGGCCAGGGCAGCCAGGCCCCTTTGTGCAGCTGCAGTGCCACCAGCACTGTCTGTGCTTTAACAGCCTCCCCCCTCGCCCTGTGCTGGCTGGGGCTGAGCAAAGGCTGCTGGAGCTGGGCCTGTCCCCAGAAGCGGTGGCTGAGCAGTGTTTCTGGTGTCTCTGCCAGGTAATAGTCCATGATGTGAACGAGCTGACAGAAAAGCTGTTTCCCATCGTTGAGGCCATGCAGAAACACTTCAGTGCTGGATCAGGGACCTACTACAGCGACTCCATCTTCTTCCTGTCAGTTGCAATGCATCGCATCATGCCCAAAGGTAGGTCTCTGCTGTGCTGCCTCCAGCAACACAGGCTCTGTTTCTCTTTTGCACAGAGATGTTATCTGGTGCTATTTGAAACACAAAGTTAAGCTTTTGGGGTGGACTCCTGGGATTCTGCTCCTTCCTGCAGTGATGGACCCATCAGTCCAAGACCGTATGCAGGTCTCCACTGGCATGAGTGACAGGAGGTTCTCCTTGTCATATGGCAGCTGGCCCTGCCCTTATGCCCTGGGCTGGTAGGAGAGGTGAGACAGGAGCAAGCAAGCCTGCTCTGTGTGTGTTTACAGCCCCCTTCCCCTTGGGGTGCCAGCAGAAAGAGGTGCTGTGTGTCTGTGGTGTAGCTGTGCACCCTTGAGCATCATCAGGGAGTAGTTGTCTACTTGGCTTTAGGGAGCTTTTGGAAACTTTGCTGATTGACAGCCACTGATCACTTAAGTTTCCTTATGTGCCTCTGCTGTTATCAAGTGCAGAAACAGCAAATCTGCAGGGAAAAAAGGCAGCCGGCAGAAGGGACTTGGCTCAGCTGATGTCATTTTCCCCCATGGCTGTGTGCAGTTGCCTCTCATGGAACCAGCATCCTGTCCAGCCTTTGGTTGCACAAGTAGGGTGTTATATCCTTGGGCTCCAAACCCCTTCACTGGAGCTTCTGCAGCCCTACTTGTCCATTCCCAGTGCTGGTCCCTGGGCTCTGCCTCGCTGGCCTGATGCACCGGTGATGGCAGCAGCCCTTCCTGGGCTGGTCACACGTCCTCCCTGGGTGTGGCAGGCTGTGGGTGGCAGTGGTGGCAAGGAGCCCTGGGACCCTGCCTGACCATACACCTGCCCCAGGAAAAGCCTCCAGGACCAGCCTCTCAAAGCTGTTTATGGATGTCATGCAATGGTGGCTTGTTCCCACATGCGTGCATGTTCCCAGGGCCAGCACTGCCGGTACCAACAGCTTCCTTGGCATCTGGAGCCTCTGCCCAGCTATAATACTCCCTGCAGACTTCCTCCCATGGGTGTCAGGTGCACTTCTGCTGAGATGTGAGCAGATACACCTTCCCTGTGCTCCTGCTGCATCCTGTCCCAGTTTGGCTCTACCCAGGAGCTCCTAGGTCTGCTCTGCTTTGTGAGCCTTCCTTTGTCCTTTGTGGACTTGCCCCTGTCCTCCTGGCATGGCCATCTGCCACTAGCTCATTAAACAGTGGGGCAGTGGTGGCCCATCCAAGCTTACTGATCATTACTCTGTGGTCTCCAGCAAATGTGCTGTACTTGGCTCTCCCTCAGACTTGGGTAATTTTGTGTGTGTCTGGTGCTGTCTGCACTGTGAGCGCTTTGAAGTACATTGGATACAAATGATGGTATTAATGCTGGCTAATTCACTCCTCCTGATTCCCTGCTCTGTCTTTACTGTCTGCTAAAGATATCCCTGTCGTGCTGCCTGCCAGCAAGAAGCTGCTCGATCTTAAATGCCTTTTCTCAGTTCATCAGCCTATGAGGCATCTCATCTCTTGGAAAGCTTGTTTGCTCTCCCTCAGCCTGACAGGGCTTTCAATGGTCTGTTCGGGGCACAGGATGTTTAAAGAGGCATTTTTACAGTTTCATGAGTTTAGTTTTTGTTTCAGAAGCTGCTAGTAAAGCTGATTTATATTTCCCTTGCAAGGGAGGTCAGGTTTACTGTGCTGGATGCCTGGTGATTTATGGGGCTGGCGGGGCTTGCCGGCCCCCTCCCTGTGCAGCTGGCACTGAATGGGAGGCATCAGGAAAAGCTGCAGCTCTGCTGCCCACTCACAGGCTTGCAGGTGGTGTGGGAATGACACTAGGCTCCTGCTGCCCTCCTGACTCTGACAAGCCAGTGTCCACTGGTCTGAAGAAGCCACTTCGGGAAGCTGGAGCAGAAAGGACCCAACCTTCTTTTTCAAGCAGTTTTACCATTGTTCCTGGTGCATTTCTTTGCCATTTTTTCTGCCTTGAATGCTGTGTTCTGCCCTGGGTGCTGTGTCTGTTTGTGCACCTCTCCAAGCACATCAGCTCCATAGCATTAGCACCACTTCTTTGTGGAATTGAGATCTGATTGGAAGCTTGAGCATCCTCTAGCAGAAATGAAGGCCCTGATCTGAATGTTAAACTCTCTGGTGTGTTCATTTGCATTTACATTAATCAGTCTGTAGGTTTTTTTTTCAGTAGCAAGCAACCTCTGTACTAAAATTGCCTGGCTTTAGTTTACCAAATGTATCATTTTTTGAAGGGAGTCATTTCCACAGCATCATGACTTAGTGGTTTGTTTGGAGCCTGTGGGTTGTGACGGGGCATTGACTTCGCAGACCGATGGCACTGGAAAATGAAAACCAGGTTATTTTTATTTTTTTTAGGGCCTTTTGTGGGTTATATGCTTGCTCCATGCACATTGCACTGAGGCTAAATGGGGCTTGCCACTCAGCTGCTCTATCGCTTACTGTTGCTTGGGATCTTTGCCCAAAAACTTCAGATCTAAAACCTGCAGCTGCCAAGTTATAATGTAACAGCTTCTTAGCTGGTGTAAATCATGGAACACTCTTGCCTTAAATGTCTTACATCAGTGGAGTTAATCTGATTTAAACCAGCTGGGGAGTTGGTATGCAGCACGCAGAAGTGCAGACTGCATAACTCTTGTCTGTGCTTGAGGCTCATAAATCCCATTTTAATGTGGTGTGGCCAGGCCCGGGGAGCTGGAGCGGGGCTTGTTCCATCAGAATGGTTCTGCAAGGGAGGGGAGAAGTGATGGGAAAGTTACACAGAGAGGACAAGCAGGTTCAGGCTTAGAAGGAGCTGCCAGGATGAGGACAATGCCAGCATGAAATGGTCTTGAGACTTGCACATCAGTGCAAGGAGGAGGAGGGAGGACGAAGACCCAGGCCTTTTCACTTTCCTTTTCAGTATGCCCATCCAGAGGGGCCCCCTCCCTGACTGGCTTTGATCCCTCTATCACTTGTCATTTTAGTTGTGTAACTTCAGGGAGCCCAGCAAGCTTTCTATCACTCTTTTATGGATACATGAAGGAGTAATATCTGGGCAGGTCTGCCTGGCAGGCACCATCTGGGGACAGACTCCTAGTGCCACAAGTAAGGGGAGGAGGAGTTGAGGTGACAGAAGGGAAAGCTGGGAGCTCCCCAGGGAATTCTTGGCCCCCATTCTTGGCCCAAGTGAGGTAGTTTTCAGAAAAAATTTGTTTAACAAGTGATCATCCTCAGCAGCTGGTGAGCCAAGGGAGAGCCAGCAGCATCCAGCAGCTTGGGTAGAGCTTTGAAAACTGTCATTTAGTGTTCAACTCCATTGGTGTTGTTGATGGTGCTGCAGCAAGATGGCCCTGTGGGAGAATAAGGAGCAGAGGGAAAATGAGACATGACACAGAAGCAGCTTTATGGCTTTTCTCTGGTAACTTGGACAGAGGAGTGGAGTCTGTTAGCTCAAGGGAGGCTCTGAAACCAACTGATGGTACCATGCTTTACATGGAGTGAGGGTATTTAGAAGAATTGACTGAAGATGGTATTTGACCAGTTGGAGGCAGCAGGGTTTCCTGGCTGGTACAAAGAGCTGGCTGTGCTCATGGGGAGTAGCAGCATCTCTGGGTTTGGTGACCTCCTCCCCCCTGCAGCCTGTGGGGGAGTTCTCAGGGTTTCTCTCTCACTGTCCAGCCTAGCCTGAAGGCAGAAGCTGTGATGAAGGGTGGGAAGATGAGCACGGGTTGCAAAAGGCCCCTGGGCTTTGCTGGGTGTGAGGTTAGCCCTCATGCAGCAAGCTGCATCTTCCAGGTGCTGAAGATGCACCTGGGTACTTGCTGCCTGAAAACTCAGGAGCTTGTTCTGCTGGTCAGTTTGGTAAAGCTGTTCATCAGAGGCCTGTAGGGGAACTAAGCAGCAGTGGGAGAAGGGGGTAAGTTTCTGTGTGACTAAACAAAGATATGGAAGTATGAGGAAGGGGGACAGAGTGGAACTGATCATTATGTGTTGCTGAAATTTATGGCATATCAACATGGTCTGCTGGTAAAAAATCAAAGAGGTTTAGAGAGGGCAGTGGCTTCTGTGTGGGACAAATGAGCCTGGCTGACTGGGACCCTCCAGTCTGGAAGGAGAATGGCTGAGGGGGTTATGGTGTGGTCCATGAAGCCACACGAGGCAGAAGTGTGTACAGGACCTGGGAGACATCAAAGTTGGTGAGAAGTGTGTCCAAAATAGAGAGTGGGACCTGTAGAACTCCTTGCTGCAGGATGTTGTAGGTGCTGGGCTGCCTCAGGGAGGAGGGAATCACAGCCCGCTGCTGTGTGACAGACAGCAAGCCTGGTGTGTCCTGGAGCTGCCAGCTGTGCAGGGGATCTTTGGGAGGGACACAGTTGGCGGTGTGGGGGGGAAGCAGGGGTGGCTGCTGTGGGTGAATAAGCAGCACTATGCCTGGGGAAGTGACTGCCAGCAGGGAGCTGTACCTTTGGCTTCATAGTGAGTGTCCTGACAGTGCCTGAGACACATCAGGATCGATGGAAAGTCCAGTGGTCTCCCTGGCCCCAGTCTCTGAACAGAGCCATTTCTCCAGCTCATTAGCAGCAGCTGTACTGATTGTTCAGCACAGACCAGATTATAATGATGTTTGTCCAAGCAGCCTGATAATGATCAAGCCCCCAGTCACTCGGGGTTTGGTGCTGCTTGCAGCAGGATCCAGCTGCTGGCTCCACCTTGGTCTCCCACTAAACTGATATCAGCCTTTTTCTGCTCTGGGAGTACCAGCCTGGAGACAGAGGCCTCTGTGAACATCAGTTTATGCCTTTCCCACCGAGCAGAGCTGGAGGGAAGGCAAAGACCAGCCAGGAGACATGTTGGAGCAGGCACTGAGCCGTGCTCTGCTTTCTCAGGGCACTTTGCCTGTGCCAAGGCCGGGCACCTGGAGCACTCCTGCTGCTGGCTGTGAAGATGGAGAGCCTGGGAGCTGGAGGAAGGGGTTAAGCAGGAAATAGTCTGTGTACTGGAATAATGCCTTGACAAGTAACTGTCTTCTGCTAGTGTCCTTCTAGAAAAGCCCACAGGCAGCATCCTGAAGACATTGTTGATTGCTTTTGTAGGGATGTGTGCTTGAGGATTCAGCGTTGCATCTGCCCTCTTTGAATCTACAGCACAGGATTGCCCAGGTTGGACACTGTTTGCCCACAGGGTGCCAGGTGCCCATGTGTGATGTGTCCCCTCAACAGCACCCATGTGCAGAGTTACACTGCACACATCCTGTGCCACACAGGGCATCAGAGGTCTCTGGGATGGAGCCTGGAAGAGGGGAGGCATCACTCCCCCTTCTTCCTCCTGTCAGCTGCAGAGCAATTCCTGGTGCACAGGGCAGCTGCCCACAGAACTCAGCAAATCACTGTGATAATTGTAATAAGTGAGCATTTGGAAAGTGCGTCACTCCTGATCCTTTCCTGCTGGCTGAGCATTGCCTTCATTGCTGACCCCCACCACATCAGGGAATGCAGAGATGCAGCTGTTGGGAGAGGGCTGGGAGGACAGTGCTCATGTCCCAGATGCTTCAGGCTTGATTGTGTGCTACCAACAGGGAGATGTTGGGAAAAGGCAAAGAAAATTGGGGTCCGTAGTGGAGTCAATGGGAGTTGGCCAAAGAGCTCAGTTCCCAAGGGATGCTGCAGTAGCTGAAGGATTTACTTTCTGGCAAAAACGTTTCCATCTTTACAGGGATGGACGCAGTGTTAATAGTTTCTCATGTGCTCTCATAGCTTCCCTCCCTTCTTCATGCCGCAAGCATGTGAAAAACATCCAGATTCCCTTCCCAGACTATCTCTGGGCTGCATGCACTTATGTCAGATCCTGTGATGGGGAGGGAAGAGGCTGGAGTGATCAATCTGGGAGCAATAGAGAGAGCAGTGCCAGCCATTGTTCCTTGCTGGGGTGAGCCTGTTCTGCTGAGAGAGTTGTTTTCATGATGCTTTTCAGGAGCAGGCAGCAGCAGACCTCTGAATAAACCCACCCCAGGTAAACACCAGAGTCTGTGGCCTTGTAGAGGGGTCCACATCTGCTGAGATGAGCTGCTAACCCCATCTGGCTGCCTGTGGGACGTGTCTCTCCTGGCAGGAGAGCGCCTTGGCCCCAGCTCTGGTGTGGAGCAGCCATCAGGAAGGGTTGCTCTGATGAGGGGGACACGGATGCTGCTCAGCAAGTGCCTGGAAGCCCCCTGGCTTCTGCGTCACGGCACAGACCCCTTCCCTGTGGCACTGCTGCCTCTGGGGCCAACGTGGCCTGTAGCCCCTGGGGGTAGTGTCACTTCTCATCATTTCCACTGGCTGCCCCTTTGCTGCGGTGCCACCATCGATTATTTTTGGATGTCCTAGATCTGTCAGGCCAGGGCTGGCTGCTCCCCCTGCTCCCCACGGAGCAGCAGGGTCTCATCACCCGGTGCTGTGGTGGGTGCTGCCCTCCTGTCTCCCAAGCCAGACCAGCTGTCCCATTCCCAAAGGGTTGGAAGCTGCTGGGGGTCACCCAGTGTTGATGCCAGGGCTGCTCTCCCCCACAGCCTCTCCCTGCTCTGCCATAGCTCATTAGAGCTTAGCAGGAAGAAACAAGGACAAAATCTGCCTGCAGCCCTTTCCCCCAGTGTGTGCAGTTAACTGGGATGTGAGCCTAAAAAATTTATTTTCCCGTATCTCTTTTTGGTTTCCCTTTTCATCTCACCTGCTCATTACTTCACAGCTTTCCATCCACTCTTTTGTAATTTATAGCAACCTGGAATCAAACCTTATTTTGTCTGCTTAAAAGGTTTCCTGCTGCTCTTCCTCCAGCTCCAAAAAGTGTTTTCACACTCCTCCCCCAGCAGCAGTATTTATGAAATACAAGGCAAACAGCATTTCCAGCTCCGTCCTGAAAACTATCGCATGCTCAGCAATGTCGCTACCTTGGAGTCCAGCTAAGAGCCAAGGTGTTGCATACTGCTAATATTAGTTCCTCAGATCTTGATGGATTACAAGGGGACACTTGGATGCACAGGAAAAATTAATTTCCTGGAACAAAACACATCCATCTGCTGAATCTTCCCCTTCCCTCAGGAGATGGCTGCAGGGTGTGGAGCAAGGTGATCAAAGTGATGCTGCTGTCAATAACTGGAAACACTGCTGCTGCTCCAGACCCCTGAGCTCACCCAGGTGCCTGCCCTGCATGGGTGGTAGCAATGATTTGTCATCTGTCTCTGGCAGACAGCCTAATTTTTGAATTAGTTGATAGGCTGATTAGCTGCTGTGCTGCAGCCTCTGCTCTTCTGGGTGTCTAATCACTGCTGCAGAAACCTGGTTAGCAGCCAGGTCGCTGGGGCACATCGCTTCCTGCACTGCCCTGGAACTCTGTGTGCAGAGAGGGAGGCTGTTTGATGGGGCAGCTGCTGGGCTGTCCCAAGGAGCCGAGGGGACCCTTGGCTGCATGGCAGATGTGAGGACCTCTGTTGAAGCACGCAGCTGGCAGGTAAGCTGCACTGCACCTTGGCAAGCTCTGCTGGGGCAGGGCTTTGTAGCATCATCTTTTGGGAGGCTGGGCTCTGGAGCAGCACCATGTCCTGGGAAGGGGGAGTGCAGGCCCCCCCCAGTAGCCAGCACACTGGCAGCAGGCTCTGAGGACCATGTCATGCCTGCACACGTGCATGTGTGCCCCTGCCTTGGCTGCTTCCTCTGGGCGAGGCTCTCCAGTGCTGCCAAGGTCAGCTGGGCAGGCAGCAGTGATTGATCCTGGGTGCAGAGGGGAAGCTGTGTGTGGAGAAAACAAGGCCTGGCCAGGGGAGCACACAGCCAGAGAGGAAGCTGCTCACGGCCCTGCTGACAGCAGCAGGGAGAGTGGCCAGGGGCAGCTGCCAGTGCGGGGGGTGAGCCAAGCCCAGGGAGCCTCTAATGAAGGGCAGGATGGAGAACCCAGCATGTTTGTGTAAATAAACTGTGTGCCTCCACACTGGGCTTGTTGAGGTGCTGGCATCCCTGCCTGGCACTGCAGCTGTTCTCGTGCCCTGCTCCCTGTGCAGCTGAGGCTTTCAGGGACAGTTGGCTGCTGCTGCTGGGCAGCACCCTCTGAGTTGCAAAGGGACCTCTGGAGCCTGTCACCCACTCTGCATCTATGCCTGGCCATGGTGCCGGGTGTGGGAGTGGAGTTTTTCTTGGCCACACAACTCTCGGAGCCAGTGAGGGCAGAGGATCCTGGTTTCACAGCCAGAACGGGCAGCTTTGTGGATCCACATGTTGCTGCTGCAGGCACACTGCCCGCTGGAGCTGGCGGCTGCTGCCCTTCTCTAGGACGTTTATTAGCCAAGGCAGCCTCTAAAAGTCACTGCAGGTACTTCACAGGTCCTTCTTTCCTTGGGATCTTGTCCTGTCGTTATGGGGACAGCTAAGAACCTGACTGAAAAAAACATTGCTCAAAGTGATTCAGAGAGGTGGAGGAGAAGCTGTCCAGGTGTGCCTGGTGTTTCTAGACTGGCAGACCTGAGATCCCCAGCCCTTCTGACTCCAACTCAGAGAGCTTTGGTTGCTTAGCTCTCTTCCTTCTGGTGGTCCAAGTCAAGTTGCAAAATGCACAGCCACCCCCTGGCCCTTCCCCACACCCTGCTGCAGCCCCGCAACACCCAGAGCTGCAGCCAGCAGGGGACACTCCCATCACTTGGCTGCACTGTCACCCATGCTGGCTGCAGCTGCTGCTGGCCCTGCAGAAGGGTCTCTGAGCTGCTCTGCCTCCAGCAGCTCTCTTGTCTCAGCCCTTGCCAGGCCATCACCCAGCCACTGCCCTGGCTCCTGAAGGATGCTGCCTCCTGAAGGATGGAGCAGGGTCTTGCCTCCTTGTGTTGCAGGGCTGGCAGGTGCTGGCTCCATGGGAAAAGGCAAAGTGGTGTGCCTGGGTCACACAGCTGGGTCAGCAGTCCCAGCAGTGCCCTGATTGATCTCACCTCTTAAGGTGTCTCTGGCCCCAGAAGTCACTGTTGGGATGCAGAGGAGGTGTGGAGAGGTCAAGGTGTTCCCACCCGATCTGTGCTAAGTGCCAGGTTAACAGTTGGACTCGATCTTAAAGGTCTTTTCCAACCTAAACAATTCCATGATTCTATGTCTCTCCTCATTGGCATGGAGCATCAGAAGGCTTAAGTCCTTAAAAACAGGTTTGTTGAGACAGGTGGAGATGTCAATGTAGGGGATGGCGGGAGCAGAGCCAAATTACCACCAGCCTTGGTGACAGTTGCCTCAGGACTGTGTGTGAGATTTGGGCACAGTGCAGCCTGGTGGGGTGGTGTCCCATCCCCTCCTGCCATCCCACTGTTGCTTGCAGTGTCTCCTCTGCCAGACCAGCTGCAGGCAGGATTTTTAACTCTGAGGGGGCTGAGCTTGTGCCCACACAAGCCTGTCAGTGGGCTGGAGAGTTATAGCACTTACAGTATGTTTTGATTCTTGCTTCTACTCTACGTCTGTTTATCAACTGCTCAGTTATCAATGATTTAGACTGCAACGTTTGCTGGACAGCTTCTGCCCTTTGTACTGTGATTGCAGCTCTCCATTTCACTGTTAAGTTCCTGGACACAACTCTTTTCCCCTCTCCACTGCCAGTGGTGGCATGCTGCTGCCCAAAATCTGGTGTGATTTGTATGGAAGTGGAAGGTTTGGATCCAAGGCCAGCACTCAGACCCCAGCCCTGCTTCTGCTCTCTGGGCTCAGCTTTGCCAGGGGAGCAACCCTGGCAGAAAAAGTTGTTGGGATGAGCATAAGTGACTTAGGCCACACAACAGCCTGTGCTGCTCTCTGCAGGCTCCTGCTCCTTTGCACCTCCTCTTCACCTGACCCTCCATCCATTGTCCCACTATTTACATTCTTAGAGTCCATCCTCTTGACTCACCTTAGGGGAAAGTAGTCCTATTTATGGGCAGGTTCAAGGCTGTCCATCCATAGGCTTCTCTGAACAATGGCAGCAGGTTCTAAATGGCTGGAGTGCTAATAGCTGCTGCTGATTGCTCACTGCATGACATCCCCTGAGCTCTGGCTAGGTCTGCCAAAGCAGCTCTCCTCCTCCCTGTGCCCTGTGCTGCCATTCATGATCCTGCCTGACAGATGTGGGAAGAGCAGTTTCATAGAATCATACAATGTTTTGTATGATGGAAGGGAAGGGACCCTAAAGTTCATCTGTGTCCAGGCCCCTGCCATGGACAGGTATGTCACCTGGTAGATCAGGTTGCTCATCTAGACCATATTTACTCCTAAGTGCCACTCCAGTGGTGGGGTGGCCTGGCTCACTGCATGCCTGCTCTATCCCTGCTGTGCCATAGGGCAGGTTTTGGGCTCCATGCTTCCTGGGAAGGGCCATCAGACTTGCAGAAGCTGCCTCCTGCCAGAGGGGCTTCTGGGTGCCTTTCAGAGCATCCAGACAACCTGTCATGCCCCTCAGCACACAGACTGTCTGTGTGCTGTCATAGCCCCACTGGGTCCCTGGCAGAGAATGTGGGGCAGCAGGGCATAGGGACATGACCTCTGCCTGCCTGTGCCCCCTCACTGGATGAGGCTGTGGGATGAGGCATCTCTGAAGGTGGCCTTTCTCCTCTGGACAGGGCTGGGGGGAGGTTTTGAGCCGAGCCTGGAGCACAGCCCTGCTGTGGCTGTTGATACAAGGCTGCAATAAAACATTACAAGTGTTAAATGAGACCAACCTGTGCTGTAAAGCTGTCACTGCTAATGGAGACCATCTCTGCTTTGATTGGCACAGCTCCCCTTTCCATGCCAAGGCTGTAAGAGCTGGAGCTGAACAGAGTGGAGGGTTCTACACAGTATGGCAAAGTTAGGGAACTCACTGCTGAGCAGAACACTCAGCCTTTTCCCACATTTCCAGCCGGATCCCTGTGAGCAGCTTTTGCTTAAGAGAGCACGCAATTCCTCCACCCCCCCATGGCAGCCGGGACAAAGTGCTTGGTAGAAGGGCAAAAGAGTAATGATACATCATAAATATTAGTTCCTGGCCCCTTGCCAGTCCCAGGCAGAGAAATCATCTCAGCCATTAAGCTGTGCGTGCAAGCTGCATCTGGCAAAGTGATGCTTAATGTCACCCATGCTCACTTATGTCTCAGTGTTGCAGTTCATGCTTGTTTTAACAAAAAATTTTTAAAATTTTGAAAAATTTAAACAAAAAAAAGAAGTTCTTGGTGCTTTCTGGGTCTAATTTCTTCTTAGTGTTTCCTGGGGGAAACACAAGGCACAGCATGGGATGAGTGTGAAGGAGTGAACCAAACATGAGAAGCGTCTAATGAAGGGTGGGATGGAGAACCCAGCGTGTTTGTGTAAATAAACCATGTGTCTCCATCTTGTGGTGCTGGCATCCCTGCCTGGCACTGCAGCTGTGCTCGTGCCCTGCTCCCTGCTCAGAGGCTTCTGGGGACAGCTGGCTGGGCAGCACCCTCTGGGCTGCACAGAGACCCTCCAGAGCCTTTCACCCACTGACGTGCTGGGGCAGGCAGGGTTGGGATTGGAGCTTCCTCCCATCTCAGCCTTCTTTCTCTGCTGTGATTAATTGCAGTTGGCATTCATCTGTAATTTTGGAGAACAATCAGATGACGTGCCTCACAGTTGATTTAATTGAAACCTGATGAGGCTTCATACAGCTGCTGTGCACCAGGGTGAGTTGTGCTGGGATGCCTGTGGGAATCCCATCCCCTCTTCCCAGCCTCAGCAGTACCTTGTAGGGCTCAGGCTCCCACATTTCTCTGGAGCTGAGCTTGTGCTGGAAGTCCAAGGTCTTCCAACGAGTTTTGTGACCACTCTGGGTATTCTCAAGTGCAGTAGTGTTTAGGATTTGGGGGTTTGCCACACTGTAGTTTGGGCTGTTGTGGAGGATTGGTGCATTTGGGATACACGTCTTGTTCCTCATTGCAGAAATCCACTGCTCTGCTGATTCATATGCTTGAGTTGCACTGGCCATTTCTGAGGCAGTTCAGAAGACTGGGGGAAATTGCTTTCAGGTCAAGACCTGCTTTAGCCTGTGGTGAATTACTGCGCCTGGGTTTTAAATCTTTGCAAACAGAGGATTATGGTGATGGTAAATACAAAGTAGGCCTGAGGATTGCTGTACTGAGGGCTGAAGGGAGCATGGCCTTTCCCTGTAGCAGATAAAGCGTGATGGATGTTAAAAAAATAAATTGAGATACAGCCCAAGTTGTAGCTTAGATACTCTTTCTCCTTGATTTATATTTCTGCTCGGGTGCTTCACAGTGTAAGCAGTATATTTCTTGCTTAACCTCACAGGGCCTTTTTGTTCTTAAATGAGGACAACGTGGTCCATATGACCAATTCCCAAGAGCCCTGGATTAGTGCAAGATCTGCATAATATTCAGAGCTGCTGTACAGCCCAGCATCTGCTTAAAACACATACACCAAGCAATGAACACATTTGAAAATGCAAAGCTGCGTTTCTGTGCTGGGAGAAAAATGCTGGTGCCTGGCTGCTCTCAGTGCCTCTGGGTCTCTAGTTCCAATGGTGGCTTTGGGGACTGAAAACAGAGCAATTGCCTACTCTCAGCAGCCAGGAGTAGCCAGCAGCCTGTCCCAAGCACAGCAGGATGAGGGGATGAGGAGCCATGGTGGTGGGAAGGTTGGAGTGTGGGCACTGCCCCAGCAACACCAGTGTGATGGGAAGCCCTGCCCATAGGCACAGCAGACACAGGCAGCAGAAGGTGAGGGCAGGCAGGGCTTGTCCTCCTGCCTGCAGGTACTGGGCAAGAGGAATGATGAGGGCTTGGTTTGCTAATTGCTCTGGAAGTGGTGGTGACAGGCAGGTCTAGCCTGCAGGGAGCTGAAAGGGCACCTGTGCATGATGAGTGGGACCAAAACAGGTTGACACAGCCTTACAATCCAATTAGTGCCGAGTGCTAAGCAACCTGGCCAATTTGCTCTTGGCTTTTGTAACACATATAAATAGCGGGGGCATTACATAACACCCTGAGGCTGGCTCCACTCACAGTCCCTGAGAAGGGCTGAGCTGCACTGGCCAGAAGATGGCCATGGCTTTGCCCATGGCTGGGGGATCCTATCTGGTGGTCTGATCTCTTGCAGTGTTTGCACTTGCTGCATTGTGCTTGGCCTGCTGCAATCCATGCAGCATCCCCAGATGCGCCTGGGGCTAGCAGTCTTGACAAGGCACGTGTCCTGCACACTCTCCCAAGCAGCATCTCCACCTTTCGGTCCTGTGTGCTGCAGAGGAGACTGGGACAAATGTGGGCAGGGGCCTGACCCTGTTAACGAGCTCAGGCCCAGCCTTGAGAATGATATCCTCCAGCCTCTCCTTGCTCTTGATGTCCCACTGCAAGTGGAAGATGCTTCCATGTCTTCACAACCCCCCTTGCCTGCAAGAGGGTACCACCAGCAATAATAAAGTCTTGTAGGCTGCTGCAGATCACCAACAGTTCTGTGCAGGCAGAGGGCTGTAATCTGTGTAATCTCTTCCTCAGGGAAGCCCATGGCTAAGCCGCTGGGAGCTAATGGGTTTGTGCAGATGATACTGGAGGTGTCACATGGCGGACTGATGTTGTCCGTGACGGGAATTGCTTTGGTGTGTTGGGCCTGGGATGGATGCTCTCTGGGCTGGAGGTGGGAAATGCTTATGGAGTTGGTAGCAGAAGGTAAACATGGGGTTTTGTGTGGCTGGCACTGCAGAAGCACTTCTGGAAAGG
Organism: Rhipidura dahli; assembly: GCA_013399225.1. NCBI lineage: Eukaryota > Metazoa > Chordata > Aves > Passeriformes > Rhipiduridae > Rhipidura > Rhipidura dahli. The sequence goes on from VXAC01002376.1 coordinate 621,045, forward strand.
GAGAGAGGCTGGGTTGAAGCTACCTCTTGCTTTTGTCAGTTATGTGGAAAACCAGTTTTTTGGAAGGAAGGAATAAATGGATAGAAGCAGGGGGTAACCAAAAATGATTTCTGAAGTAAACACACAGTAGGAAATACTTCATGATGGTTGAAGTTTGTTTGCTTCATGCAGAGGTTGCAGCTGAATTGTGTTTGCTCTGACTTAGTTGAGTCTCAGCCATGGAGCCAACTGCACCAAATCCTCACTGGGTGCAGTTCCTCCAGTAGCTGTTGGTGATCACTGGTTACAGTTTTGTCTTATATTGCTGACTTTCCCTCTTTGTACTTTCAGAAATAACACGGATCATCCAGGTAGACTTGGATCTGAAGTACAAGACCAACATCCGAGACCTGTTTGATGAGTTTGACAGCTTCCCGGAGGGAGCAGTCATTGGGATTGCCAGGGAAATGCAGCCAGTGTACAGGTACAGCCCCCTCCCTCTGGGGAGCAGGGAGTGGGCAGCGGGTGGCTGGTGTCTTCTCTTCAACTGGGGTTGCTTTTTCAGGTGGAAAAAAACCTAGGGAGCAATGGTCTCTCTGCTTTAATCCTTGCTGGTAGAGACAGAGAGAAGTTCATCTACAGGGGATTGGTGGTCGTTAATCACCACCAATTGCTTCCTGGAAGCCTAAACCATAGAAGAGCATGGTTGCTCAAACTACAGAAGTCACCACTATTCCTGAGCTGGAAAAAGACATCTCTCTGTCTGTGACATAAATCTTGCCTCTCTCCTGATTTGTACTCTTGGCAGGGAGAGCTGGGACTAGAGGAACACGGATGCTGAGGTCTTGCCTCCATAGGGTAGCACCATGCTCTGAGTGCGGAGGGCTCCTGTATCTGCTTTGGATGTCCTGACAGGATTTTGGTGCCCAGAATGGTAAATCCAGCCCCAGTTAATCATATTCGAATGTTAGAGCTTACAGCAGGATGGAGGGAAGAGCCAAGAGCGGCCGTGGGGCTGTGGGCCCGTGGCCTCGGTCAGCCCGGCGGGGCAGAGCCCCTTTGTTAGCGGTGCAGCCTGGGACTGGGTAAATGCAGTGTTTGTTCTCCTGCACTTAGTGCAGGCTGGAATCACTTTATTTTTGTCTCTGCAGGGTTTTGCGTTATTTCCATGCATAACTAGGGAGTGGGGATGGTGTTCTGCTGCCTGGATGGGGTTTGTAGGACCGGGTGTGCCTGGAGGGGACTGAATTAAGGTTTGGGGTGCTCTGCTGGAGAGCCTTTCAGCATGGCAGGGGACAAGGCACGGGATCACGGGGCTGAGCACTGAATACCTGACCCAAGCCATAGCCGTGTTCTCCCCCTGCTGCCACCCGCAGCGGGGACAAACACACGGAGCAGTAAAGGCCCTAACAGGCTGCATTTTTGGGCTGAACTTTCTGTTGTTGCAGTTTTGACATTCTGGGTCACTTTGGGCTATGTTGTGCTTTTCTTCTTGTGTTGTTTTGATCTTCATGTGAAAACAAGTTCCTGATCCTTTTTGTCGCCAGATCACCCGTTGTGGGGCGAGCTGTGCAAACTCCAGCCTGCCCCCCTGCCAAGCCCCACACCCTGTGGGGCTTGCACCTCACTGCTATAGGGGTTTCCAGACACAAACATGAGCTGACAAAGCACGGATGTCTTTGTAAAAAAAAAAAATCTTTGCTATTTTTATACTTTTAGACAGATAAAAATGTGTCGTAGGTGTGAAATGAGAGGTGTCAGCTCCAGCTGCGTTGTTTGCCATGTGTGCAGGCCTGAAGCATCAGTTGGGAAAATGGCTGTGGGAGTGGAGGAGGATTACGAGGCGATGGTGGGGTCTCTGTGTTGCCACTCATGTTTTCCTCACCATTTCTGCTGCCCCAGCTTTGCCCCAAAACATCAGAGGACTTGGGGTGAGTTAGCAGAGCTGTCCTGACTTGCTTGTGGAGCTGTGGACTCCGTTCCATGGGGCAGGGTAAGCCAGTGGCCAGGAAGGGTCTGGGTGCCATCTTTCCTGCTGTGTAGCAATGGGAATGAATGGAGATCAACCCACTATTTGTTCCCACCAGCTGCCCATGGGCTGCCTGGCTGTGGGCTGCACTCTCTAGGCACAGGCTGGGGCTGCAGGAGGCTCAGGCTGCTGCGCTGGTGCACTGAGCAGCGCTGGCCACAGACATTTACGGGAAATGGAGGAGTAAGAGAACAGCAAATCGGAAACATCCTGGAGCCTGTCTGCATATCCTGAAGGTAGGGGAGACCTCCAGACAGCAAAACAGGATGGCACGGGAGTGTTTCCACTCGCTTGACTCATGCTGAAACAATGCCCGGCCACTGTTTGTCTTGGACAAACACATTTCTCTGAGCAACAGGATCTCCCGGCCCTCCTGCTAGGCCAGTGCTGGGATTTAACTGTTGCGCAGTCTGGGGTTGACCTGTCCTTTGGGGCTGCTCAGGGTGGGTTGGAGTGGCCTGTGGAGAGCAGTAGCTCCTGCTGAAGCTGGATGTGGATCACCCTGCAGTGTCTGGCAGGGAGTCCTGGATGCAGAGGGGGAGGTGGCAGGAGCCCATGTCACGTGCAGGAAGTGATCTGAGGTCCGAGCCATCGGCATCAGGCTTCCGTTTCTCCGGCCATTGCAGGGAAAAGAGGCACCCTGTCCATGGGTCAGGCATGTTGCTCTTCCTGTGCCTTTTGGATCAGTCAACACCTCTGTGGATAGGGTTGCAGGCAGAGCTTCATCCCATAAGAAGCTGCCCCCATGGTGGGGTGGTTGAGGACACTGGTACAGTGCAGCACCTCCAAGATGCCTGTGGGCTTTCCATGGCAGCACTGGATTCCTTCTGCCAGGCTGTTGTCAGAATACTGGCCTGCAGAAGAGCCTCTTCCCAGGCTGACTTATGCCTGCTCATGTGTCTGCCTGTACAGGGTTCCCAGTGTGGCCAAGATCAGGAGCTCTGGCTTCAGTGGGAGTGATTTTGATGAAAAGATTAGACTCTGCATCTGAAGTTTGCATCACCCAAAAGGCTTTCCGTGCAAGGAGGTGCTTCTGCAGAGTCATAACCTTAATTAAAAGTCCTGTTGTCCCCTGCAGCATTTCAGCTGTTCAGTTGTGCTGGCAGTGTCCTGCTTACCAGGCTACATAGATGGAGTGATAATGGTCTGTATAAATATTTATGTTGTGCTGAGCCTTCTGTGCCAGATCCTGGCCAAACTGAGAAGTCTAGGCTCTCTGGTGCTCTTGAGACCTGCTAAGAAACATGCAGAGAAGCACTGCAGATGCAGCCTGCGTGAGGTGACCAGATAGGCAGGCAGGTCACTGTCCTTTGGGGGTGTGTGGGTACGTGCCTGGCCTGCAGAGCATCTCAGCTGTGCTCCCAGCAGTGTAGCTGTGCCATGGCTGGTGCTGGGAGCCTCCTGGCCAGCTGTGAGCAGCAGGGCTGCACGTGGGGCATAGCAGGGTCTCTGTCAGGGCACGATGATGATATCCTCACACCACTGCAGCCCAGACCTACCTGCACCTCCCTGCCAGCCTAGCTTGGCTCAGTACTTGTTCCCAAGCACAGGAGCTCAGTGCTGCCAGGTGCTAAAGGGATAAGACTCCTCATTTCAAAGCAGCCCTGTGGTTGAGAGGAACAGAGTGGGGAAATACTGTGGCATTCCCCAAAATGTCCTGAGAGCTCTCAGATTACTAAAGAGAGAGCTTAAACCCTGTTCTTAATGCATTTCCTGGTTATAGGCCCTTCCAGTCACACTGGTGGTACGTGAGAGGAAGCAGAGCAGTGGTACTGATTGCACAGCTGCTCTCAGCAGCCTTGGCCTGACCCCGGGCCAGTGTGGCACGCTGTGCTCCCTGCTCCCATCCCCACAGCCAGCCCAGCCTCTTTGCTGCCTAAGCCCTTCGCTGCTAAGCACACTGCTGGTGCTGGCACTGGCACTGCCAGTGGCACTGGGCTCTGGGTGCCCAGAGTGCCAGCACCACCTGGGGCCCTCAGCACTGCCCCCATCATGCTCACCTTGGAGGTCTCCATGGGGAGGAATGGTCTGCTGACAACAGGGAGGACCTAATCCACAGGTCCTCAGATGAATGCTTTTACCCCCTCCAGCTAGGAGAAAGATACCTGCAGTGAAGATGGGCCTCAGGAGAGGTCCCAGAGCTTCACAGGTCTGGGAATGCACACAGCTGGAGCTGGAAGGGTGGCTTCTCTCTGAATTTCTGCTGTTGGGTGAGATTTTTACTGCTGTCCCCTGTGGCAAGAAGCTAATTAAAGCTTGAGGCATCTTGGGAATCCAGTGTTGGAAATGATAAAAGTTTGTTCAGTAGGAAAGGATATCTACATCAAAGGGACAGCTACTGACTACAAAGGACCAACACTTGAGTCCCTCTGTGGCTGCAAGGCCATTCACCTTTGCCTTTGCATAAAACCTAGGGAAAGCTCAAACAGGACATTATTTTGTAGAAAGGAAAAGCTTTGTTTCTGCTTGTGATCATGTGGGAGCTGCTGTAAGTGTGCTGTGTGCTCTGTGACATGCATTTTGTTTGTTAGAGAGCTGGTAAAATAGCCCAGAGAAGCCCATTAATGAGTGGAAGCAGGACTGTGCAGCTCCGGACGTGGAGCCGCGGCACTTGCAGTGCTGGGTGTTTGCTGGGAGCGCTGCAGCACCGGTGCCAAGTCACTTTGTCAGATGTTTGGAAGAGGAAAGGAATTATCCTGGGCTGGGAGCAGGCTAATGCTAAATCCATATCCAGGCTGTCAGAGAGTTTGGGCTGAGACGGTACATTCTGTACCTTCTCTTGGGATCTAAAAAAAAACCCCAAAGTACGGCTGACAGCTGCAAGCAAGGAGCAGCTGCCTTCCCTGGCTGAGACAGAGGTGGTGGTTGTAAGATACAACGGTGCAGGTGGGCTGCTGCCTGCGATGGAGCTTCCCAGAATTGGAGGTAACCATCTCCAACAGGCAGGTCCTGCTGTCTGAGTTTTCCTGGTTTCTTGAACTTTTCATGCAGGCAGGTGGCCCTGATTTGGAGACTTTACTCTTTTCCAAGGGTTTTTCCCCTGGGGGAGCAGGGAGCTGGCTTCCACAAAGGGTTCTGTTCCCCAAGCCCCTCAGGAGTAAAGGCAGGAGAATTTGTGCCCTGCCATTTGTGCCATTGCAATGTCAATGCTTCCTGCCCACAGTCCTGCAAGCCCCAAACCCTGTGCCCTTTGGATTTAAAACCATTCCAAAACTTTGACTTGATTTGTAGCAAGCACTCCTGTTTGACTCATGGGGAAAACTGTTCTAGGAATTGTTTGGCAGTGGCTGCCAAGAAGCAGCCAAAATTACAGAACAAGCAGAACCTGCAAGGAAGTGGCAGCAGAATTAATTTCGGGAATTCAGCTTTACCTCTGATTTAAAAAATTATCCAAGAAGGTAAAGGGTTGTGTTGTTCACAACTGTGAATATCATTTATATGTAGGACCTGTCCAATTTATTTGCTCTACGATGCAAACTTGAAATGTCATTTAAAAACAATGAATAAATTGGACAAGATCTGACAACCACAACTGTGCACTGATTAGCACAAATACTGTTAATAATATTAAGCAGCAGGGGAGCTTCTGTGAAGGGAGAGCATCTCCTCTGTTCCCAAGAGTCCGATCAGCTGGCAAGGGTGGCCCAGAGCAGGCAGCCTGTGCTTCCAAGGCAGGCAGGAGAACACTGCCAGAGCAGAGTTCATTCACAGTTGTTAATAGAAATCTGCCATTTTGGCAGTAATTAGGCCCACAGTGTTCTAGAGTGTCCCTGTGGATGGGTTGCCCCCCTTCCTGTACTGGTGCTGATAGAGGGTGGTCTGACACACACAGGTCATTGCTCTGCACTGGCACCAGTGCCACAGGCATTTGATCTACAGAGGGAAGGAAACTGATGTGACCCAGACAGGGATTTATGGTCTCACCTCTGTTTGGAGGATGATTTTAGCACTGTTGTGGGGTGTACGAATGTTTGGTGGTGAGGAGGGCCACCCTTGAAAATCTGTCCCAAAGAAAGGTTTTACTCACAAGCTGTGTTCACAAGTTGTCATTTGTCATCTATTTAAGTGTTCCCATTTTTGGACTAAGTCCACACAGAAATGTCATCAATGAGAATCAATTTGCTGCTCTAAATACAGGCCTTTTTAAAGTTTGGCATGCAGGCTGGGCTGTGGTAGAGACCAGCACTGTACAGACATAATTTGTGCATTACATGAGAAGTTTATTAAGGAATTATTGATGTCCTCATTGAAGAGCTCAGTCTGTTGCTTCATCAGTATTTTCCATGGAAGGGCTGGAGGTCCTGCCTGAACTGGACCCCAGCAACATATATGGGAAAAAATTCCTCAAGGGTAAAGAGAACAGAAGAGGAAAACTTCCAAACCCCAGCAGACCTTTACCCTGAACCCATCAGAGAAGGTAAGGTGATCCTGGTGTGCACACCAACACATCCTGTTCTTTGTCCCAGGATGGAAACTGCAGTTGTTTTGCCCTGGGGTGGTGTTTTCCCCTGCAGGAGTACTGCTGTGTTGGTGATGCCACTGCACATCACGGGGTTCACGGTGCTCCTGAGAAGCGTGGAGCTGGGATTTCCTGGATTACTCAAGCTGCTCAGCGTCAGCTAAGGTGCTGTGGACTGAGCTGGTACCAAACCTGCTGTCCTGGCTCCTTAAGGGGTTTAGCAATTGCACATGGAAAATAAGCAATTAGCAACAAGGGCTGCTTTGTTGCAAAGCTGCTGAGCTCACCAGGCTGAGGTCCAGCTGCTGGGGCAGGAGGAGGGAGCTGGGTTGGATGCTGCTCTGGGTGGTTGCCTCCCTTTGTGTGGCAGAAACTTGGAAGGGCCCACCTTCATTGTAGCAATGCCTTCTGGAGGTGGGAGAAAAGGGAGGAAGGGGAGCTGGTCTTTTCCTGAGGGTTAATCTCGATTGAACACAGTGATGGTAAGAGGCTGACAGCTGCCTGCCACTGTGAGGATTAACCAAGAGGAGGAGGGTGCAGGGAAGTTTCTTGGCTGTGCTTTGCTTCGTGCTAAGGATTAAGGGGGAGAGCCACCATGACTCCCTGAATGGACCATGCCATCATTCCCATCACTCTTCCCTCCCCACTGCCCACACCCTCTCCTCCAAGCAGGACAGAAGCTGCTGTCAGTCTCCCCTTTGCTCTCTCCCACTTCAAGCACATCCCCTGTCCCCATCAGGACACTGCATATTTCCCACTGGGGGCTCCTGTCCCATCTGCCTCTGACCAGCTCTGTGGGGCCCTGCAGGTCCCAGGCACCACCAGGTGGGCAGCTCAGCCAGGGATGCTTCTTGCTGTGTCCTCCTGCCACCCCAGGGGAGTCCTGGCAGCACGTGGAGCAGGGAGCAAGGTGCACTCGTGCCTCACTGCACAGGAGCAGTGGTGTTTGCCAGCTGGGCACGTGCCTGCAGCTGGAGATAACGCCGGCAGCCATCAGTTCTGGCTCAGGACTGAACAATGTATTTGCAGGTACAAGAGTGTCTGCCTGTTGTTTTAGTAAGTGTTTGGGCTGGAAGGACTGCTGTTGGACTGGCTCAGAGAGAGATGGCTGGCAGCCCATGCTTCCCTTCTGCTCCAGGAGCCTCATACATGGCTGGATGGGGCTCAAAGTTCCCAGCCCCTGACCCGTGTGAGAGAGGCTTGCTGACAAAATGCATCCTTGAGGTGCTGGCCTGCTGCTGCCACCCATCCTGCTCTCCCAGCCAGCTGCCCAAACTCTGGCAGCACTTGGCAAGAGGTAGGAGCAAATCAGTGAGCTCCAGCAAGGAGCTGACTGTTTCTGGGATGTTTATTACATCCAGAATCCTCTAGATTCCCTATTTTTGTGGCTTTATCCCATGACTCTTGGTTTTGCTTCTCCTTTGGTGAGGGAGAGGCCATGAAACCCTCCTCCCTGGGTAGCTCCCATGCTGCATAGGCTCATGCAGTGCATGCTGACATTCAGAGACCCTGCATCCTTCCAGGAGCATCCTCTAACCACATCTACCCTGGGTCTGGCCTGGTATCTGCTTTCACTTCATGTCTTTTTGACCTGGCTCCTTGATTCCCCAGATGCATGTGGAGGAAGGCATTCCTGGAAATGTGGACACATGTAGAAGATCCACTTCCTCAGCAGCAAGCCCAGTGGCAGCTGGGCAGGTGTGGCAGGGTTGCAGCCTCTTGAAATCAGATGGGTATAGGCACACAAGCCCAGTCTGCTGCTTGTGGGGCAAGTGCTGTGAGCTTACTGCTGGTCTCAGCTGGCAGTAACCCCTGCATCTTGTCTTTCCTGCCAGCTCGGGCACCCTGCTGCTTTACCAGCGGTTTCCAGCTCATCCTATGAAGTTGTCCCATAACACAGAGCTGAAGTAAATGAGTAGAAGTTCATGGATTTGGACAAAGTCTTCCCCCACTTGTTTGTCCCTTGCTGTGCATGAAAGCAACAGCAGGCCCTGCAGTGCAGCTGGTGGGTGGAATGGTCCCTCCTGGCCTGGCAGCTGTCCCCAGCGAGGTGTTTGGAAGGGTGTGATGGCCGCTCTGCGAGCTGGGCTTGTGACTGCCGGGCTGCGAGGCAGGGGAGGTGCTGCTGCAGCGCCCTGTGCTGGGCCAGCAAGGGAAGTCCTGCTGGAAGCAGGGGTTTTTATCTGGGCTGCCTGGGCCTGGCGTTTGAATGCTTGGAAATGCTCTTGTCCAGATGTTTCCTAGCACACGCCGGCTCTGTTTATAAACAGCTCCTCAAAGCAAAGCCTGTCGGGGCTGCAGACGGGCGCTCGCGGCAGGCCCCGCACGGCTGCCCTGCACCATGGCACGGGCTCTGGGGCCACAGGTCACCTCTGTCCCCTCCCATTTAGATGGGTTGGAGCAGTTAACAAAAGCCCCAAATGCCTCCTCTTCCTTTCTCCTCCCTTTCTCCTGGCTAGCAGCTTCCTGCCCCAATGCATCCTGGTGGTGCCGGCATCTCCGGGCTGCCTTCCTGCCCAGGCTTTTGCTGCTGGGGGCACAGAGAGGAGGTCACACTGCCCTGCCTGAACTGTTCCCAGGGAGATCCCAGCCACTCCAGGGGCTTGGGTCAGGGAGACGTTTCCATTGCATCCAGTTGGGGTTCAGTTCCTGATGATTATCTCAAGGACACATCCTGGCAGCACGCTCATCCAGCCCCTGGAGTGTTCCCCTTATGTTTTGCGGTGGGTGCCAAGGAGTGGTGCCAGGCAGGTTCCAGTGCAGTGGGTACAGGCTGGGTCAGCTCCTTGGCTGGTTGTTGTGCTTTCCCAGCCCCATCTCCTCTGAAGAGAACAATGCTCTCATACTCGCCACTCCTTCCACTTCTAACTGGGTGGAGGTCCCTTTCAGCCATGCTCTCCTCTGTCCTGGCCCCTACAGGACAGCACCAAAACCTTCTGTTTGAAAGACAAAAGCCAAAAAAAGTCTTGCCTAAACGGCTGCTGTCATTGGCTCTGCCAGAATGCCTTTCTCTTGGCTGGCCCGAGCCCAGCTGGGGCGAGGCTGTTGTGCTCAGCTGTGAGCAGGTTCCCAAACCATCGGCACTGTGGAGCCACCTGCAGCTCATCACATCCTGAATCTCACCTCAGCATCACTCCCTGGGGATGGCCCTACCCTCCTGCCAGCCCTGCACATGGCCAGGGGAGGACAGCCCTGTCACGCCAGCGCTGGGAGGAAGGGCTGAACAATTGCTGCTTGTCAGTCTGTCTCCTCTTCCTGTAGAAAAGGGCATGTTATCAGCTGTCCACAAGTTATCTGGGGAACGGCATTGCTGAAAAACTGAGTCATTTGATACAGATTTGCTTTAGCCCCACCATGGCCTGACAGTGGTGAAAGCCTGGGTCCTTGCATTTTTCTTATCCTGGCTGCTTGCAGACTGTAATCTTGCCCCTTAGCTTGGGCAGCATGTGTTTGGAGGTAAGAATGTGAAAGGAGTCAGCTTCACTGCTGTGGAGCTGGAAGTGTGCTCCCCTCTGTGGCACTGCTCACCCCCTCCCTCCTGTCAGCTTCCAGCATAACATTCTGGGAAAGGGGGATGGCTTTCTTGGCACTGCTAGGGAGAAGCAGAGAGCAGAGGATGCAGGGTGGGCTTGAGCCACTCCCTGGATCTGAGCACTTCAGAAGGCTGGTTGGTATGTGGCTGGGGCTTGTCTTTGCAGGCTGAGCTTCCCTCTAATGCTGCATGGAGAACGCTTTGCTTTCCTTTTCTAAAGAGTAGCCCATCCATGAGTTGTCTTTGCCTGTCCTCAAGACACAATTGCTCTTTGCAGAGGCAGAGCCCTTTATCCCTTCCCCACCCTTTAGATCCATCGAGCACTGCTGCCCATAAGCTCTGATGAGGCAGTCCATCCTCCACTCCCCTTCCCTGGTAAGCATGGATACGACTGCTCAAAGACTGAGCCCTCTTTCCATAGGAAACTGGCACTTAGAAAAAACCCTTTCTGTTCTGAATCAGGTGAAAGGGAGTGGTGTAAAGACCAGTAATTAAATGGGAAATATCAGTACTTCAATGGAAAGTTTTAAGGAAGTGATGCTGCATGATGCTTGTGGTTCTCCAGATCAGGAAATAAAAAAGACATCCACAGCTGACATCATTAATCAATGCACGTTTTCTGCTGCGATAATTCTGCTGGTGGCTGTTGAATCCTGGCTGTTGCCTTGACCGGTCTTGCTGTGCTGGGGATCCAGAGCACAGGTCAGAAGGATGGATTTGATAGTCTGATCTCTGTAAAAGCCGTAGGAGTCCCTGAGCAAGTGCCAGTGGGAGCTCAACGTGGCTTCTTAGAAGAAAAATTTAAATGTTTGCAGTGGAGGACTACCCGCCTTGCCTCTGGAGCTGTTCCAGGGGCAAATGTCCCTGCATCTTCTTACATCTGAGGGAGTCCAGCTTCAGCTTCCAAGCATGGGACCACTTTAAACATTTGGGTGCTAAATCTATCAAGTTCTCATTGCCTTGAGCTGCATGGAGACTTTGGATGGTGTCTGACAGGTTTGAAGAGAAACCAGTGGCAGGCTTGGCTTATTCTTTCTAACAATGTTTCTCCTTGACATCTTGACAGCAAGGTGTGAAAAAAAATTTCTGTAACTCTACCTGAAGTGTTAGGGCTGGAAGGAGACAGCAGTGCTGGCAAGCCCAGGGCTGTGAGATGGTGGTGGGGGTCATGGGTCCATCCTGCCCTCCTCTGAGCAACAGGCTCAGACAGATCTCAGGTGCTCAGCTTTGCAGCAGAAGATGCTGTTTGAGGGAAGAAGACTTTCAGACTGAATGGGAGCAATTTTAGGGGGCAGATACAGCTACTTGGGGAATAGCGTGGGATTAATTCAATTCCTGCAAGTAGGAGCAGCCAGTGTATGTATGGTGAGGTGTATTCTCTAACCCAGGACTGAGAAAGGAGCCAAAGAAATTTCTGGGCTGCTTGCTTAGGTAATTGAAATTAGGACACTTCTGGTGGTTTGCCCAAGGCACTGGGGATGTGGTTTTGTCTCCCTGCACAGCCGTGTGAGCAATCACACGATCCTCTGTCCACTTGGCTCCCCAGAATGGTGCTGGGAGAAACAAAAGGGCCTTTAGGAGATGGTAAGCAGAGTGGTTTGAAGTCTGGGCAATATCCTGTGCAGAGGGTTGGGGAGAAAGGCAGCCTGTGAAGCACTGGCTTCTCGGAGAGGCTGGGTGCCCCCAGACAGAAGACAAGCACCGTGAGATCCCTTGGGTGGGTGGTAGATCCTGTGCTGTGATCCAGACCTGCCCAGACTTGAGGTGGCTGCTCCTCAGGCTGCAATCCCTGACCTCCCTGTTCCTGCTCTTCCTCTCTTTCCAGGCACACCTTCTGGCAGTATCGCCGTGAGAACCCCCACACCAAAGTGGGGGAGCCCCCTCCTGATGGGCTGCCAGGCTTCAACAGTGGTGTCCTGCTCCTGAACCTGGAAGCCATGAGGCAATCAAAGCTCTACAACCAGCTGCTGGAGCCCACCATGGTGCAGAAGCTGACGGAGAAGTACCACTTCAAGGGCCACCTTGGGGACCAGGATTTCTTCACTATGGTGGGGATGGAGCACCCAGAGCTTTTCCATGTGCTTGACTGCACATGGAACCGGCAGCTTTGCACATGGTGGAGGGACCACGGATACAGTGATGTATTTGACCAGTACTTCCAGTGTGAGGGGGAGGTCAAAATTTACCATGGGAACTGCAACACCCCAATCCCTGAAGATTAAGGCACCCACTGGCCCCAGGAGCAGCTCTGACTGCAGCAAGACCTGCAAAGCCATAGCGGCTGCACTAACAGTCCCCCAGGAGGAGTGACCAGCTCTGATTCAGCACATCCCAGGGGGATCTAGGGATCCCAAGAGCATTCAGTATCCCACTGCCTGTAGCCTCACCCTCCAAGAGGAAGGGCAGTTCAGTAGTTGGAACAAGACACAGCCGCTTTGTCCAGGGCTCAGCTCCAGGCTCTGAAGTCCATGTTGCCCATCTGTGCCTCAGCTTCTGGGGCATGGGGACAGCCAAGGGGCCATCAGAGACTGCTGCTTTTGCACTTGTCAGGGTCCAGCTCCCTGGGTGCTGTGCAGCTTTGCCTTGTCTGATGGTCGGCAGGAGTCCCCAGCGGGGCAGTTGGTTTCATTTGTCATTCTTCAGTGGCCCATTTCTGCACCTGATGCAGAGCATTGGTCTGGTCCCTCTGGAGAGCAGACACTGTCCTCAGGTCATCTTCCTTTTGAAGCATTCCAGAAAGGCGAGAGGGCTTTAAAGACTGAAAAGCTGCTTTAAATTGGGTTACTTACAAACAAAAATTGAATGCTAGATGAGCTTTAAAGCCTTTCGTTGGTACTTCTTAGCAATAAAAGCTTTACTGCCCTGTGTTGTCCTAGAAGTGTTCAGTGAGTGTGTAGCAATAGGTTCATTTTTCTAGCTTTGCCTTTAACCTTTCATACGAGAATAAAGCTGCAGATGTCAGACACGCTCGACTGTTTTTCTGTGGCACAGCTGAAGTCCTGTGCAATAGGAGGTTTCCTGCTCTTATCATGATTAAAAAGTAGCTGATGTGTATCTGCTGGGCAGTTGAATGTGGTGCCCCACATAGCTTATCCCACATCTGTCCCATGTGAGTGATGCAAATAAACAAGCCGGATTTTCAAAGATCATCACCGCTGTAGGCAGGGTTGGTTTGAAGGAGCTGGGAGCTGCCTGTGCTGTGAATGAGCTCTCTGAATAAATGCTGCCTCGGTGAGCCCGGCTGGCGGGTGAGCTCCTGCACAGCTCTGTGGCACAGACGTGCACAGCTCATGAACCACCTCCAGCCCCTGTGTGCATCTGTGTGATGGGCACATGCAAGAGAGGGGTGGAGACCTAATAGTGGCTTAATCTAATAACAGAACACACCACATGTGGCAGGGGGTGTCCTGGGCTCCTTCCCCCGTGCCCATGAAAGAACTTACTGGGGGAGAGGCTCTCCTCCCTTGAACTGATGTGCAGAGGCAGCAGGCTGTGGTATGGGCTGTGTGCTGAACCCTGCCCTCTCTGATGTGCTGAACCAATCCATTTCCAAATAGCACAAAACCTTGTCTTCAAGTGTTTTCTCATCCTCAGGGAAGGAACAGCAAAGAGGTGATTAAATTTGAGGGATAGATGCAGTATCTGGCTGTGTCAGACTCCCATTTTCACCAAAAACCAGGGTGATCCAGCCTTGCTGAGCAAGGCAAGGCAGCCAGCCCTGCTGGAGGCTGCAGCCAGGCAGGATTTGGGGCAGGTGATGCACCATGACAATGCACCCTGAATGATGAGATGGGTTACTGGTGCTTACTGGTCAGGGTACACTGGTGGCACCAGTGACACGTGGGGCTTCACATGCCAGGGCAGGACCTTGCCCTCAGTTTGGAAATGGCCATGCTGGAAATACAGGCCAGGCCGCTTGTGTCACCAGCACTGGGGAGTGGTGGGGTGATGAGCAAACGTGGCTTTTACGGGGGACTGAGCAGCTCTGGGGTGGCTGTAGGTGTCAGGGCTGACCCAAAAGCACCACGATGGGAGGCCAGGTGCCCTCCCAGCCCCACAGCCATCCCTGGAGCTGGGCCCGGCATTGCGCACCCTCTGCCTGCAGCCAGGGGATGCTCTCCATAGGGCTGGGAGCGCTTTTCCCTCACCGTGGAGTCCCAGGGTCTGTGTGTGGGGGAAACACCTACATGTGGCCATTATGGCCCCAGGCTGAAACCTTTTGCTTAGGTATTTTTCCAAAAATAAATTCCTTTTTCTTTTTCTTTGGTTGAAAATCACAGTCCACTGGGAAACCCATTGTATTTTTTTTCCCTTCAACTAGGAAAAGCGTAGTTAAGTCCAACATTTAGTCGAGCTGTATTGGTTTTCCCCGGGCACCGCAGGAGCCCCGCGGCACAGCTCCCCATGCGGCAGTGCCGGCCCCGNCCGCGCGGTCCCCGGCACCGCGGGCAGCGAGCACCGCGCCGTGCTATTTATAGACCCCGCACGTAGCCCGAGCCGTGCTGCCTGTGTAATTATCTCCCCTTCATGCCCTGCTGATTGCAGGCACTAATGAGCTCAGCTGCAGAGACCGCCGCGGCAGCCTGGGGCTGACTCGTGGGGCTGCCGGCTCAGCCTTTTCGGAGGGTGCTGCCACAGGGTCCGCTTTGGGGCAGAAGCAGAGCTTGCTGTGCATCCCTGACGGCACCGCCTGCCCAGGAGCTCTCACCCCCACAGGCAGTTCCTGCAATGAGTAGTCAGTCGGCGTGCATTTCCTTCAATTCCTGGAAGAATGGGGACTCTTCTCCCCAATCCTTCTCTGCCCTCCTGCACCTCCTGCTGCAGCACATCCTCAGACAGGTGTTGCTCCAGGCACTCAAGTTCAGACCTGGCACACAAATTCAGCATCCCCTCCTGGTCCCCTGATGCTGGCTCAAGGCCACATCAACCAGCACTTAGCAGCTGCCAGCACGATCATGGTGAAAGATGCCCAGAAACCATAAAGCAGCACCAGTTTGCCCCTGGGCACTGGGCATTTGCTGTGGTGACCCTGTGGCAGCAGCGCTGGGACTGACAGGCAGCTCCTGGTCTCCAGGGGGCTGGCACCGTATCCTTGGGCCAGCACTGGTCCCCTGTGTAGCAGAGGACATCTGCAGGCTCCAGAGCCTGGTTATGGGTAGCTTGGAGCCCCTCTGGAGATGCAGCAGGCTAAAGGCAGCCCTTGGTGAGTGGCAAGTGGGGACACACAGCAATGGGGCACACAGCTGTGGGGAGAGGGAGATCAGTCCCACCAGCACAGGCTGGTGGCAAGGGATGGGGCACATTGCACCCGTGGGAGAGCTGCAGTGGCCCCAGCCAGGGTCTCTGGAAGGATGTGGTAACCTTCACACTAAGGTTACTCAGCCCAGAGCTCCTCCATCACAGATTCCTGCTCCTTGTCATCTCACCCACTGGCTCACAGCAAAGTGCTGCTTATGTCGAGAGCTCTGGATGGAGAAGGGAGGGAAAGCAAAAGGGTCTGCTTTATAGAAGATCAGGCTGTAGAAAATAGCTCTGTAGCTTAAGCTTTAGGGAAAAAATCTGTTTCTTTTATCATTCAGCGTTGATGAGAAATTACATGTACAGAAAACAGTATTCTTGGTTTTCTGTCCAGCTTTGCTTCAGCCCTGTGCTGGAGCTGCATGGGATTTTTGCTCTCCTCTCCTGCGTTTCATAACACCATCAGTGTTTATTCTCTTACTCATTTGTACTTCTTTCCCATTTGAAATGATCAATTGTTGGTATATCTCACCTAGGGAGCAATTACTGTGAGCCTAACCCAAACAGGCTCTGGGGTGCTCCATTAAGCAATATCACCTCCCTCCCTCTCCACTGATCCCAGAGGATACAATATTTACTTTTCAGCTCTGCTATTCATACCAAGCGCACTTCGGTCAGCGTGCCAAGAATAACACAAAGCTTAACAACGGGCTGCAGCGCTAACATGGAGTTCCTGACTTTGCAAACCAAAAAAATAAAAAGCCAATTTATTATTTTGCTTTTGCTGAGAAATGCCTGGCAGCAGCAGAGCAGGCAGGTGCCAGAACCACCCCTCTGCCTTCAGCAGAGCCGTGGGCAGCATGAAATCTGTCCTGAGGTGCACAGAAAAAGGCAAAAAAACCTCCAAAACAGTAAGCCTGGGACGCAGGTCGGCAACTGCCTGCTTTTCCTTCTGATACAGGATTTTATTAGGTTGCTGCAATGTTTTGTGAGCTCTTCCTCAAAAAAAGGAGGAAAGAGCCATTTGCAGAGCCATGGAAGGACACATTCCCCAGCACCTGTAGATATTTCAGCCAGGTTTTCAGTAGCTCTGTCTCTGATCATCATGAGCCTCTGTGGATTTGATCACTAATTGCAAAGAAATTGCTGCCTGGTCATGTAGCCTTTTCATTGCCAGCAGGGTTGCTTTGTCCACTTCTCCTCTGGAAATTATTTATTCACTAATCAGCTGCTAACAAGGGAAGCACTTGGAGCAAATTACCTTCCTGAGGTGTTTCATGGGCATTAGCTGTATTATACCAAAAGTCTCAGTTTTAATTTAGACAATTTTCCTACCTGAAGGAACAGGTGTAACAAAGCAGAGTCTGGAGCTGCCAGAATGAGCCACAGGTCTGGACCTGCAGGAGGCTTTGGCATTGCCCACCAATGAGGGGATGCTCAGCAGTTTGTGGGGTGTTCCTGAGAGTCAGATGTGTTTTTCCTGGGGCAGATGTTGCCGTTGTGGCAGGTAGAAAACCACGCCCTGGGGTTCCAACTTCCCTCAGAACAGATGGGCACCTTTGAGCTCTTTCTCCTGGCTCATTCCTGATGGATTTGGCACCGTGCAGCCCTGGCAGGGCTCTTGTCCCTCTGTCAGCCTTCACCAGCACAGCTCCAGTGCCAGCTTCTCCTCCTGCTCCTGTTTGGCCATCATTTAGCAGCAATTTGTGACCTGGCTGGGGACAATGCTAAAGCTGTGCAAGCCACAGGCTGCCAGCAGAGCCCTGTTCTCAGAAGGCACTGCAGGAACTGTCTCCATTTATCACCGACAGACCTCTCGCTCTTAGTGCATTTTGCAGCTGTTGAAATGTTTGGCGCCTTTGTCACAACACATCCCCTCCTTGGAGCTGGTCAGGACAAATGGGCAGTTTCAGGTCCTAAGGACAGTATCAGTTTAGGGAATAAATCACTTGTGGATGCCCTGTGGCACATGGGGCTCTAGGCAGTGTGTCAGAAAGAAAAAGGGAAATTTTTTCCCTGCATGCTTTTTCCTTTCAAACTCATTTCTTTTCTATGCTGGAGGACTTCTCTGGCTACCTTGGGAGCACAGCAAAGACTTCTCCTTCCAGCATAATCTCCTGAGCTCAAGGGAGAGCGGAGTTTGATATGGAATGCTTAAAAACACCAGCAGCAGTAGGGAAAAAAATGAATGGGCATGTGAGATTGGGCCCCTCAGCTGTGGAATGGGGGCAGGGAGAGCTGGCCAGGTGAAGGATGCTCAGCTGAGCTGACAGGCCTTATGGTCCTGCAATAAAAACCATTATCTGGAAAATAAGGTATAATGGTGACATGGCAGAACCTGCCACTGATGCTGAGTTGTTCAGGCAAGGGAAATGTAGAGCCAATGTAAAGAGCTGCAGAAACTGTGGCTGATATGGAGCAGTAGGTGATAAAATGGGAACAAAATTCATCACTGGTGGGTGCTGGGTAGTGCAGATGTAGAAGGACATAACCCAAGGGTACAGGGAAGAGCTGTGGAGAGCAGGAAGGTGATCTGAGAGGCAGCACGTCCCCCTGTTCGTCTCCTTACTGAAGCCAAGCACCCACCTGTGGGGGGAACACCCGGATGGGATCTCCCTCCTTGCTGCTCATGCCAAGCTGTGCCCCAGTGGGTTTACCAGAAGAAGTCAGCACTATTAAAGCAAATGTAATGAAATATCCTATCATGAGTCATTTACTTTTAAACCTCAAAAATTTTTCAGCAGATGCCACTGAATTTCTTTCACCAGTCATTGCTCTGGTGAAGTTTTACCAGCAGATAACAGGGAGGTTATAAAATGCACAGTGTTTCATCCTCTGCTTCCCTGCAGAGCTGTGTGTAATAGGCTGCATTATCAAATAATCATAAAAAGGGAAGCTATTAAATAATGCTGGGCTGAGTAGCGAGTGCCAAGGCAGTCATACATTTGTCATAAAAACACAGTACCAGGTTCTTAATGAATTAATGTGTCAGCTGGATTTGGGCTGGTAGCATCACATACAAATCCTGAAAAATGACTCTCTGGTCTCCAGTATGAAGTTACTGGTGTTTGCAGTTCTACAGCTCCTCCTGCCCATGGGTTTCTGCAGCCTGTGCTCAGCCAAGCCTCCCTGCAAAGGGACCACGTTGTCCTGATTCTAGAAGCTAGAAAGAAGCAGAAGCTGAGTAACCACTGTCCAACCTGGGGCCTGGAGGTATTTCAAGATTTTCTGGCTGTCCTTTCAGCTTCCAGTCCCAAAAGTCCCAGACTCGAGGGAGCCAGGTGTCCAGAGGTGATATGGGTCTTTCTTCCTGTTTCACTTCCATATCCCCCACAGGGGAGTGATGCCCACCCTGCTCTGGTGGTATGCAGGAACTCAGAGCATCCTATGCAGGCTGGGAAGGATGTGGTGCAGGATGCTGGGGACACACCTGCAACAGCACCAGCGTGCACATAGGTGCTCAGAGTGGCATGGGAGGGTGTCTGAGCATGTTTGGGGGAGACCTCCTGCAGCCAGAATTCCTCCTGGAGGAGCAGCAACACTAGAAGGCAAAGTGACCCTGTCCCCAAAGTCACACCAGGACAGGACATGGAGTTTGAAGTGCCACCGTGCTCAGCAGAGCAGGAGGGCTGTGGGTGGACATGAATAAAATATAATGGTCTGGGCTACATTTACCCTTCTCAAAATAACTTTGCTTTTTGTGGATCCATTGTCAGAAAACCACAATTGATACTGTCCAAGTGCTCGAGCTCTTTATAGTTGCTTGTAGAATAGCAACCTTCTGGCACTGTCAGAGCAGGCGTGGACCTGACCAAAGCTAAATCAGTGCTGTGGCCAGCAGCAGGGCTGGGCTGAAGGAGGGGACGCTTGTGGCTGTCCCACACAGGCCCAGGGAAGGCATTTGTCCCGTGGAGCCCACACTGCAGACACCCTCTGCAGCTATCAGCTGTGGGAGGGCACCAGGGTGTGACATCCTGGGGTCCCAGCTCTGCCACCAGGGCTGCCCACCAGTACATGGTGCATGCACTGGGCTCTCAGGGCTCCTCCTACAGACCATCTCGGCTCAGACTGTAAAACACAGTAAAGTGCATGCTAATTTCTCCAAATTCCAGATGTGGGGAGAACAGCTGAACCCATTCATTTTGCTTGCAGAAGCTCCCTGGGAGCTGCATGGTGCTGTGAAGGAAGTCCCCTGGCAGAGTGCTGCTGTCCAGTTTTAGTTAAGAGCCAAGTTTGCTTGCTTTTTTCTAATTTCTCCCTTAGATGTCACACTCTTTTGCATAAGGAAGATCAAACTGTGGTATTTTTAACCATCCTTGTAAAAAAAAATGTATGGTGCATTGTGGGGAAAGCTGAGTCAGGTATAGCCAAGAGGCTCAGCTTGGCAGGGGAGGATGCAGGTGCTGGCCCCAGGAGAGGGGAGCCTTTGCTCTGGGACACCTGCTTTGGATGGTACAAAGAGAGCTGCAGTGCCAGGTGAGATAGCATTTATGCTGAAATGATGAACTGTGCTGAAAAGGATAAATGGGTGAGTGATGAGGAGCTCGTGGTGCACAGGGGTGATGCATTGCCAGGGTGGCACACACAGAGCTCAGCAGCAGTGGGGTGGCTGCAGTGGGCACTGGAGGGAGGAGCTGCTGCCCCACACCCACGTGAACCCCCTGGGGCAGGGGCACAAGAGCTGCACCTGCCTCGTTGGCTTTGGAGCTGTGTTGAGCTGCGGTGGGTGAGTGGGTGTCTGGGCTAAGGGTGATGCCAAAGGCTGCTTTGCTTCCACTGCCCAGCCTCTGGAGTGTGCCCAGTACAGGGGCTGGGCAGCAGCACCAGTGGGATTCCAGCACTGGCAGCCTCTCTGCCCAGTCCCAACATCCCTGCCCTTCAACACAAGGAAATGTCTCAGCTGGGAATCACGCCCAGGTCGCTGCAGATGACAAAGCTCACAGATAACTGGCTTGTCAGGGCACGCCTCTGCCTTTCCATGCTCTCAGAGCTGAAAAAATCTCCCCTGTAATCCCAAAATTCTTTTGATGATGAGAAAAGGCAATTGAAAAGTTTTGTTGCATAACCTTCAAGATCAAATGATGATTTATTCAGAATGTGCTTTGTGGTGTTACACGGTATACAGGCTCAGCAATAACCTGGAAGCAAATATTCCTCCTCATTTTCCGTGAGTGTGTCATTTGGATGGCATCTTACCAGTTGAACGTTGTCATTATCAGCTGCAAATACTGCTGAAGTTCAAGCTATTTGCTTATAGTTTACTTTTTATATTATCAAATTTTGTTAATTCAGTTTCATTGCTGCCTTGGAAATAATCAGGCAATGTTTTTTTCTCCTTACAAATTGCCATAACAAAGAAGCATTGGAAATATGTGGTTATTTCTACAGCTGGAAGTATCAATGGCAAGGAAAATGCCCCTTTCAAGCAAATCTTTAATAGTTTATTTTCTGGATGAAAGAAGATCCAAGGTATTGTATCCAATGCATGTAGCTTCTGTCTGCTGCTCATCTCTGGTGTCTCCTACAACCTTCAGGGAGCTCAGAGCCACTGGCAGTAATACCCAACACTGCTGCAAAACCAGGCTTCCAGTTACCTTCCAGCCCCTGGATAAACCTCTGCAACAATTTTGGGGGAGGAGGATTTGGTGGAGACAGATCCATGTTTTTTCCATAGTTATGGATAAACACGGATCTTTGCCACTACATTTCCCTATTGAGTGTAGCAGGAATACTGCCAGCAGGGTCTGTGCTGGGCTCGTGTGCAAGGTTTGGGCTCCCCAGCCCTCACACTGAGTGCAAGGTCTCCAGGGCTGTTTGGGATGGCTCTCCTGCAGTTGTGCAGCTTGCACCAGTTTTGTCCTCAGTCAAACAAAGCAAATTACAGAAGAGGGGTCATCCCCCCGCCCCATTTTCATTCTCTTGCCTGTGGCTGGAATGGAGTGGGAAGGGCTGTGGAGCTGCTTCCTGTCACTCTGCAATGTCCCACTCCAGGACAGAGGTGGGTCACAGCTGTCCCATACCCCTTGTAAACAACCAGAGAGTGTTTTACTGGTTTAGGAGAAAATTTGGTCTCAGGACCCTTAGCTCATTCCCAGCCCTCTGGTGCCAGTGCCAAGCCTGTGGGACCTCTCAGAGCCCTGCTGTTAGAAAAGGGAGCAGGTAGGCTCCTGGTTCCCAGGAACATCTCGTGGGGAGGCCCATGAGCCCCTCTGGCCTGGGGGTGGTTCTTGCTGGGGAATGCTGCAAACCAGGATGAGAACATGCTGGGGACCCCTTCTCCTGGAGCTGGGCTTCTCAAGGTTCTGTGGATGAGGATGGAGGGAAGCATCACCCCTTATCAAGGGCCCCTATGTCCTCCCCTCTGGGAGGTTTCAGCCTCTGGGAACAGCACATCATGTTCCACAGAGCACAGTGGGCCAGCAAAACTCCCTCCCTGGCTGATCTGGAAACAGTAATTTTCTAGCAACATGAAATTTGTATGTGTGGGAGAGTGTTGCATGATCTGTGTTTGATAGGGAAGAAATGCTTTCAGATAGGGCAAAGATCTTTGGTCACAGGCATTTGATAGAAATAAAGATTAAGGAGAGCAGTATGAAGAGTGATAAATGTTTCTCACAGAAAGAACAGTTAATCTTGGAGGTCTCAGCTATTTTTCTTCTTTCAGACTGATGCCAGGTGAAATACCTGCCAACAGTGTTGTCTTTAAAGCCTTGAGAGCCTGAGACGAAACTCAAAACCTGCTCCTTATTGTAGTAAGACCAGTAAACACTTTCAGCTCTGAAGAAACATTTCCCATGTGTGTTGCAGGGAAGGCTTTGCATCATAAGTCTGTGACTCTAAATCAAAATGCAGAATAAATAAAATTCTGCCTGGCCAGGTGAAAGCCCTAAACATTGGCTATTCCTTGCCCCCAGACCTTGCTGTAGCCAGGGCTCCTCTCCTCCGCTGTTTATTCCACATTAGGAGAACATCAGCTGGGCTTTCTGAATGGATTTACATTCACACCTGGTGAACCTCTGCCTCCAAGGGAAAAGCAGTAGTGTGGAAGACAGTATCTGCTATCAGCTTATGCACTTGCCAGGAGGAGGCAGGAATTATCTCCAGTCATTACTGGTCATGCCCATAATCCAAGAGGCTTCTTTCAAGGTGGGACACAGGCTTTTTGAACACTGAGTGTTAAAAGGTAGTGTCAGCTTTCACAGTAATTTAAGACTGGCATTCCTTCCTACCTTACTCTTGCTTCCAAAGGGCATCTTTCATCTTTCTTGGAGGTTTATCTTCAGCAGACATCATAAACAAGAGCCTTTAAACACCCTCACCATCTCTCACAGACCGGCTTCATTCAACACCTGGCCAAAAGTATTGGGTGTCCCTTTTGTCTGGGTGATGGAACATTTGGCTGAGGGGAACAAGTATCTGAGGGAGGGCAAGTGCATGTGAGTGTGAGTTTGCACGTGGATTTGTGGGTATGTGAGGTTCCTCATGCCACCCTCTCCAGCGTCTGAGTCCTGGGCAGTGTCCCACAGGAGGGTGAGACGGCGCTTTTCCTGGCACACAGGCACGTGGGGCTGTGCTGCAGACCAGGAGCATGGATGTTTGCTTGGTGTTTTGCTAGGATAAGCTGAGGCAGGAGCCTCAGAACAGAGCTGCAGGTGATTTGGGGGAAAAAAAATAAAAAGACTTTAAAACTGAGGAGGGAGGTGCTGGTGGTTACTAAGCACAGGGCAAATGGGAATCTCACCATTCAGCTGTGGCCCAGCTGTCTTA
The DNA here is from genome assembly GCA_013399225.1 of Rhipidura dahli. Taxonomy (NCBI): domain Eukaryota; kingdom Metazoa; phylum Chordata; class Aves; order Passeriformes; family Rhipiduridae; genus Rhipidura; species Rhipidura dahli. The sequence continues at coordinate 644,049 of VXAC01002376.1, forward strand.
GTGCCCTTTGGAGGAGCTTTTTGGATATTGTGGTCTTTGTTTTCCTCCAGAATGTGAGGTGCTGATTCGATGTGAGACTCAGATGGACATCTGGCTGTGTTTTTTCCAAAACCAGTGGAGTATAAAGGGGAGCCATGCTTTAGCAGCAGCGTTTTTCCAGCCCTGGCACTGGTGGGACCCCTTCTCCCCAGGCAGGGACTGAACCTCCACGCACTTAACCAAGGTGTCCTGACCTCCCTGTTCCCAGAGAACAGCCACCCTGACCTCTGTGCTGGGCCCTTCCTGGCAATTAGCAACCTGCCAAGCTAATCAACACCTCCCGGCAGAGCACTGCCACACCAGGAAGAATGACTGTGTGCTTGATCCGGTGCTGGGAAGCACCACAAGCTCCAGCCAAGCGGGCACCTTGCAGAGTAGGCTCCCTGCCTGCTGGAGTGTGATGTCCCAAGTCCCCTGAGAGCAGGAGCCCCAGGGAAGGAGGCCCTCGGGGTCTGCAGCACACGTGCTTCCAGCAGGCTACACTCTGGGGAGCGGGGAGCAGGATTGCTACATGGCTTCTGAGATGCAATTAACAGCCACAAACAGGTCTTGCACAATGCCACAGCGATTCCCAGTGCTGCTGAACTCCTCCATTGGGAAGAGGAGCCACCGAAACTGGGCTGTGGGCCAGTCTGTGCCCTGTTGCTCATGGAGCACAAAGCCTTCTGCCTTTTGAGTTTCAAAATGCTCACAGCACCCTCATGCTCCCCCAGGATCATGCACACCTTCGTGCCTGTCAGTGCTGCTCTTGGCTTGTGCTGGAGAGGGACATGTTGAGACAGGACAGGACCCTCTGCCCCTGCTTTGCTGTCCCACTGGCTACATGGTGTGGGCACCTTCTAGCCACACACTGCCTCGAGTCTTCTGCAAAACCCACTGCTCAGCTGATACTCCCAAGGTGGCAAATAAACATCCTGTGCTCCCTTGGCTGGTGTGTGGCTTCACCCTTTGCTTTGCCTGTCTGCCTGTGGCTCACAGCTGGGAGGTGCCTCAGCCCACTTGGTGGGATGCTGGGGAGGTTTGCCAGCTGGGAGTGCCCAGTCTCTGGCTGGACAGGATGCAGGGGATTCTGCAGGCTCTCTGCAGCCACAGAGCTTGTCTGGGGACTGGTCACTGCTGGCAGCAGCCCATGGATCAGAATCTGAGATTGCCATGATAAGCATACCAGGGCAGGCTTGTGACACCTTCATAAAAGTGAGTGGCCATTGCTGCACCACTGATGGATGGTTTGCAGCAGCACTGAACCACCAGGGCACATCTCTGAGTCACAGGGAAGAGGCAGACACTGGCAGAGGGCTGCTTAGGAGGAGTGTGCTGGGACTGGGGCAGGGGGAAAAAAACAGGAAAGGCAGCTGCCTGCTGGGAAGGATTAGATGCAGCTCTGAATGCAGGGCAGGGATTACAGGCAGCCCAGCTTGCCAAGCAATGCTTATTGGGAAAACTGAGGGGAAAAAGAGGAGCATGAATTAAATAATTGCCCAGCAATTAATTTCTGAGCACTATCTCTGCTGCTGAAGGACTCTTGCTCTATTCTCACAGGCTGGAAACAGGGGCCAGCACAGCCTATGCCCAGCTCCTTCAGCATCACACCCAGGTACTTCAGAGTGATTTACAAGGAGCTGTCACATCACCAGCGAGAGAAACAACCCAACATGATGTTCCACTGTGCTCCTTAGGGTGAGCTCTGAGTAATTACTCCAGTTACACTCCAAATTACAGGGGAGCCAGTGGCCTCCACACGAGGACAGATTGCAGAATCCATCTTTAATCATCACTCAGGTTATGCTCTGCTGCCTCCAGTTTGAAGTATCTGTTCATTTCCCTCGTGGATCTGTAATCACACTGCTTATCATCACCTTTTTATCCACTCCTCTATTTCTAGCATGCATATCAAAAAAGACAGTATATTAGTCAGCCAAACTTTATTCACTGCTCTTTGTCAGCAACAAACTGTCTTCTAAAATGGAGCAACCAGTTGTCTTCACCTGGAATTGCCTAGGAGAGGAGTCCATCAAAACTCAGTAAGTGACAAGCCCATGGTGAGTATGACTTGTTGCTCCAGGTAAATGATGAAGGACAGGGCTTAGCCAGGAAGCAAGAGGCCAGCTGTACATTCAGATCCCTCCCTGAGACTGTTGTTATGTCAATAGTTATGAAAGCCTACCAAAAGCTTCTCCCTCTGCCTGCAGTCCCAGTGCATTCCACCCAGCAGGGCTGGCACAAGGACAAGGCCCATGGAGGGGGCTGGTCTGTAAGCACAGGTTTTGTCCATAGTGAAGCTGCAGGGCTGTGACACGCTGAGCCTACCCACACCTTGGTCACAGCATTGCCAGGGATGGGGAACTCAGCACAAGCTGTGACAGGGTGTTTCAGAAGGTGCTCACACACTGAATCCATGCCTTATTTCTAACCACAGCCTTCTCTCATTCCTGTCTGCCAAACAGAGGCACTGCCAAACATTTAATCACATCAAAAAGAGCTTTAATAAGCTGGGATCAAGTTAGCCCTTTAACCTCTTTTTCTGGCCTGCATTGATGGTGTCCCAGGAATTTCTCTCCACTAGAAGTCTGTCTTCTGAGCCCTTCATTGCTCCTTGGCTTCTTCTTTGGGCTTTTTCCAGTTTCCCTGCCTCCTGAGATGCTGACCCTGTCCTGGGCCTGGCTCTCAGGGAGGCTCCAGATCCCTCCTGCACAGCTCTGTTCAGTCCCTTCCCTACAGAGGCATCATTTTAGAGGGGGGGTTGTCTCCCAGCCACCGAGGGTGCAGCCCCCGTGCCCTGGTGCCAGGTGCTGTCAGTACAGGCTGCTCCTGGTACCTGTGCCAGCATCGCTTCACCGGAGCCCGGGCAGCTCCCGCCTTCTCTGGGAACCCGAGAAGGTGCTGAATAATGGGGGGATCAATATCCCTGCTGGAGGCCCCCAGGGCAGCCGGCTGAGCGGCGGTGCGGTGTTTGTAGCAGGCCGGGGGGCTCCGGAGAGCCGGGATTCCCAGCGCAGTGACTCCGCGCCATCGCTCCCGGCAGCAGCCGCAGCTGCCGAAAGCCTTACGCAAGGCGCTTACATCAGCGCCGTCACCAGCGTGACTGATAGGCACAATCTCAAAAACAGAGATATGCCAAGATCTCTTTTTCAGAAAATGGTGCTAATTGACACTAATGATCATTCCCCGTTTCAAAGCTTCATCAACCAAATCCGGTCAGGGCCGTTTCGCCCCTCGGCACAGCACTGATGTCAGCTGGAGCAGCCTGGGACATCCTGTTTACTCCATGGAGGTACGGGCGCTGTGCCAGCGCTGGGACCCCGGGGGAAGTCCCAGGGACCCACAGCAGCTAATTAGATGCTCCTTCCCCGCTCCTTTTTACGCTCGTTGATGTGTCAGACCTGCCGATTCAAAAATCTATCCCCGGTAGCTATTGTTTAACATCTTCCTGAAACCCTCGTAGGATGGAAAGTGTTTTATTGTGATTATATTTTATTTTATAACATGCTGTATTGTTTGGCTTTTGCCTCCCAAATGCTGAACAGAAACATTTATCAAATACCTCTCCTTTTCTGGTTTGCCTCCTACATGATTTGTCACCCTCTGCCTTTCTGGTCCGGGCAGAGATTTCTCCTTGTGCTCACCGCTTCCTTCAGCACTCTCGTGATGTTCACGCAGTTGGTCATAGACTTATGCTTTTTAGTCTTTATTTTAGTCTTTATTTTTGCAACTGCCTTTACCCTGAGATGTGCAGACCTGTGTCTTATTCTGGCCACAGTTTTGGGGTTTAGGCTGACACATGCTGGGACAGTTCTTGGCCTCTGCTCTGGGGTGTCTATTTGCACGCCCTGTTCTGGGCCGATGATTTCCAGATTTCCAACCCACTGACTGCCACAGTGAGCTGTGGTGCTCTCCTGCTCTGCGTGCACATGGACCAGCAGGTGCTGCTCCCCTCGGGCTCTCCAGCCATTGCACCTAGGCAGAGCAGAGGTGGAGGTTGGTGGCCGGGCAGGTTCCTGCAGGGTGGGTGCAATGGCTGCCTTTCATCCCAGGAAGGGCAGATAAGCCTTTTGTGCTACCCCCACACGTGATTTACAGCACAGGAGCCAACACCAAAGCACAGGGAGGGGGCTCCTCTGGAGTGGGATGTGGGCACCCTGCGAGGGAATGCTCCCAAGGAGCAGCCTCATGAGGCAGGTGGCTCCTCACTGCTGTGCTGGGCAGGGATGGGGTCCCTCCTGGCAGCACATTGACTCTGCCGCTGGGATTTTACACAGAAAACGTTTGGTTCCAATAGCAATAAGAAAATACAAAGAAACCCACTTTTGACGGTGTGTACAGCTCCTTCTTTCTCAAAAGAACAGCCTGAGCAGGTTGGTGATTTCCTACAGGGGCTCCCATTTGGCCTCTAGAAAGAGTCCTGCCCCTGCTGCAGGAAGCAGGTGCTGTATCCCAAATATCTCTGATGCTGGAGGGCTGGATGCACACGTGTGCATGGCCAAGACTGAGGCTGTCAGGTGGGCAGCATCTCCCACTGCTGTGCTGGAATCCTGAGGGTGCCTCCCCAGTAATTACCCTTCCCAAGGGCTCCCGAGCCAGTACGTGCCCCAGTCATCACAGCAGGCAGGCCAGATACAGCTAGCAATTAGTTTCTTCTCTACAAATTATCAAATTACAAACTTGCTTTTTAATTGTACACTCTTTGAAGGAGGTCACTGCCTGGCTGGGACATATTTCTGCCTGTAGATCACCCAAGAACTGTGTGGCAGCTATTTTAGGTGTCTGGCAATGATGAGGTCTCCAGTCAGGCTAAGTGGAAGCACTCCTGGGCTGTGACCCTGCTCCAGCCTCTCGCACCTGCCCTGCCTGGCCACCCTCTCCCCAACAAATGCATGGGTTGCTCTGCATCCCAAATGCCTCTTTCTAATTCCTGAGCAGAGCCACATGCAGAAGCAGAGCCTGCTGCATCCCAAGGGCTGCACATGCACAGAGTGGGGACCAAATTGTGTGGTAGCCCCCGAGCTGTGTGTCCAGCATCACTTGGTTCTCACCTTGCTGCCCCACACCCCAAAAAGGCTCACTACCCATCCCAGCCCCGGGGCATTTTCTGCAGGGATGAGAGCTCACGTGTCTGGTTTGCTGTCATCACTCTGGGATTGCATGGGGGCTGACTCAGTCATAACAAGAGGGAAGGAAATAGGAAGATGGCCACAGGAAGGACAACATCCCAGAGCACAGGGCAGTGCTCCCCAACCACTGCTCTGCACCCACACCCTGGAAGATGCAGTGACAGGTGACTGTAGGTGTGAGCAGCACAAAAAGGTTTAACAGAGGTATGACAGAAGGCTGATTCAGGGTACAGGGCTGGTACAGGGTACAGCCCCTGGTACAGGGGCTCCTCACAGCTGCATTTCAGCTGCCACCTTGGAAGGACAGCTGCATAAGATTGACAACTCTCCTGTCACCCAGCCCAATCCCATGGCACAGCACACCTGAACATTGCCCTCACTGGCTTTTGTTACTGGCCATCCACTGGCTTCATGCACCCAGCTGCTTCTGGTCAGGCTATTTAGGTGCTTGCAGGTGTTTAGGCTGTTGAAGTGGATGCAGGTTGGTAGAGGTACTCCTCTGCTCATGGGGCAGGGCTGGCTCTTCCTTATGCTTGAGACCTGCAGCAGCAGTTGGTTCCCTCGGTTTGCAGTGAGGTTGTCAGTGTTTGCTCTATCTCACTGTAGCAAAACTGCTAATGCTGTTCAAGTGGCTTTTGTTCAGTGTCACATTTTAGCCATGAACTGCTACTTGGTCTTTCTGAGTGGTGATAGAGGGTTCATTTCTCTCTCTGACATGTCTGTGCACAGCAACTTTACCTGGTATGTCTCATCCTTCCTACTCTCCCCTTTGAAGCCTTGTTTTGTTGTTCAGGCAACTCTCCCCCATTTTTTTATGCCAGAAGCCTGCCCTGGGCTTGGGCCAGGTCACTGAAGGAGTCACTGCAGGAGGGGGAGCTGGGCAGTGTCTCTGTTCTTAGAGATCTCTGAAACTCAAATGTCTTAATCCAGTATTTGCAAATCTTGATGAGAGCAGAAGGTTGGACTGGAAATCTTTTCTAACCTTTATTTTATTTTTCTCTGGGTGCTGTGTCTAGCACAGAACAGTGATGTATCCCTGGCCTCATCATTGCAGGGCAGCCTGGTTGCTTCCATCAGCTGTGGTCCCTAGGTCACATCCTCAGTCATTGCTTCCCTGTACCGAGTCTCACCCTTCACAGCACTTGTGCCCTCAGGTCCCAGCCTGCCCTTGTGCTCACAGTTTCAAGGTGTATTTGGGGCTGGGTGACTCAGATCACTGGCACTAGCAGCATGTGCTCCTTGCTGTTTACGGCACCATCAGCTTGTGTCATCTGCTTGTCTTACCAGGAAAGACTTTTCTAGTCATTTAGTTAATTCATTAAAGTATTAAATTATGCAACACCAAGAGCTGATCCCCTTGGAGCTGCTTGTAATAGCCAAATGGCATCTCTAATTCTCTCTTGCCCTTCAGACTTGGTCAAAGCATCTGTTTGTATGCAGTGTTTTTAACTCATGTCAGGTGGCATTAAAAACCCTTGAGGAAACTGGATTGCAAGGCATCAGCCCAGCCTGTCAGGCAGGACAAGCTGCAGCCTTCTCCAGAAACAAAGGACATCAGCTCTGTTTTCCAAAATTCCCTGTCTCGACAGCAAGTGCTCAACTGTGTGTACCTGAGTGCCTTGGATGTTTGGCTGCTGGGGGGATTAGTGGTATTGGAATACTTCCTGCCCTGTGACCCTTCCAGCTGAGGCCTCATGCTCTGCCTGTTGCTGGGTGTGCAGCCATCCTTCCCACAGCTCCTGGGATGCCACATTGCATTGGCTCCTGCACTGAACAGGCTTCAACTCAGCAAAACCCAGCGGCACTCACTTAAAAACATTAATGGGACAAGGAAGTTGCCTCTGGGAACAGCAAGGACTGGGGTAGGCAGTGGTTATAAGGCTGTTCTGAGGCTCACCAATGATGGGCAAACACAGGGCCCACTGTGGCATTGGGAGAAGTGTCATGAGCAGTGACTGTCCCCAGCACCTCTGCTCTGGGCTTGGCATGGCCAGTATCCCCTTCCTGAGGGTCCTGTAGCTGGACATTCTTTGCTTGGGTGAAGGCTGGAGGCTCCAGGGATGGTGCAGTGCCATAATTCTTGGGGCTAATAGACTCATTTCCAGGTTAAACAGCTGGGTGGGTTGGAACAGGAATTGCTGTTGTGCCTGCAAAACTCATCACCCACACATGCCTGCAACTCTGGCATGGGGGAGGAGGAAGGCTGGAGCTGCCCATCCTGCCACTGGTGGGATGTGAGAGGCAGCTGCCTGGGTGAGTGGGATTGTTGGACACCAGTGAAATCCCAAGGGCAGGGGGCTGCAGCTCAGACTGCACTGGGAGTGCAAAGACAGAGCTCAAGGCAGCACCTGTCCTGGGACAGACTGAGCCTCACCCTCCTGGTGAGGGGAGGAGGAGGAAGCACAGCACACATGAAGCTTATCCTGTGGGAGGTGTGGAGCTACCACGGGTGTGCTGGCACCTGGAGCCTCTGCTTGCATTAGCACCTTCTGGGAAATGAGCCCTTGCAGCACAGTTGCTGCTGCTCTGCACAGACGTTTTCTGGCCCATTTGGTCTGCCTGTGGCTGTGAGTGTGTAACCCTGCTCTGGGAGGGTGCTTGTCCAGCAAACACCGGCTTGCTTGGCTCTACAGCCCAACCTCCAGGTACTGCCAGGGAGGATTTCACCCATTCTTGGCTGCCCTTTACTTGTGCCTTTGGTTAGCACAAAAGGAAGCACTGGAGAAGGAGCAGGCTGTCTGGGGAGAGCTCTGCTGATGTACTGGGGTCCTTTCCAACACCCTGTAGTTAGAGCAGCGTGCCAGGGAGCTGGGCAAATACGTGGTGCAGGTACATGCCATCTCTGTACTCACAGGTCAGACCAAGCTCTGCCTGTGCAACTCCTTTTGATTGTGTGCTCAAGGATAGGGTGTCTCAGACTGTTCTGAACTCTAAAAGCTTTTTCTGAAGTAGTGGCTGTTTGTGGGGGTGTGCAATTTGTCTCTCCTCCCTGGCAGCTCAAATACCCAGAAGAATAAGCTGCACAAGGACGGCCCCAATCTCGATGTAACATGATAAATTATGTAACACAATGTCACAATTATGTATTTCTGAAAGAGAAGTAGGGCAGGGAGCTGCCAGAGACGGCTCCACTCTCTGGTGAGCAACACCCACGAGCTGCTGCTGAATGAACCGTGAGCTGGTGGGGTGACCTCCCTCCACATCCTTAATGCCACAGTTCACTGCAGAATTGGTAGGAGCTTTCAAGACCCATTTTTTATTTCTTCAGAGGCATCGTGTGTGTGTGTGTAAACCCTAACAAAGGGAATAAGCGTGTGCAGCCAGCAACACACTGCTTGATGCTTGCACAGCCTCTTGGCAGCTCTCAGCAAATCATTTAACCAGGGCTCTGTGCTGGGTCAGGTCGGAGCTTTCTGAATCCTCCAACCACCGCATTTGCAGAGCCTCTCTCTGTAATCTCTGTACCAATACACTCATGCTTCATCTTCCTCACTGCACTGAGGAAGAGTAAATATGTTGTGATCTTGGCAGAGCTTGTCAGAAGCGGGCAGGGAAAGGCAGAGACTGAACGGAGTCGATTGGTTTCAGCAATCCAGAGCCCGCAGGAAGAGTCAGCAGCCTGTGTTTCATCTCTGCTTCCTCTGCTCCAAACACAGATGGGAAAAACAGGAGGGGGAGGGAGGAGAGGCAGAGATAAAGTGAGAGACAGGAGGACTGAGATCTGGTACTGCAGTAACTGTGTCGCTGGAGCAAGCGAAGTATTTTAGAGCAAAACAGTGCTTTGGATTTTTTGGGCGTGCTGTGCTGAATGTCTTGAACTGAGAGACTGGAGTCAGTTGCAAATTAAATAATTAAAATATTTATTTTTCTTCATCTTAGAGTAAGGAATGAATTCCCTGGCTGGTGGTGGGCTGGCAGGAAGGCTGTGCTCCTGTGGGTGGGTGCCTGGGTAGTGGTAGAGGTGCCAGGTAGCTGTGTGAAGGTGTCTGGAAGAAAGTGGAGCCCAGAGCACACTGTAGCTGCCTGGTGTCCCTGCCAGCAGTGACATCCCCCATGGCCTGTGTGTCTGTGTAATGGACCACAGAAAGTGCACTGCACAAAAGTATCTGAGGTGAGAAAGAAACCAGTACTTGCACCGGGGGAAATCAGGGAACTGAATTTCCTCTCCTTATTCCCAAGAGCAGAGAAATTCTTTCCCAGCATCTCTGATCTGGGCTTTTCTTTTGGACTCACCCAGGCCATTCAAATCCATGCCACTGTCCCTGGGAGCTGAGGTCTGGGTCGTGCATGTGTGTATGGGGCAGGAGGAGCAGCACTGAGCACAGCACACAAGCACACACACACCAGCACATGCCTCCCCCATGGGCTCTGCATGTCTGGAGAGGAGGAAATCCTGCAGGAGCTCAGCGGATGCAGAGGGGAATGGCCCAGGCCTCCAGCAGACAGGACCTGTTCCCATCCCACAGAGGCCCAGGGCTGTGCCATGCACATGGGCATCTGTGTGATGCCAGTGGAAGAGTGGGGGGCACTCATGCATGTAGGATCAAGTTCTGTGAGCATTTGTTCAGCGGGGAAGAACCTGAGCCGTGCTGCTACTTTTCTGACTCCTCCAAAGGCTGTTGAAGCCCTCCAGGTAAAGCAGGAAGGCAGGATGTGACAGTTCCAATGTAAGACTGCAGCAGGAGGAGGCAGCTGCTTTCAAAAATAACCTTTGCAAGGTCATCCCCGAGCAAGGCGGAGCAGCAGTGGTGGGCTTGAGCACTTTTCTGCAATTCAGCTCAAAAAGACTGGATCTTGCCTTTTCTTTATGGGAAGGAAAGCATGTGATGACAAGTCCCCAGAGCTTTTATTCTGATGCCAAATGCTTAGAGTGCATGAAGACAGCAAAAGCATTTTCCTTCAGGCGATACAAATCAAATAAATGGAGACAGTGCACTGCAATTCAGTGCAGGCAGCAGCCAGCACAGGCTGTGCTCACAGCTCAGCATCACTGGGGCACTGGTGACAGAAGGTGCCCAGGACTGGCACTGCCAGCAGCCCCTTTGCCCCAGACGTCTCCTACCCACTGGGGGCCGTGTCTCTGCCCTGGTGTGAGTTTGCTGGAGCTTTTGCAGTGGGGTTCTTCTGCCTCCCTGTTAAAGCTGGGTGTGTGAAGCTGTCTGTGGAGTTTAAGTAAACTTCAGGAGAAGTTGTCTGGTTTAATAGACTCTCTGTTCAATGTGCAAAGCTGAGTGGTGTTCCTGTGGGAATATATATATTTTTATTGTCCCTATGAAAGAGGACTAGCATTAGGATGGGTAGCTGCCCCATTCTTCCCACCCCCATTTGCAGTCACAACATAGTCCAGGCTGCCCCATACAAGAAAGGAGCTGCAAAGAAAGGACCTCTCCCCATGAGCTGGGTTTTGCAGGGCACTCTGAGCACTGTGAAGATGAGGAACAAAGCCCAAAAGATGACCCTGGGACTCTGCACAACTGTCCCAGGCAGGCACCTATGAGCACCCCTGGGTGGAGGTGGGCTGCAGAGGGACAGCTGCCTGGTGCGACCCAGGGGAACTGCTAAGGGATGAGCAAGCAGCACAGGGACCACGCGCACCAGTGCTTGTGGTGGGGAGAGGCTGTGTGCTGGCTCCATCCTGGCACAGGAGTCATGCAGACAGGTTTTTGGGAGCATGTGACTGTGTCTTGGGAATGAGTGAATGCTGGATGCAGTTAACTCACCTTTGCTGCATTAATGTCTGCTAAACAAATGATCCTGTGTGAAAATCGAATTGTAAGCAACACTAAAGCAAGAAACAAGCCAGTGGATTTTGTAACAGCTCTAGAACTCTTATCCTCTCATTAATGGGTTTTACAGCCATCATAACTGAGCCATCTCCCTGGAAAGAAAACATTTGCTTTACAAACAGCCCTTTAGGTGTTGCAGGCTACTCAAGAGATGGGACTTGTTTCTAATTAAAATAATAATTCCCTTATGTATTTTGTGGCTGGACTACCTGCCACAGCTGCAAGCTGGAGCAGCTTAGTGGAGACCAGCAGGTCTCTTGCAACTGTGCTGGATGAGGGGGACTGGAGCCCCACCCTCACATGGATTTGGAGTACTTACCCCAACCTATTCCCCATTTACCAGAAGGTGCTGTGCAGCACAGAGGCTCAGTGTCACTTTCCTGTTTACGCACATCCCAAACAGTGCAGAAAAAAGCTTTTAGTTAAAAAAGAATGAGATGAAGCAAGGCTCCATGACATTGGCAGACACCAGTGAGAAATCCATTTAATCTCACTGTGATGAGTTTGCTGCATCTTCCTGTTTGATTTATAGGGTGAGTGCAATGTAGACTGTGAAACAACCAGCAACTCTGGTCTCTATTCTGGCCAACTTCTGGAACTTTTTCCAGGGGCTGTAAAGCAACTCCTGGCCCAGCTGCCTTTGATGGAAGGGTTTGTCTCCTGCTGGCCTCTGCTCTGCTCACACAGGGATGAGTGTACAGGTGGCTGTGACCCTGCCACACTGCCTGGCACTGCCTCCAGGTGTAATGGCAGAGGGCAGCATGCTCTGGGGTGCCCCTGCCCAAGCTGAAGTCTTACAAGCCCATCTCAGCACCTTGGAACTGAGAGCAATGGGTTTGTTTGCTTCCTCAATGTGTCTCCGTTCACACTGGGTTGGACTGTGTCCAGGCAGGCATTTATCTCCCTTCCCACTGGAAGCTCTGCAGGCTCATGCCAGCTGCTGTCTGAGGAACTGCTCTCCATTTCAAAAGAAATCAAGTCAACTTTGTTCCCAAGCCTCTATTAATCATCTTTTCCAACTTCTGGTCTTCTAGCAGCAGGCTCTGCTTGGCTGTTTGAGCTGGAGGAAACAGGAACCTTGGCTGGCTTATCCTTGGTGTAGCCCTGCTCTTTAGGTTCCCTCCTCCTGACCCTGGTCCTCTGCAGAAAGCCCTGGCAGGCAGGATGCACCAGCCTGGGCAGTTTGCTGGTGGTAGGAGCGGGCACCAGCCATTTGCCCTGCTTGGAATAAAGCTCCTAGGTTAGGAGGCTTCCCACGTACGTGACCTTCCCAAGTGAATCATCACTGCATGAGGACCTGGGGTCTCTCCAAGTCATTCCCAATATGAATTTAAAGGCTACTGTCAACCCCAAATCTGTGCCTGGCTATCTGCCCCAGCTGCCATGCCCCACCGTGGGTGTGATCTGTTCCCACATGGGGATTGGGAAAGTCCTTTAAAAGAGCAGAAGTGACCTTGCTAAGCAGGCCTGGCCTCCACGCCTGCCAGTGCTCACAGCAAGAGGTGGCACCTCTGCTTGGTCACTGCAGAGGCATTTGTGCCAGGAGTGCTCCAGGCTTGGGAAAGTCCCTGATCCTCCCCATGGAGCTGATGCCCCAGAAAGGCTGGTGTAGCTGTCAGGAGCTGATGTGGATCACTGAAGGCACCTGTGGCTCAGCTGTCCCTTGGGGAGAGGGGACCTGCTCAGCTGCCCCAGGCTTGGCTGCTGAACAGCCCCTGCTGTGTCCCATCCTGCAGCAACACCTGCAAAACCTCTGGTCCCTCTGAGCCTCTGCACAACCCTGTGGCTCCTTGGAGCCCCTTGCCTCACGTCCAGTGGTGTTGGTGTCACTGCTGTGGCTCCTGGGAGTGCTGATGGCATCCACGTGCCCTGGCTGTGCAGCCAAGCAGGCACTGTGTACCCCCCTGAGCCCCAGGGGCTGTGAGCAGTCCTGGGGATGATGGAGTCAGGGAGGATCCAGTCAAGGGTCAATAAAATTAGCCTTTCCAGAAGCTGTGGTCTTGGCACACTGAACTGAGGGGGAAGGTGGCCTTCAGAAGGTCTTGGCCATGGATACAAAGGGTTAAATCATGGTTGACATCCATCCTGCTGTGATTTGTCAGCCTGGACACATGTAGTCTGTGGAGAAAAACAGGCAGAGTAATTTCCTGATTTAAATGAATTTCAGAGACCACCACAGGAAGGAACTTGGGATGTGTCCAAAGGGTAACCAGGCCATGGAAAAATACCAGGCAGGGGAAGGGGCCAGGGGAATCAGAGCTTGGATTTTCCCCTTTGTCACCACAGAGGTGATAGCCACTGTTGCATTTTCCAGTTAAGAGTCCAGTTAAAAAAATTTAGGACAGTTTAAATGTCAGATTGTTGAATAATCAGCTTTTTTGAAGAGGAAAATTCCCTGAGAGCCTCAGCCCTTCCCAGCTGGCATTTCAAGTTATTTACTGAATTGCTTATTGTACCTGTGTTCGGAGTATAAATCAAAAAAGATATTTGCTGCTGCCTGCCTTGTCCATAGACAAGACATGGTATTTAGGCAAGACTTTGTCTGAATCACTGTATTCCCACAGCAGTGCCAGGGTCCCTGTCACTCTTGCACCAATCCTGACACAAACTTAGTGACAGACCAGGTGTGGGATATAAGTGATAGTTCAGGAAATCATGATATTTTTAAAAAATCAGGGTGTCTGAACCTAGAGAGGAGAAGTGAAGCTGAATCAGGCAGCAGAAACCAGAGGGCCGGGGTTGTGAATGTGCTTGTTCATGTCCTGGGGACTCGGGTGATATTTCTGTGCAAAAAGAGAACTGGCAAAGCACAGAGTAGCAAGACATAAAGGCATGTCCCATTTATTTCCATCCCAGGGACCAAAACTTCCCCAGCAGCAAAGCTGCTCAGTCATTAAAAGTCAGTTGAATAGAAAGGCTTCTTGCAACTGCTGTTGGCACTGGCACAGGCTGGATTGCAGAGATGGTATCTGCAAAAAAAGAAATAAAATACAAGCTCTAAGAAAAACTGCTATTTGACCATTAGGGAGTGAATTTATCATCCTGCTTGAGATGCTGGAGTTAATAGAATAAAAGCCTTGTAGACAGTATGGAGGTTATTATTTAAGGCTATCATCACCCTTAATTCAAAATTCTCATTCCAAGGATGCCTGAGTGATCACTTGGGCTACATTAAGAGCTGACTAAGCCTGACTTTTTTTTCTTTTATAAAGTTGTCTCACTGTTTTCCTGTCTCATGGTGTAATGGCATGGTTATAGTATCCTAATAAATTGCTTTTTTAGGTCCAGAAATTGTATGAAAATTAGCACCATGGTAAAAAATTCAATTTGCTGGACTTGGCTTGGGTTTTTTTTAAGAAACTGTGAAATACATGTGAGAATCCTTCACCAGAAAGGGAACCTCAGCCTTAGAGAACTATGTATCCCAGTATTTGCTGTGCTGGGGGTCTGGGCTCTCCCAGACTGTGACTGTGAGTTAGGGAGCCGAGTTTTGCACAAGGGAAGAGGAGGAATAGGTGGTGTTGCAAGCAGTGTGTTAAAGATCCCTCATTCCTACCCCAACAGTGACAAGCAATGCTTTTTAGGATGAGACCTGCAGGTGTGTTCCCACCCCCGGGGTCTGAGCCTGGTGCAGCAGCACGGGAGCATCCCCAGCATCCTGCTGCAGGTTTCTGCTGGAAGGACCTGCAGCCCCTCTAGCATTTGTCCTGCATGCAAAATAAATCTGCATTTGCAAATGTGGAAATGGGTGTTCCTGGGCTCTCCTACCCAGTCCATATTCATGAATGTGCTTTTCACGTTAGTGTCATGCTGCAGTCTCCCTGTTTCTTCTCAAGTCAATCCCTTCTTTCATATGGAAATTCTCCCCTCCCTCCAAATATATTTTCATGCATGCCAGGTTCCCGGGGCTGGAGCAGGGCTTTTTCAGAGGTCTCTGCCCTTAACTGGGAGAAGAAAATATCCTCTGGTGACCTGGGGAGTCTGAGGTGACTGCCTGAATGCTGGGAACTCTCTGTTCTGATCCACATCAAAGTGCTTGGCTGCATTTTCCACTTTCTTTATGGCTCTGCATTGAGATAAAACCTATGAAAGACCCAACAGTAGATTCCCATGCCTGTCACAGGGCTAAAGGTGGTGATCCATCACATGCTGGCCATGCATCCATCCCTTCCTCCCTCGAACAGTGCAGTGCTGGGCACGCGGCTGCCGGGCGCTTTCCCGGCTGAACTTCAGAGGGAATGGTGCTTAGTGGTAGCACTGGTCACAACTGGTCCTTGTGTCATCTCCTCAAAAAAGCTGGGAAGGTCACAAGATGTCCTTTATGAGGTCATTTTAGACTGGGACCATATGGCCACAGGAAGAGCAGCAGTGCTGTACCCTAGATGGGATGATAGGGTGGAAAAGTGGCTTGGGCTGGGAATAATGCTGAAAAGGATGTGTGCAGGTGTTGAATAGCTTGGCTGGATGTGATGTTTCTTGTGTTAAAATAAAAGATTAATTTGCTTTGATTTTGCAATGCCTATGTGCTGCAGGTGGTGTGTATCCCAGCACAGTTAAACAGAAAACTCAAGATTGATGACGTAGGAATAAAATCATTTAGGTTGGAAAAGACCTCCAGGACCATCAAGTCCAGTGATCAGCAATGCACAATAAATATTCCTAAAAATGAAGAGGTGGTTTGAAAGTAAGTCCTGCTCCAAGGCAAGCAGCTCTGAGAAGGGGCATGGTGTTCCTGCCCTGTGGGAGTATGTTTGGAAATGCTACACTGGTGGCACTTCCTGAGTTAACAGAGTCTGGGGAGGGAAATGGCTGCAGGTGCAGGATGGAAGCTCAGCTGGTGAGCATTCCACATCCAGGGTCCTCCCCAGGGCAAATGCACAGCTCAAACTGAAAAGCTGAGTTTGTTCCCACACTGACAATAAACATGTAGGAACACAAGACCTGGGAGGGAGTCAAGCAGCAAGGCTTTTCTCATGGTACCTCGGAGGAAAGAGGCACAGATACCTGCAATAACTTGCAGTATTAAGCTTAAGGGCAGCTTCAGCATCTTGGCAGCAAGTGAAGTAATTTGTGGTATCCCGTTACTGCAAATACAGCTCTTTGCAACCAGAAGGAACAAGTCACTAGTGACACTAAGAAACCACTTGAGAAAAATTTGTGTGCGTTGATCTGCTGTTGGGGATAAAAGATATTCTGCTGTCTCTTTGCAAGAGGACAAGTTTGTGACAGACTCCTATTTAGTGTGTATTAAAGATCCCACTGAAACCTCCAGATTTATTTATGAAAACACTCCTGGGGCACCAGCTACGCTCTGTGCAATTTCATTCAGGCTTTTCAGGGGTAGAGCTTGAATTAAATGTGTAACTGCCCACGAAAAAGCATTCATTTCATTACTCTCCTGATGAGAGGGAGCAGAAGGCACAGCTGGGATTTGGAAGGCTGCATATCAAAACTGCCACTGTCTAGACAGAAAATAAATATGGTGGGAGAGACATGGCAGCCTGAGCCTTTGCAGTGAAGATGTGTTTGGGGGAGGGAGGATGGCAGGGACAGTAGGACAGACTCGGGGGAGCAGTGCAGCTGAGGCAGCGAGGGCTTGGTGCCCTCGAGTGCTGCTGTGCTGTGGCAGAGGGTGACTGTGCAGAGATTGAGCTGGGGACTTCCCTCTGGCCTGGCTGTGACACTGAGGGCTTAGAGCAGTTTAAACATTTACCTGCCTTAAGCTTTTAAGACCTCTTTGATGGCCTCAAGTACTCATCTGCATGAAGAGCTTAGGGTGTCCTAAGCAGCCTTATGTCCTTTGGGAGGCTCAGGACTTGGAGCTGCAGCTCAGTGCTATGGAGCATTTAATGGGATTTGTGCTCGGTGGCACAGCTCTGCTGCCCCCCTGCCAGCCTGCATGGGGAGGCTGGAGTGAGCCAGAGCCACCCTGTGAAGAGCAAGGGGGTGGATGGTGCTTGCCTTTGGGGTACATGAGGGTCCCCAGGAAGACTGGGGTACCACCAGGAGCAAGGGCCAAGGATGCTCCTGAAGGTTTGCATTGGCCTGATGCAGGCAGGGACCCAGCCTGGAGACTGCACAGCCCCCAGCACCACTGACTCTGTTTGCTCCCAAGAGCTCTGACCGTGCCCCTGCTCATGCAGCTTCCCTGCTGCCAGGGAAATAGTTCCGTGGGCAGTAGGAAACAGGCAGAGCCAGGGCTGTGCTCACTGCTCCAGCAGCCAGCTCGCTGTGCATCGATCAGGAGTGCCTGAAAGCGAGCAGGTCTCAGCCTCAAGTTTCACGGAAACTACAGCATTTCACAGCAAGCAATTTACAAATTCTCCTGGCCACCCTGCAGCTCCAGCTCCAGTCTCCCAGTCAGGCTGATGGTTCCCAGCAGCCCAGGCACACGTGGCATGGAGAAACCTGCTGTCCCTCCTGCCCTTTGCTCATTAGAAGTGTGAAGCTGACTGGTGGACAGCACATGCTGTGCTCAGTGCTTCCAGTGCAGCCACCAGCAGCACCAGGGATGGGTAAATGAGCAGCAGAGCTGTCGGCACAACCCAACATTTACAGCTCTGGCTGCTTTTGGGAAGAGCAGCCAAACCCCTCCTTCCAGGCAGGGGTTGCAGTGCAGGACAGCCATTCCCCGGTGCATCCACGGGGACCAAGCCTGGCCACTGCAAGCCCGCAGAGCATGACTTTGCTGCCACAGCAGGACTGTCCTCTCCTTGTGGGACTAAGTGACTGCCTCTGGCACTGCTCTTTGTCTCCTCCAGCAAGCCCCATCCCTGCTTTCATCTGTTCAGGCAGAAACAGGGCTGCTGTTGGGCTGGTTTCCTAAGGAAACCAGGGGTTGTGAAACCATGGGTGCCTGTCTGGTCATCTCCTCCCCTTCCAGGGATGGCTGGCATGGCTGGGGACCTCCTCCCCTTCCAGGCTGGCATGCCTCATTTTGGGGCCCCAGAAGCAGCAGGAGTGGACACTGTGGGGGTCTCTGTTCCTGGCAGGGCTACAGCAGGTGCCTGGCACTCGCCCACCATGCACAGACTGCACCAGCAGCCCCCCACCCAGCAGGCTTGGGGGGCAGGAAGCAGCTGAGGACAATCTGCTGGGGGTTTTGTGGGCACTGCAGCAGTGGAGGGTCTGTGGGGAAGAGGTGGTGCTGCTGTGGAGGCTTAAGGTGTTTGTCGTGTTCGTGGGAGTTGCTTTGAGGCAGAGCAAGCCAAATAGTCCTTGGCTCAGCATGGAGGCAGCCTGGTGGATAGCTGATGCCCTGCTTCACAAGGCTGTGGTAGCCCAGAGACCCTGGGGATGCTGACAGTAAAATAAGCAAGTCAGGGTGCAGCCTGCTCATCCCAGAGGCAGCACTCAAGCTGCCTGCAGAGCCAGCAGTGTTTGCAGGGAGCTTCACACAGCAGATAACAGCACAGCAGAGAACATCACAGCCCACTCATGGGTGATTTATGCCTGGGAAGAGGCAAAGCTCTGCTCTCAGGATATGTTATCCACCCGTGGCTTTTTATTTCACTGCAAGGGGTATGTTTTGCCCACAGGTACTCCTGCTCAGCCAAATGGGTAACTCCTGCTCTGCATGCAGTCAGCACCTTTCTGGGAAGCTTTTAACTCAAAACTTCAGTTTAATGGCTGCTTAATAGACTTAACCCTCACAGGGACCATAGGAGGTTTTTTTCTGGGGCTCTCAGAAATGCAGTAACATGAGAATGCAGGCAGGACCAGGAAAAACAGGATCATCACCTCCTCTTATCCCATGTCTACCTGCTCCACCTGAGACAGGGCGGGTGCCACTGGGAGGGGAGCAGGTCTGAGCTTTCCCTTCCCCATCTGCAACACACCTTGCATGAGAACAGGAGACCCATGACACTGTGAATTGTCCAGGCCTTCTTCCCTCTCCCTGCTATGGCTGGCACAGATTGTCTTCCCTGCTTGGCACTGGTGTCCCTGGGGACCCGAAGCCTCTGTTACTGCTGGACGAACTTGTGCCTGCTGAGTGCACCCCATGCCCTGAACTCCCCATTCCTCCTGCCTTCACTGCTGCCTTGCTCCCAGGGCTGCCTGACCATCTTCCAGACCACACTGACCAGCAGAGATTGCCTTAGCTCTAATGGCATGTCTCTGCTGGTCAGCACTAACGAAACACCCCAGGAGAAAAAGCATCCCTGTAACGAGAAGTAAGCACCTGCATGGAGTGTTCTTGCTACCCTGCATGGAATGGAGTCATGGCTAAAGGTGGCTCTTGAGCAACTGTGAGTCTTCAGCTGTGCTGGAGCAGGCTGGCTTGAAATCCCACTCCGTAGGGTGAAAATGACAGGGTTATTAATAGATGTGGCCCCATCTTTAGCCCTCAGCTGAATGGTATTAGCATTTCTTTTTTAGCACTAAGGCCAAATCTAATTTTATATTGTCTGAGTATCTCAGACAAAACTAGGAGGGCCACAAAACAGCCCTGGACAACAGCAATGTGCCAGCTGTTCTCAGCACTCTCTAGGTGTCCCCATGCTGACACCAGTGCTGCATCATGGCAGAGGCTGGCAGTGGGGGCTGAGGGGCTGCAGAGGTGATGGGCTGGGGTCCTGTGGGAGCAGCTTGTCCCTCCTTGCTGTTGGGAGAAGTCACTGCCAGGGTTTGAGGTTTGCAGGGTCAGTGCTGATGCTGCTTTTGCTGCTTTTGCTTTACAGCAAGGATCATCTAGTTATATGCACTGTGTCCTGTGTCCCTTACCAAGCCAGCATCCTGGCTGCTGTCCTCCCTGCACCAGGGCATCCTTTAGAACAGAAACCCAGCCTGGGCTGCCCTTGTGCCAGGGTGTGACTCCTCTTCCTCCCCTCCCTGTGTAGGTCCTGGCATTACTCTGCCTCAGCTCACAGCTTTTCTAGCAACAGCACACGACGCCTGGTGCAAGCACTGGGGCTCTGCTGCCTTGCCAGCACTGCCACAAATCCCAAAGGCACAACCTTGTTAGAGCTGCAGGTATGAAGGCAGTCTTGCCTGCCCAGATTACCTGCCTGTTTGGCAGGATAAGACCACTCCTGGCAAAAGCACAGAGGAGAAATCACTGGAGCTGGAAGTCAAAAACATTAATTAAACCTGCGGTATCATTGATTGTTATCTCAGGGGAGAGGCAGAGGGTGAGAAAAAGCTGGGGGGAAGGAAACTCAGGGGAGGATTTGCTAGGAGCATTCCTAAGCTTTAAAAATAGGCTGATTATTTCTGCAATGTCGGCATCTTCCTATGGGGAGGCACTTGGAGTAGGTCAGGCTCGTGCCAGGGGTTTACAGGGACAGCACCCCTTTAGGGCAGGGGAAACACGTGTCCCGGTGTCCCAAGACCCTTTTCAGCTAAATATTTGGTGCTGCCTAGGTGAGAGCCTTTCCTATGTGGGCACCCTAGCAGGCACAGTTGGATCCTGGGGAAAATCAGCCTTTTTTGTCTGGGGATGTGCACAGGGCACCCCCTGAGAGCTGGGCCAGGAGCACTGTCAGCAGGCACCGAGCTCTCGGCTCCCCATATAAAAGATAGTGCAAACCTGTTTAGACTGCCGGTGTTATCAAGCAAATCTGCAATTACTCTAGAAATATTCATCCAACTAAACTCCCTCATTATGAGCCATTTGCACCTAGTGACTCTATCTAAGCACAGTTGCTTCAGCTGGATTAAGCCATGCCAGAGGCTTTCCTCTTGAACTGCAAATATCCAGTCCTCTACAGCACACAAGATCTGCGGCTGGTGAGCTTTCAGCAGCCTCTCCATGGATCCATCTCTCTGCTCACAAAGAGAGGGGCAAAGGTCCTCTTTCCTCGGTGCTCTATGGGTGCCTGGCCCAGGGCCACGGGCACAGCACTGCCTCCCTGCCCAGGACAGCATCCTGCTTTCCCAGCTGGAACCAGCAACCTGCTTTACTGGCCAACCTGCTTTACCAACACCAGCTGCCACCTTTGGCCCTGCAGGGTGTCCCTGTGGCTGCAGTGCCTTTGGGGAGGGGATGTTGTCCCCATGCCCCACACACTCTTGGGGGTGCCCAGAGGGGAGCTCCCACACTGGGGAGTGGTGGCCATGGTGCCAAACTCTTCCGCTGGGGACCTGTAGTGATCTGCTGCTTGTGGTTACTGCTTGGCACACACTATGACCTCCCATGCCAGCTCTTCCCCTGGCACTGCTGCACCTGCTGCCCTTCCTGCTGCCCACTGTGCTGCTCTGTTGCATGCACAGGCAGGGCACCAACAACCCTCAGCCCCTTGTCATCCTGGCCACCAGTGAGCTGCTCAGGTGGCTCTGCTTTTTTAGTGGCAATAGAGACCCAGGAGTGGGATGAGAAGACAGCACCGAGCGTGGGGCTGTGGGCAGGATTAGGTGCTGGGCAGTGGGCTGGGTGGCTGCTGGGTGCAGGGTTGAACAGAGCCCAGCAAGGCCAGCAGCTGCCGAGCCAGCCAGACAGCACACTGGTGTCTGCTGTGGGAAGTGTTGCAACTAATGGGAATCTATGCTGGTGGCACTGGCAGATCAGGCAATGGCCAGGAGCTGTGGGAAGGAAGGTTATTTACCAGAGGCAGCATGGAGAGGAGCCCCATTTCGCTCCAGCCCTTTGTCCACATGAGCACAGCAAAAGCATGGTGGCACTTGTAGGTGGCATTTGTAGGCTCCTGACGGCTGATCCTTTCATCCCAGCTTGTCTGACATGAAAGGGTGCAAACAAACCTCCCGCTTGCTTTGATTGCTTCTCAGGGACTCATCCATTTGCATTAAAATGAAGCGATATTTTGCTGTATAAATAAACCTGAAAGTTGACATAGAAAGGACTTATCAACTCTAAAGGTATTTGCATGCTCCCCAGATGGAGGGAGAGAGCCACACAGGGATTTCATAGGGACAAACTTCAACTGCTGGTGAGTACAGTGAAGATTTACAGCAAGATGAGAACATCTTGCTCTGGCACTTCATAGAAAAGTTGTGCCCAGGGCTGTCATAAAGCAATGAGGTGGGGGTACTGCTGGGGTGAATGTCTGGTGTCTCTGCCTTTATCACCTGAGCCCTTGGCGTGTCAGGTTGCAGGGACTGGGGGAGACCACTGTCCTTGCCCTGCAGACGTGTGTGTTCATTCCTCCTGAGTCCCTACTGCAGGTCAGGCTGGTGCTCAGTACATCTGACAGTCACACTGACCTGCTTTGCGCCCTTTGCTGGACCCTGTCTGACTCCTGCCCAGGCCCACTGACAGCCAGATTGTCCTGATCAGGTTAAGACACAGGGGTACATCAAAACCCACAGATATCTGAGTGGTTGGCACTTTCCTGTGCTGAGCCACGTCTGCAAGTGGTTTCTGAGGGCCAGCAGAGTGCCAGGCGTGATCTCTAGTGGGCAGGCAGCTCCGAGCTCTGGCTGGTGTCTGTGAAAGCTGCTTCCCTGACCCACTTACCCTGCAGCCACACCTCTGGCCAGAGACCAGCTCCTGCTCGTGTCAGCAGACCCGTGTTTAATCCATAAAAAAGCAAAATCCTGGTTTTGCTAAAACACTTGACAGGAACATGGTATTGGAAAGCAATTTGTGAGCCAATCGGCAAAGCACAGCAGCTCACCAGCTGCAAAATCTGACAGTGCACAGGGCAAGGACTGTCAGCTGCAAGTCCAGCCAGCCTGGCTCCTGCTGATGCCATGCTGGCTGCTGGGAATCTCTTCCCCTTCTTAATCTCACAGTTTTGCAGACCAGGATTAGGGGGAAATGTATCCCTGTGTGGAGCAGGATGCAGTGGGGAGTGTGTCCTGCACTGGGCAGCGGTGAAGCTGCTCCTGCCTGGCTTTGGGCTCTTTGGCTTGGGAGGAGGCAGGGGAAGTGGACAGCATCCAGAAGAGAGCTGGCATGCTGGTTAGGGCTAAAGGAGAGGTACAGGACCTGGTCTGCTCCAGGAAAGGGCAGGCTGGGGGAACACAGCAGAGAATTGTGCCCCAGACTGGAGCTTGGGGGGTGCAGCTGGGCATAAGGACAGTGGCTGGGGCACCCCTCCTCTCCACCAGGGACCACTGCCACCTGGCCCTGTGTTGGGCTGTGCCCGGCTGACCCACATAGTCCTGCTGTCTCTGGGAGAGGCAGCCCGTGCTGGCTGGTACCATTACACAACCCTGCTGCAGCCTGCTGCCTGCACACAACAATAGGCACTATTTTTATTCCCTTTCTGGTTGTCACAGGCAGTACAAGAGTCCTTGGGGTAGAGGCTTTTCTCCCACACGCTGTTATGTAGGACATTTCAGTCACTTGTCCTTGTGACCTGCTTGTGCCTGTCCCTGCCATCCCAGCACTCCCCTGCCAGGACCAGCAGCAACAGGATGTGGGGTCAGTGTCCTGCAGGGAACAAAGCCCCAGGCTTGGGCACTGGCCAGAGCCTGCCCTGCCTGCAGACATCAGTGCCAGAGGAGGCACATATTCCTGGGGAGATGGTGGTTTTGCCTCTAACCCACCCCTGCCATGGCATCACTCCCCAAACCATCAGTAAAGAGGAGAGCACCAACATGCTGTGCCTGCCTGCCCATGGGCACCTCTGGTCCAGACCTGCAGGTGGATTTCCCACCTCAACCTCAGCCTTGGGGCAGCCCAGCAGTGGGACTGCCCCCTGTGTCCTGATCTGTCCCACTGTGAGGCCCTGCCCTGCTATCCCAGGGGGCAAAGCCCTGGGCCCCCACAACACCCTTACACTGCCTGGTGTTCCCAGGAAACTGCTGTCAGAGGTGGGTCTGGCCACTGGTGACAGCAAGTTACTCAGAGCAGAAAATCCTCATGTGTGATGGGCATGATGTGGATGGAGCAATTTTCTGCACAATTACTCCAGTTTATTTAGCGTGATAAACCAATATTAAAGTAGGATGAGATGAGGCTTGGGTGCAATGCATCTTCCTTCTGAGTCTATATCTTGCCATATTACACAGCCTGGGAATTTCCTAATGGAGCTGGAAGAAGTGGGGACCTGCAGCACAGGGATTAAATCAGACGAGAAATAAAATTCCTGCACTTCCTCCGTTAGTTACATGAACTGTGGCTTCAGACTTCCTAGGTTTGAAATGATCTCTCTGCATGGCTCATGCAAGTACCAGGTGGGGAAAAGCAAAAGGTGCTGCCATGCAAATAATCTTTGCTAAGGAGGAGGATGGGCAAAATGAATCTCTCCTGGCAGTTGGCAGTGATGCCACATGGCAAGTGGGAGAAGGTGCCAGGGGATGAAGGTACAGCATGAGCAGGGATGACAGTCCATGTTCAGAGTGAGCAGGCAGTCCAGCCCCTTTTAGTGTCAAAGTGGTGCCCTCCTCTCTCAAAGCCTCCTCCCAGGGATGCAGATCTCCCTCAAGGAAGAGCAGACAGGGCTGTAATTCCTGCTGGCAGACACGACATCAAAGCACTTCTCCCCACTGCCTGGCGAGTCATGTTTTGCAAGGTGCAGTCCTGCACCACCACATCCACAGGTTCTGGGCAGGTTCGGGGTGCTTTGTGCATCCCCCAGTACACTGTGAGGTGTGTCCCCTTGGCAGTCCAGTTTCCAAAACCTGAGTTTCAGCACCTCGTGGAATAGTCCTGCACCCTGCAGGGCTTCCCTGCTCCCTATGGAGTTTCATGTGTTCTAACTCTGGCTGACAGAGCAGTTTCCTGGGGGACACCAGGATAAAATGCTCATCAGGGAATGCCAAGAAAGAAATGTGGCTACAATTTCATTGCCAACCTGATGAACAGCTTTGTTAGTGAGGGAGCCTAGCAGAGGACGAGGATGAGAAGAAGGACTGCTAAAGACAAACCCCAATGATTTGGTGTCTCATGGCTCCAGAAAGCACAAGACATGCTCTTGGAGGCCACTGCCAGCCTCCTGACTGGCTTTCCCTCCACTGCCTCCTTGCTCTTTTTCCTTCCTTGGATCATATTCTCTATTTTTTCTCCTTGAGTCTAGATCTGCCCCGCAGCTCCTCTGAGACGCTCCGAGCCTCCCCTCCCCGGGGCAGCGGCTCCCTGGGACTTGCCTTTCCCGGGGGCCTGCGGCAGCCTCTTGTGGCACAGAGCCTTGCTGTGCTCAGCAGGAGCTATTCCTCCTTGCCCTTTGATGTGTTGCATCCCTGCTTGGGACCGCTGGTGGGGACAAGCCCTGGCTGATGATCAAAGTCTCCCCGCCAAGCTCTGCCGCTGCAGCCTGGCCCAGTCCCTGGGATTTCCAGGTGGGAAATCCTTCCCTGTTGCTCTGGGTGGTGGCACAAAGCACGGTGTGGCAGGTGCTGGGAGCTTCCTGCACGGTGCTGGGACCAGAGCCAGCGTGGCACAGCACCCAGCTGTGATAAATGGGAACAAAAAAGGGTTACTCATAAAAAAATCACAAGTCAGCGCAGCCAAATCCAATGACTGGAAAAATTCCAAATGTGTCAATATGTTGCATAGGCATCTCCTGGTGAACCAGCCAGGCAGGGTGTGATCGGCACTCAGTTGTTTGCTGGCATGTGCTGCTTGCCCAGGCTGTGCCAGAGGCTTCTGCTGGGGCAGCTGCAGCCCACAGCCCTCTCTGTGAAGGCCAAGATGAACAATGACCCAGCTAAATCCACTTCCAGCACTGCACTCAGAGACAGCCAGCAGTCTAGACCTGCTCTAGAAACCATATTTAGGGGAAAAACTACTCCTTCACCTGCCCTTGGTGCTGGGCTGGCAGAGGCCAAAGCTGCATATGGGTGCTGGTCCTGGGTCCTGGGCTTTGGGGCTTTCCAAGAAGCAAGCACTGCAGGCAGGTGCTCCCTGGGGAAAGGGTTGCATCTCCCTCCAGCTGCCTTCAAGCCCAGGAGCGCCCTGGGCCCCCAAGAGGTGTAGGAAGCAGCACATGGCAGCTCCATGCTGCTGGCAGGGCTGGTGGGACCCATGGGTTTGCTCACATCCCACTCAGTATCTCATGTTTTTCCAATGGGAGAAGCCACCTGCCTAATTAAACAGAAGTAACAAGCTTGGCATCACCAGTCATGCCTGAGCACACTGCAAATTCCAAAGACACTCACAAGAGGAAATGTGCTGCCTTCTGGGTCTCTCTGCTAATATTTAGAAGGCTGACAGCTGTGTCCTGAGCCCAGTCGGTGCAAGGTATAATTAGAAAAGCTGCTTGAATAGTGTTGTTATAAAAGTGATGTTAAATAATGGTGTGGAAGGAAAAGCCAGGGCCGTATGTTTCTGGGGTGTGTTTGCTATACTAGGCACCATGCCCAGTGTGCTGCAGTGATACATTTAAGGCAGCCTCTGCTGAGGGAAATTAGCATCTTTGTGCTATACACCAGGTACACCATGTTCTTCAGATGCAAGGGGACAGTCATATTTAAAACCATCCAGTAGAACATTTTCCAATTTTTATTTATCAACAGGCATCTCTGTGTATTCCCGGAGAATGAAATATTTATCTGTAGACACATGCACGCAGAATGTGAGAGTGCCAATGTATTATTAATCACCTCTTCCCTCCCGTGGCTTATAAATAACTCATAAAACCTGGTTGCCCAGCAGACCCTCTGGACAGCTACCTAAAACATCTCCAGCTGCCACACATGCCAGCCCAGGCACAGCATCCCCTGCCTCCAGGCCCTGCCAAGGAGAGGGCTGGCAGAGGGTGGCAATGCAGGGTGGCATTGGCCTCACTGTCCCCACACGTCCCTGCAAGTCCTGCTGGCTCTGCACATGGTGGCTGGTGTGGGTCATGGTTCCCTGACCCACAGACAGGGTGATGGAATCCAGGAGCCAAAGGGAACGTGCACGAGGGGCAGAGTCACTGCTGCACTCCCGTGGAGGGAGCACGGAGGGATGTGGGTGCTGGCTCCTGGCTCAGCCACCTGGAAGAGAAACTGAGGCAGTCCTAGCAGTGAGCCAAACATGCCATGCTGGACTCTGTGGAAACACTGTCATCTCACTGCAGATGCCAGATGATGAGAGCTGTGGTGTCAGTAACACACCACAATATGGGATACATCACCTGTAGTGAACATCTGAGAGCTGTGACTGAGCAAAATGCCCTGTCCTTGAGGGAGGGGTTGGATAGTGGCAGCTCAGTGAATCCTTGCAATGGGGAGCCGAGGCTGGAGCCCTGTCATGGAGCTGGAGTCTGGGTCAGAAACCAGGCTGCTCACACACAGCCTTTGCCTGCCCAGCCTCTGGGAGCAATGCACTGGGCCTTCTGGACAGCAAACAGGTGAGGGGGAAGGCCTGGGCTCTCTGGAGATCTCTGCATGTAAATCAGGCCCCCATGGTGCTGATCTGGACACTATTTGAAATGTACTGTGGGGGAACAAGAGCAGATGGCCATCAGACACAGTTTATGGCTTTGCACATGTAACTCTCCTTTCAGTCATGTAAAAGGAAAAAAATTACCTTTCTGCTGAGCTCCAATAACACCTTTCTCCAGTGCTTAAGATGGACACAGATAAAACACATATCAGGGAGCTTTTTGCTTCCCCTGCAGAATGACTGCAGAGAAGTCAGGGCTGCTGCAGGAGTCCAGGGCCATAAGCCAGGACAGGTTACAGAGATCAGGCTGTTCCTGCTGCACTGCAGGGGCAGGTCGGGGTCTGGTGTGGAAAGAAGGGGAAAGGATCCCCTCAGCCAGGCTAGGCAGGAGCTAAGGAGCTCATGCATCTTGCAGGCAGTGCTAATACAGGGCACAGCTCTTACTCCCTGGAACAGCATGAGTCAGAGCAAGGGAGCGATTACACAGAACCTAAAAAATAGAAAGCACAGTATTAATACTAAAGAATTACACTAAATTACTTCATAAATGAATTGTTCTCCCTATATTACCTGCTGAGGAGCATCCCTGCCTTCTCTGCAGAGAGAGGATGGATGGATGGATGGATGGATGGATGGATGGATGGATGGATGGATGGATGGATGGATAGGAGAATGGTTTTCTGGACTTCAACCCTCCAGCACTGCAGCTCGCTGTGCTGTGCACAACTGCTGGTGAGCACTGCTCACATGGGCAAGGGCTCACTTTGTCCATTGATACACAGTGGCCACTTGGGAAATGAAGTGCAGCAGCCATTCAGCTTTGCAAAGAGATCCTGCTCAGCAGCCAAGAACATGGATCTGTCTGAATGGCAGGAGGAACTCAGCAGATTGCAGTTACCTTTGCTGTCCCATATCCAGGGCTCACCAACCATCTTGCTCCTGGCTGAGGCCAGGACTTCTCCAGGAGCCACCTGCCATTGGGTGCAGGAAGACCTGGGATGACTTTGGGGGCAGCACCCCACAGCCAGCTCAGAGTGGCAGCAGAACCATGATATGTAAAGGGCTGGGAAAGGGGCTGGAGTGGCTTCAGGTGTCATTGTTGGAGCATCCCCAGCCTCACAGAGTGCAGGGGGTGTGCAGCCCATGGCTGAGCAGGACATGGTGATACCAGAAAGTCACCAGCTGGCACTGCTGAGCACTGGCATTCTCCCAGCTGGAGGAGGTCACAGAGCTCATTCCCTTCCCAGAGTCACATCTCTAAAAAGAAAGGGAAACACTATCCTGGCAGCTCTGCATGCTGGACTTGTTCAGGAAGGCAGAGGACCAGAGGAAGCCAATGTGCCTGCAATGTTTGCAGGACCAAAGGTGTTTTCCCTTCCTCCCAGCTGAGCAAAACTCAGTGCTCATCAGACAAGGGTGCTGCAGGTCCTCAAGGCAGGCCCTGGTGCTGGTGAGCCAAGGGGCAGTGTGGCCAGGCAGGAGGCAGCTGCTGGGATGCTGCAGAGAGTCAGCAACCTTCATCAGTCTCAGGAGAGCATCATCTAGCACTAAGCTATTTCTAGGCCAGGGCTGTTATCAGGAGGCGTTGCAGGACTGTCAGGTACAGTGTGTCTCTCAGCTGGAGGTGTGCTCCTCGTCTTGGGAACAGCCACACAGCATCCTTGGGGGGCTCGCTGGCTTTTGGCTCCACTCCACTTCAAAGTCCAGCTCCCTGTGTGTGTTTTAACAAGGTTCACACATTCCAGGTTTCTAGGCCAAGCGAGGGCTTTCATTCCCTGCTGCACTGTGTCCAGCTCTGCATGGACACAGCCCATGGTTAAGTAAGGTGAGAGGCTGAAAGTGGTTCAATTTTGCAACAATACCTGAGAACAAAGCACAGATTTTACCATTTAAAACTGGGACAAAACAGAGATGGAAGATTTTTGAGGGATTTTTTTTCTGTTTTGATTTCCTATTAGCACCCAGTAGACTTCTGTGAGCTGAATTAAATGTAAGGTGTCAGTGGTCTTTGCCTCAAGCTGGAGCATTCCCGTTTGCATCTGAATGACAAAGCCAGGATTAGGCAGCAGCACCTGGGGAGGGAAGGAATCAGAGAGGCACCTCAGATTGGGCTTGCTCTCCCCACCTGGGCTCTTTCTGGTATGATGCTGGTTCCTCTCAGCACTACCTATTTTTGTCTTCTATTGTTTTGTCCTGCACCTAGCACATCCAGCTCATGTCTGGGCTTGGAGTACATAGCCATGACAGCAGGACAAGCAAGTAATCCTAACTGACCTCTCCTAGTGACTTTTCTTCTCCTTCCACCTTGGGTTGACTTGCAGAGCATCTCTTCACCTTGACAGTATTTTTATGTTACAGGGCTAAAAGTCATCATGACCATAATGGTTCTTAAAACAACCCAGCAAAATGAGCTCATAAAAGCTCCTCTTGCTTAATGCATCTCTGGTACGTGGGCCGTTAGCTCACCTTGCCCTGGGAACACAGGCAGGCCCTGAGGCTGAGCCACGTCCTCTCTGAGCTGGCCCCCAAACAGGAGAGGAGAGCTCACCCATGTAGGGCAGGGCACCGGAACAGCAAACCAAACACAGTCGCTGCCACCTCAATCACCCACTGCCACATTCCTTATGGACACCACACAATCCATAGCAGGCTCCGAATCATTTCCCTCCTCACAGTCTGGATTTTAAATCACCCCACAACCTCCTCCTGAAAACCTGCTGAGCTGAAGCCATTGCAGGTCATGTTGTGCAATTTGCTGTTGCAAGACAAAGAAAACAAGTTCTTCTTTTTCACAATTACCAAACTACTTAATCGAGCAATTTCCTTGCCTCTGTGCTTGGGTTTCAGTTAACAGTATTCCTCAGGGAGGGAAGGTCTAACTGCACCTCGAGTGCCTTACTGATGGTTCTGCCATTAAAGACAACTGTGAAAAGTTGCTGAAGTCCTGTGACTCCCAGCAGCAGTGACTGAGCCTTGCTCTAGAGCTGAACCTGGTCAAGGCTCTCAGGGACTGCAGCAGATGCTGTCTGGAGGGGATGCCTCTTCCCTGGGGACACAAACCATGCCTGCCTATCTCCATGTGGCTCTTTGCCCTTGCAAGTGTTAACTCTGGTCCTGATAAAACAGCTCCTGCTGGGGGTCCCAGCACAGCCTCAGGTACTTGGTGGGGCTTGGCACTTGTCTGGGAGAGAGAATGTCACCCCTGCTTTGGGAAGAGGGCAGAGAGGGCTGTCCCCACAGTACACAGGTGTCATAGGGGAACCTCAAGCCCCCATATGAAGCAATTTCCTGTGGCAGCTGCTCAGGGCTGGGATGTCCCCCTCCTACATGCATGGCACAGGGAGAGCAGCCGGGCTCCCCAAACTCAGCAGGCACCAGTGCCAGCTGCAGAACTCAGCTGCACCCAGCCAGGGGACACTGGTGTCCTTCCCTCACACCATGGCAGGCGCTGGCACCGGGGCTGTGCTGGCCAGAGGGTGCTCCCAGTGGGCTGCACTGTGCCAGGAGAAGGCAGGCCAGCCCAGCTTTTAGGACTGAGCTGTGATGATCTGTGGAGTCTGTGTCTCTGCTGCTGCCTTTGTCATGCTTCAGGGCTGCCCCGCTGGTGCTTTCCTAGGGACAGGGGACAGCACCAGGAGCAGACATGGGAACTGATGGCAGGACCTCCCATGTCTGCTCTTTTGCAGTGCAAGAGCAGCACCCCCTATTTCACAGAGGGCAAGACCCCGGGTCTTTGCTCACTGCAGCTCAGCTGTCAGCCCTGTGAAGCCCCCGTGGCCCCAAGGAACCCATGGGGGTGCCCAGGCTCCTGTCTGGCCACAGCTCTGCTCCAACCCCTTCAAACTTCCTGCATTTGTTTCACTCGAGCTATTTGGGGGAAGTAGGGTGTTGTTATGTCTTCAGCTCAGCATCTATTTAGAGAAGGATAATACCATTGTGGGGGAGGACAATGAGAATATGAAATGCTTAAAATTCTGTTTCTCACTATTTTGACTATTTTTTTTCCTCTTTTTCCTTCAAATGGGTATTTCCTTGGAAAATGACAGTGAGATTTGATGGCCTGGGTGAGTGGGATAAAGCCTGCACCAAGCCCACCAAGATGAGCCCAGACTGATCTCAGCTATAGCCCTAGTGCAGGAGCTATATTCTGCCCAGGGACAGAGCAAGGGAAGATCAGAGGACAAAGCAGAGGGGATGGTCCACGCAGGAGATGATTGCCCTAGGAGACCTCAGTGCAGAGGACAGCTGCCACCCCCTCCTGCCACTTTCCCAGGACTATGTTTAGCTCCTGGTTCGCTTGGGGAATCCAGATGAGCACCTGGAACATCTAATGTCATTGTCCCACCAGAGCTGGCTTTAGTAGACTTATTTTTTTCCTTTTACAGGATATAACTAATTGGTCCTGACATCAGGGAGAGTCATGTTGGGTCCTGAAATAGCTTTCTGCAGAGCTTTACTTACAGAGGGGCAGCATGAGTGTAAGTGTACATGAAACTGCTTTCTCAGGGAGGCTGCATGGCCATGGAGTGCACCTGAGTTCAGGTCACGTCTCAAGTCCTGGAAGCCCAGACTGGGGAGCAGAAAGAATGAACATCAATGGCCTGGCTGCTGAACCTCACCTCTAGGTTAGCCCAGGGGTGCAATAGGGACTCTTACTATTGCTGCACAACAGGCCCTCGCAATACCCTG
This sequence comes from Rhipidura dahli, assembly GCA_013399225.1. Classification (NCBI taxonomy): domain Eukaryota; kingdom Metazoa; phylum Chordata; class Aves; order Passeriformes; family Rhipiduridae; genus Rhipidura; species Rhipidura dahli. The sequence goes on from VXAC01002376.1 coordinate 675,884, forward strand.
TGCCCAAAGTGGTCCTTGCTCCTCTGCCACTCTGGTGGCAGCCTGGAGGGTCTGATTTCCTTGGTGTTTCTCTCTTTGGTAACAGCAGTGAGAGCTGTGAAGAGGCAGGGGGTTCAGCCTACTTCAAAGCAGCAGTAACCAAAAGATCTTTATGGGATCGGGCTGGGAGTCCAAAGAGGGAGGAGGCAGATCTTACCAGCTCCAGCAGACCCTGGTGGATTTTAGGGTCTCCTGCAGAGCTGTACCATGATGTATGCTCTGCTAGGAATTTGCTGAGCCAGTGCTGCAGCCAGAGGGTTTTAGCAGCAAAGTCATGCATGGGGGATAAGTGCTGTACTGGTGTGTGTGGGATAACTGCTGTATTAGTGCAGGGATCCCCTCCTTGCCATGCAGAGCCTTTCCATTACAAGGCACTCTCTAAAGCCTGGACGTTGCTTAAGAAAGTAAAATTAGATCAGAGCAGCACTAAAGATAAGCGGCTCAGTTCTCATCCTGCCACTTGCCGGAGCATTGTGGCAGGTGGGAGGCAGGACAGGACATAGTGTCACCTGCAAGGATAGTGGCAGACCACCCTGAGGGAGCCCGAGCTCATAGACCTGCCCCGGTCCTGCTCTGATCAGAGCTGGATGTGTGACGGTATTGGGGATGCCTGGGGGGACACTGGGATATGGGGTGGAGTTGCTGCTGCTGAGCCAAGGGCAGAGCAGGACAGAGACCTGTGTGTTGTGAGCTACATCTCATATGAAGGCAGATGGTGGGATGGGGAAGGACTTCCCACGGCCCTGGGTGCTCCTCAGGTCTGTGCATGATGAAGACAGCACATGCTCTGCTCTCTGTGCCTGCACCCTCCCCTTGCTCATTTTCCTCCTGGCCATGGTGCCTGTTGCTGCCAAGGCCCTGGCAAGACACCTTCTGGTCAGGCTCTCCTGGGACCCCCAGAAAAGGCAGCAGGCTGGGCACAGACCCCAGGACCTGCCTCTGCTGCTGAGAAGCATCCATCTCTTCCCAGGTGAGCAAAGGCAGGAGCAGGCTGCAGGGCAAACATGGTCTTGGCCATGTTCAGAAGTCATTATCACTAACGCTCAGCTTTGATAAGCTACTGCAAATGAACATTCCTGCCAGTAGCTGGCTAGACCTGGCTCTCTACTTGCACAGGTCTCATCTCCTGAGCCACCACAGACATGGATGGAGCTGCCTCTGTGGTCATCAACCACAGCAGGGGCAGAGAAAGTGCAGGTCTCCCTGCTCAGAAAGAAATATTTCCAGACTATTTTCCTCCACTTCTTTACACCAAAGTGGGCTAGTTTCAGACAATCATATTGCTGATCCTGGAGCTGAAGTTAAAATCCCTGTGCCAGCCAGAGGGGAATGAGGCTTCCCAATGCCCAAAACAAGGTGCTGGGGAAATACCACCTCCCTACCTGCTGTCCCTGCTGCCTGGTTCAATGTCCCCATGGACCTGTTTCAAGCAGCAAAATGAGAAGTCACTGGTAGGAAATGCAGGCATCTGCATTCACACTTGACTCTATTGTTTCATAAGTATTAGCAAAGAGATTGAAAATGTAATTATGATAATTAAGCTAAATCGCAATCTTCCTACAGGAGCTACGAAATTATTTATATCAGCTTTTCATCCTAACTCCCTTAACTGTTCCCTGCCCAGTGGAGGAGGAACCCTTACTGCTCTGGACTGCCTGCACTGGAACACAGTGCAGGCAACTCTCAATGGCATTTGTGACACAGCAGCATGTGGCAGTTCCTACTCCACAGCAAACTGGGATGGGAAAGAGGTATGTGAGAAATAGTGGTGCTGAGGGCTGAGCACTTTGGGGGCAAAGAGCCACAATAAGAGGGGAGAACCAGAGGGAAGTGTGAAGGACTGGGAAAGGCAGTGCCCAGCTGCAGAAAAGGCAGAGCAATACTGGGCAGATGCTCAGCAGGGCTGGATTCAGGCACTGCCTCTCCTGTCCCTTGGGGCTGTGATGTACCTCCCACCGTGATCTTTGGAGCTGGAGTGAGCACAGATCCCACATTGGCAAGACTCAAGGGCCATGGCACAGCCAGGCCAGCCTGGTGCAGGGCCCGGCTCTGCACAGAGACCCAGCAGCAGCAGCTTTGGTGCTGCTGCTCTGCCAGCTCCCTCCAGGAACACTGTCAGCTCTAATTAATGTCACGGTTCAGCTTGTTCATGCATCCGAGCAGACCGCGTGCAACTTCACAGTGCCGCGGGAAGAGCGATGAATCCCATCCCAGAGCCTTTTCCTTGTGTCCCCCCTGCTCGCCTCTGCCAGAGCAGCAGGGGTTTCCAGACCCAGATGCAACACCAAGCATGTCACCCCTCTTTGTGGAGTGGCAGCAGGACCAGTTGCAGGAGGCAGGCTGCCCAGCTGCCCCCCATTTCGGAGCAGCAGAGTAAGGGAGAAGCTCTACAGGCAAAGCCCTTTACTGCGACCAGTTCTCCAGGGTCCTTCCCACCAAGCTGAGGACATAGGTTTGAGGACATATGCCCCTATTTTGGGGCATAGGGACAGACAATGTATACCACAATGTGCCACCACTGGGTCCAAGACATCTGGGCAGTGGCATGAAAGCCTAGATGCCTGCAGCTAGGAGACCCTGATCTTCATCAGTCCTGGGCTATCCTGTCCCAGACCTTGCCCAGTTCCTACCATAAAAGGGACTTGATCTAAGCCCACACACGGGAGCTACGCTCTGTCTTACCAAGTCTGAGCACATAGAATGTCTCCCAGCTTGGGAAAAAGCATTCTGCAGCCTTTCTCCCACCTCCAGCCCTCAGCAGCAGCATGGACTGCAGTGACCAGGGTTGGATCTTGGAGGGTGCTGGGCAGCTGCAGCCTGGAGCTCAGCTCCTTGCAGAGCCGCCTTGTCGAGCCAAGGGCTGGATTGGGACCTTGTCCTTCATTATATAACTGTTTCTCCAAGTGTTTTCATAGCGCTCAGCCCTCCCGCCAGGCAGAGCCCCCACCGGCAAGGGGGAATGTCATGGTTTTCAGAATGCATAGCTTTGATTTCCTGCTGGGCTGTAGCAGCAGACAATTCTGCTCCCCCAGCTCATGCACCTTGCTGGGCATTCACCAAGACTCAGGCCCCTACAAGGCACGAGGCAGCAGGCTGGAGGTGTCACCTTGCCTGGGGTGGGTGATGGAGATGTGGAGAGAAGCACAACCTCAGCGGCCGCGTCAGTTCAGTTCCTCCATGGGGCTCTTTGAGCCCCGTGGATGAACCGACCTGGCCTGGCCTCTGGGACCCCACGCTGTCCCTGCGCTGCCCTGGCTGCCTGCCCTCGCATTCCTGTCCTTGCACATCATCTCCTTCCAGCTGCTGGGGAAAACAGCCCCTGCTGCTACCAGCGGCTGGGGTGAGGAGGGGGAGACGCCTTCACAGCACATGAGCTCTGCGGGCGCTGGGGCTGCTGCTGACCTTGGAAATGCAGGGCTTTGTCTTCCCAGCTCCAGGAGAAGCAGGAGGTGAGGCATAGCTGGCTGGCACTGCACCCTGCTTACAGCACACAGGTTTTCTTCATCATCAGTGGGACCCTGCCCACCCTCACCCAAGAGAACCAGGGGCTGTGCAGTGCTGTCACCCACAACCCCTTGGACAGTTTGATGACAGGTTGCCTGCCCTGTGCCTTCCTTGCAGGCTGAAATTGAGGATTTTTTCCCCACAGAATAATAAAAGGTTTGGTGTGATGGCCAAGAATTGGGCAATGGGACAGTTGTGATGCTTTGGGAAAGACTAACAGCAATGGGACAGGTCAGCTGCTCTTCCCCAACACACCGCCGAGGAGGAAATCCTGACGCCTTCCTGCTTCTCTGAGAGTCACAGCGTGTGTGCTGAAGGTGACTTGGAACTGTCCCAGGGTTGTACTCAATACTGAGTATTGCCTGTAGCCCCTCAAAAGGAAAAGGTTTTCACCACTAACCTGGTGCCATTCAATCAGATTTCACATCCCAGAGTCCAAAACAACCCCTCAGCCAGCAGCTCCTACATCATCACCCCTGGTCAGGCAAACTGGATGTGCCCTGAGCAAGGCACATCTCCAAGCTAAACTGCAAATAATTCTCGATCTAAATCAGTACTATAGTCTGGGCTAAAAGTCATTTCATTGCTTGGCTCATTCCACTTGACCACTGGCTCATTTTTCTGGTTGCACATGATATTTTTTCCTGTTGTGGATGAGGAAGGCCTAAGGATGGGAGAAGGGCACGCTAAGGGCAGAGAAAAACAAGAAGTTGTACATGGGATCCTGCCAACATTTCCACATTTGTGTGGCCCCCCCTCAGACTCATTTTCAGGAGAAAATCTGTAGTACACCAGCAAATACACAGTCAATAAATTGTATTAGCAAAAAGGGCTCTTTTTCCCTAATCTCTTCATATTCTGGGAGCCATCATTGTTGCCTAGAATAACCACATGCTCAGTTTAGCCGTAACACACTCAGGGAACCTCAGGCACCTGGTGCAGCACCTAAGCTGACTTGCCAAAGCATCAGCCCCATGTGTCAGGTTCAGAGCAGGATCATTACCTTTCCTGGTGTTGTGTTGTTTCTTACAGTTATTTTCTGGCCAATTCATCACACACTGCCTGCTAGGTCAGAGATGTGTGAAGCTCAGTGTTCAACCTTGCTGTGCTGGAAACCTCCTTGGCTGGCCCACCAAGCCCAGGCAGGGCAGTGATTTGCACCAGGGGCAGATAGCAGTGCTTCACATGTAATTCTGCAAACATCTGTTCCTGCATTTGACTTCTTCCCACACAGTTCAAACCTGCTGGCAGAGCTATCAGGCTGCCTTTGCTCTCCCTTTGCCTGCCTGTCCCCAGGAAAGCAGCAGTGGGATGGGGCTGCCGGCTGTTGGGGAGCAGTTTCAGGCTGCTCTTTGCGCAGCCCTCACGCCCCCGCTGCGTCAGGGGCTGATTCACCCTACCCAGCTGTAAGGCTGAGTTAGTGCTGATGGATGGAGCCCGACTGACAGAGAACTGTGTCTCTGTTGGCTGTGTCTCTGCCAACAGCCTGAGCAGGGGCTGTGCCATGCTCGGTAGGACACTGTCAGCAGGCAGCAGCCCTGGCACAGAGCAGGGACCATAGAACAGTTTGTCCTCTAGGTATGGGAGCAGGCCTTTCCCAAAGCCCTGCTGCACCTCCTCACACCAGCCCATCAGCCAGCAGCAGGCTTTTCAGCTCAGCAAGCAGCTACTTGTTTAAAAGGAAAAAACAGCAGCAGCTCAGCCTTTTACTCAAATCTGTTGAAGAGAAGGTCTCGGTCTCGCTCTCTCCTCCTCTATCTAGGAAGATGCTCCTTCAAACTTGCTGTGTGGAAAATAAAATGACCTTTTTCTCCTCACATGCACTTGTTCTCATTTGCAGGCCCAGGCATGCTGCTATGGGGAGGGCAGGGCGGCTAAGCACACATGAAAAACCTCACACCAGCACTGCAGGCATACATACGACATTTTTTTCTACGGCTCTACTACCAAAATATCCCCGGCACAAAGGGATTTGGACTCTACAGCTAATGATCTATACAGGCCCCTAAGGAAAGTCCACAGTAGCCCTGCTAATGGCTTCAAGGGGAAATGCTTCAGGCCCTGGCTGCTGCTGCTGCTGCTGCCGCCCAGGGAATTGTGCTTTTAAGCTCTGGCGTGTGATAAAAACCTTTTCTCGCTGTTGCAGACATGATGGCTCTTCTGGAGAGAGGAAAGGCATTGACTAAGCTAAGGCCATTAACCACCTTTAAGCACACACGGAGGATGTAAAGCAAACAGCACTCGGTCATTCAGCAACCGGAGATGTTAACCAACCCCCGTGACTCCCCCGGCGTGCCAGCCCTGCTCCCCAGGTGCCGTATTGCTCCCTGCTCCAAGCACTGCCTGCTCCCTCGGCCCCGGGAGACAGCAGGCAGTGGCAGAGAGCTCTGGCCATAGACCTGGGGCACTCACCTCAGCCCAGGGCACTGAAGGTTCCCTGCTGCCAGCCACGCAGTCTGGCAAGCCCCATCTTGGGGAAAGCACTTTGGGATAAGCTCTCCCTGGTGTTTCATTTCCCCTTCACGCCCCTTGCCTTCCTGAAAAACGCAAAAGGAGCTTTGCCTGAGAAAAAGCAGCAAGACACTATTTCTTTAGCAAGGTGTGTCTCAGCAGTGCCAGCCTGAGCTCAAATCCAGCAGTGGCCACCATCACCTGCTGCATCTCACTGCCCATCACAGGCAGACTGTGACCTGGGTAAGAAGGTGCCCATTCTGAGGGGATTCCTCCCTCTCCCAATTACCCCTTCCCATGAAAGCCACACCACTGTGCCTCCCTCCTCTGACTGACTCATACTGAGACAATAGTCTTGCTGGTGTGTGGCAGATTTTGCAATGGGTTTTAATGAGGTATTTACAAGTTCCAAGGCAGGCTCCTTGCACAAGGAGTGTGGCCTGGCCCTGGCAGCTGGTTGGGCTTTTCATTGACATTCCTGCGACTCCACCGATTGCAGCACAGGCACAGTGGAAAACATTTAGACATCAGAAATGCCAGATTAATTATCTCTTAATTGATACCTCCACTTGGGGACCAATGAAACCGGAACATCTCTCCTGCCCTGGGAGCCTGCCACTTACAAACAGATTTACAGCTAAAAATACCGCAGCAGTCCCATGGCTAATCAACTTCACTGCTTACCCTGGGTGAGGTTATGAAATTGTCTCAGGCTGGCACTGTAAGCAGCAAGGGACCAGCTGCAGCACCTGGATGCAGATGACGTGAGAGCTGTGAGAGCTGTTTGTGAGAGCTGTTCGTGAAAGCTGTGAGGTATTCCCAGTGCCCAGTCGAGGGGCAGATCGCCCCACTGCAGTCTCAGGGGCCCTGCTATTTGGTTTCTCCAGACTAGGACCCAGCAAGAGCAGCCTGACAAGAGGTTTCTTGCAGATTCCTGTCCATCGTTAGAGGCTGCAGAGAAAAAAACCTCATCCCTGTACGAGTCCTTAAGTACCCAGTGTGTTTCCCTGTAATGTAACATTTCCAGTGAGCTTGGGAATTACGCTTGATGCTTGAAACCACCTTTCTGTGCAGTGCTATGCTGCACCTACAACACATCCCAAGGGATCTCTCTCCCCCAACTCCTTACAGGAATCCACACACAGAGGCCAAATTGCCACACTGACCCCAGTTTAAGTTACCATTATCTTTATTTTCTTCACATATGTGCAAACAGAGGAGATCGCAATGGTGGTGTTCTTAAAAATAACAAAATGTATTTGCATACATTTCCCTATGTACAGGTGAACAGCCACGAGTAGTCTTCTTTTGCACAGCAAAAGATCTAGAGAATTGAGACCGGGGACAGGACCGGGGTCCAAAAAAAAAAGGTCTAACTTAAAAATAATAATAATAAAAAAAAACCCCAACTTCACAACAGTGCAAACCTCTCGGACACGACAGCACGATGGAGTGACTTTAATGGAGAAAACAGCGGGGGGGCCTCTCGGATGTGAGATTTTTGACTGTAAACAAGGCGCAACACCTCCCTCCCCGCCGCCCTCCCCGGGGAAAGCTATTCCAGGAATTTGGCAGATCTTCAAGGGCTGAGCCGGAGGTAAACAGCCCGCGGCTGCCTCCCCTCCTCGGGCCGCGGAGAGTTGGGGTCCGGCTCCGGTGGCCACCGGCACCTGCACGGGAGTGGCGGCCGCTCCCCGGGATGCTGCGGGACGCGAGGGCACCGCGGGGAACCGGGGGGCCGGAGGGGTCCGGTGCGCCCCGGTGGGGCCGTGCACGCCCGGAAGGGACCGTGCATTCCAGGAGAGGCCGGAAGGAACCCGGTGCGCCCCGGCGGGGCCGCGCATTCCCGGAGGGAACCCGGTGCGTCCCGCTGGGGCCGTGCACGCCCGGCAGGGACCATGAACTCCCGGAGGGGTCAGAAGGAACTCGGTGCGCCCCGGCGGGGCCGTGCATTCCCGGAGGGAACCCGGTGCGCCCCGGCGGCACCGCGCACGCCCGAAAGGGCTCGAGCGCTCAGCCGGTCTCGGGGTCGTCGGGGGGCGGCTGCTCGGCGTCGCTGCCGGGTGGGGCAGCCCCGTCCGTGCCGCTGCTCTCCAAGGAGGATTCGCTGCCCGTGCTCTCCCCGGAAAGCAGGCGGCGGACGCGCAGGTCGGCGCGCAGCGAGCGCAGGTCGTTGCCCAAGCTGAGCTCGCCCAGGTCGCGGAGGAGCTGGCCCAGCTCTGGGCTCTCGCCACGGCCGGTGCCGGGGCGCAGCAGCTCGCCCTCGGGCTCGCCCAGCGCTTCCAGGATGTCTTCGCAGTCGCAGTGCATGGCCCGCTCTTCCTGCTCCTCGCCCAGTAGATCCTCCGTGATAGAGCCCAGCTTGGGCGCGCTGCGGCTCCGCTCCACTGGCGGCTTGTAGCAGCACTGCCCGTTGAGCAGCTTGCGCAGCGGCACCAGCGGGATGCTCTGCTCGCCCACCAGCTGCTGCTGCTGGTGCCGCGCATCGTCCCGCTTCTTCAGCCGGCGGAACTCGGCCAGTGCCGTGGCCGAAGTCTGGTAGAGCAGCAGGGCCATGGCCTTCGCCTTCTCGGGCTTGGAGACCAGCACGGCGTGGCAGCGCAGCATCACCGCCTTGTGCTTCAGCTCGTGGCGGTAGATCCAGGCGAAAACACGGGGCAGGCGTGGGTCGGCCACGCAGTAGGTGACCCGGTGCAGCAGGTAGAGGTGGCCGGGCCGGCGCAGCCCCTTATCCTCGGCGTGGGCCATGCGGATGCCCTGCGCGCTGATGGTCAGCTTCATCTTGGTGCCCTGCCGGCCCGCTTCGCTCTTGCTCCAAATCTTACAGACGGCCAGATCGGTGCAGCCCTCACCTTTGGACTGGATGGTGGTGGCGTTGCCCAGGTACAGCACAGTGTACGTGGGGTCTTCGCTGGTGACGCGGAATTTCCGCCTCTTGGAGCGGAACATGCTGCCCACGCGGTGCAGGGCGCTCTCGGGGCAGGCGCGGGCCAGCGAGGTGAGGGCCGAGTAGTGCACGCTCACCGCGTACCCCTTGGGCTTGCTCTGCCGCCGCGCCTCGCCAGCCGCCAGCTCCACCTTGCTCCGCTTCCAGGGCAGCATGGCCCCGTGGAGCCGCGGCTAGGCGCCACGCCGACGGCTCCGGGCGCGGGGGGGCATGCCACGGCGGCGGCGGCTGGGCTGCCCGNGCGGGCGGCTCTTGTTCCCTCCCCGCTCGCAGCGGAGCGCGGCCCCCAGCGGGGGACACCCGCCGGTGCCGCCGCTGGCGCGGAAGAGCGGGGACCCCCGTCGCGCTCCCAACGGCCACATTCGGAGGGTGGGTGCCGTAGCGTTCTCCTGCAGCTTTCGTCAGCACGGGCGGGGAGAATGGAGAGGGCACCGCGGGGGATCCGTCTGCCCAAAACCCCCTTAAAATGATAAAAATCCCAAGGCCACTGCGGGACCCTACGCTGTGGGAGATCCCACGGCCGGGAGAGCCCCAACCTCAGCTGCCGGCTCGGCCAGGGTGTGCCATGGACAAGTCCCGCTCTTGCAACATGATCCTTCTTTTGGTTTGGTTAGTCCGGCTGCGAGCTGAAGGGCCTGCAGCAAATACTAGTTATTATGTATGAGTAATCCTTTTCTCTTTATTTATATGCAGCAGCCGAAGAACAAGAAGTTGTCTTGTAATTTCTTGTTGGGGTTGCTGAGTACACTCACAGACATAATGAGAAAGTTGATCTCTGTGTTGTTACTATAGCTTCTTGTGTCATGTATCATATCCTTGCCAGAAAGAATAGAAATTCCACTGCTGTAGATAATGGCAATTCATCAGGGTTTGGATAAGTGCTCAACAAAAGTGGAGCAGTACGTACTCGTGGAGTAAATATGTGGACACCTGCCTAAATTATTTGACAAATCATTTCTAGAGTTTGGATCAATTAAACCAGTATATAATTATCGTTGTTGATGTTGTTACTATTATTATTATTAATACCATTATTACATCATGCCATCTAGCAGATTACTTGGGAATTGCAAGTAACCACAGTGACCAGCATCAAACTATTAAAAAGCACTTGCTCACTTGCTTGTATTTCCAAAATCCCCTTCACTGGAGGGCAGCGTGGTCAGCACCATCCCTTGAGACTGCTCAGCCACAGTTGGTACCAGGGGATGCCTGGATGCAGCTCTGGTTGCCAGAGGCCAGTGGTAGGTGTGGGTCAGTAACATGCTGCATTTCCTGTCTTCAGCAGCTCTAATACAGCACTTTGACAGTGTTAGGAAGGCTACTGCTTGCCCTGAGAAGTGAATGTATTAATGCTCCCATTTTTCAATGAGAAAACTTCAGTTGGAGAGCTGCATGGGCTGGGTGCACACCAGTCAGTGCACACGACCTGTTTCACGGCCAGGGCTGGGGCAAACCAACCAGGCTCCTCAAGCCCAGCACCCCCTGGGATGCACATTTAGGCTCGGCACCATGCTGAATCCAGCCCTCTCTCTCCTCGACAAAACCCCACTGGGACCTCACAGGAGGGCAGGTGAGGGGCTGAGGTCTGCCCAAGCTACAGTGCCCAGCAGCAGCCGCACTGGGGGATCTCTGCTCTCAGCCCTGATGCGGTCTTGATGCTGGGTACCCACTGGAAGCCTCCATGGTGCTGTCTGTGTGGGGGGCAGGAGGGACTGTGTGCTGTGCTGCAGCCTGTGGCAGACAGCTCCTGCCATCCCACTGGATGGCAGGGAGAAAGACTTTGGTTTGTACAGCTGATTCATCTCCAAGTAGCACTCAGTGTGCCCTTCTTTTGTCTTCTTTGTCTTGGAAGGTGAGAACAGAAGATGCTGTTGTGTCTTGAATAAAATAAATTCAATGGCTTGAGGTGACATCTGACACCCACGCGTGGTGTGGCACTCCCACAGTGCCTGAAGATCTGCCTCCTCTCCCTCAAGGCGTCCTGCTGAACCACAGCTCCTCAGATCCATGCCTGTGCTCAGCGGCTGCCACATGCCTGAGCAGTGCCTGTGAGCTGCAAGGCTCAGAGCAACCCTGTCTGCTCCTTTGAGACGCGTGGGCACAGCAGTCTCTCCATACGAGGGAGTTGGTTTGCCAAAACCCTGCCTGCTTCCAGCCGTGGGCAGAGGAGCCTGTTCTGAGCCTTGAGCTGGCGGCTCAGCAGGCAGGTGTTTGCTCCGGGTGGGATGGAGCAAGCAAGGAGGCCCACATGCCTTCCTGCAGTGCTGCCTCTGGAGGGAGGTTAGAGCAGGGGGCTGGTGCTGGTACACAGACACTTCTGATAATGATGCCCACAGAGATGTTTGCAGAGTCATGCTGGGCTCTGCCATCCCGATTGAAGTGATCTGTGTTCAGGAATGTAGACTTCAAGTTTTCACAGCATGGCTCATGCAGGCTGCTGAGCCCCATGGCTCTCCAACAGCCCTTGGGCATACTTGTCTGCAAACCACAGTGGTGTGTAATGTGAGGAGGAGATCTCACCCCTTTGTCCTCCTCATGGCCTCCCCAGTCCCAAGGCAGCAGCACTGCCATTTCTGGATTGCATTCTCGGGGTAGGGGCTTCCTTGTCAGCATCTCAGAGACCCACTGGGGGTTCCAGATGGTAGCTGGGGAGCAGCAGCAGCACCCCAGAACACCTGCCTCCATACTACTTGGAAGTGCAGCAGCAGGGAAGGTGTCTTGTGGTCACATCCGTTCTTGAGAATGGAATCTGTCTTGGTTCAGTTCCTTGCCATGTTTGCTTGCCAGTCGGTGTGCCAGACCATTGTAGCTTTCTTTGCTTCATTAATGGGTCTGGTTAGTTCAGGGCCATCTCTTCCCTGCTGTGTGGCAACCGCTTGAATTCTGGGCATGGGCAATTGCCACATGCTTCAGCAGCTGCAGAGCACATTGCAAATCGTAGTGGTCTGTGACAGCAATTCCCACACAAAATGCTCTGAGTCCTGTGCTGGGCTGAGGAGCTGTGCCACAGCCTTTGGGTGAAGTCTGGCAGAAGGGAGCAGCACAGTTAAGTTTGGGGCACCTGCTCCATGCTTGTGGCTGTTCCCATGGGGTTGGATGTCTGTATTTCATTGCTGGGAGGAGAAGCTGAGGCACAATGAGGGGAACCTGCCCTATGGGGCCAGGGCATGCTGCCTGGTTCCCAGTGAGCACAAGGCTCCCTCCTGGCCTGCAAGGCCGGCAGCACCCGTGTTGTGTAGGACTTGCATGTTGGGGACTTATCTGCACAACGCTGTAGCCTGGGGGGAGTGCAGCAGCCTGCTCTCTGTTTATGCAATATCCCAGCAGCTACTGAGCATCACCTGCCTGCATGCACGCATGGAAATCCTGAGCAAGGCGTGGGAAAATCTGTAAGATACCATCTCTGCCCTGCAGCCCAGAGCCGGCAGCACGGTGAGAGCTGCACTTGGCCCTCGGCAGACCCCACTCCCTGCCCCACTCCATCCTTCTCCTGCCCTGGCCACTCCAGTCTGCACTGGAGCCCACGGTCACACCCCACCATGAGCCTGTGGGTTCTGGGGTGCATGGTGTCTCTGGGGCACAGACAGGCAGGTGGCTGCCCAACACCTCTGTTGGAGGGAACTGCCAGGCTGCCCGTGCTGGCTGCCCTGTGCAGTGTGGGGAGATTCCAGGGTCTGTCTGATGGGAGAGGGTGAAACCCTGAAGGGAGCAGCCCCACTTCAGGCATGGCTTTTGTGCCCAGCAGCTGGAATTGGATCTCTGGTTGGGGAGAGTGGTGGGAAAAGGTGCTGGGGAAAGTTGTTATGACAAGACCAAATTAATTCATGGGAATGTATGGATTTGGTCAGTGTATGAAAACATGGCAGGCTTTCTCCCCCCAGGTAGCAATAGAAGTTCTTGCGTCGCAGCAGCTGAAGTAACACAGTCAAAGTGAAACACTGCAAAAGGCATTTCAATATGTTCCAAAACAAAGTATTTCAGGGTCTCTGTAACTATGCAACATGTCAAAGTTTTGACTCTTTGTTCCAAACCGGGACAAAGGAAATGCTGAACTGTCAAGTTTTTCCATGAAGCGGAAAGATTGAGTGGTTCCTGGACTTCACAGACCACCAGAGGTGGCAGGCAGGGTGCCGTGGCTCCGAGCCCTGCCAGCCGTCATCCAGGTCTGGCCAGCAGCAAGTGCGGATGGCTGCCTGTCACCAGGAACAGGGACAGCCTGACCCGAGTTGGCAGGGCACGGGACAGCATGACCTGCTCAGGGAGAAGGGTCCTTAACAGCCCTTCATGGAAGCCGCATGCCACCCCTGCTGGCTCGGGGGCTCGGGGCTGGGAGCACAGGTGGTGCGGGGGCCATTGTGAAGAGTGTGGGAAGTCCACGCATTGGCAGCCCTGGATCCCCTGGGGGCACCAAGGGTGATGCTAGTGCTGCTCAGGGTGCCGAAGAGCGGGAGCACCCCTGGGGCCGGGACTCTGCTGCTCGGCGAGGCCGTGGTGGTGCCGGCACACCTCAGCCGCGGTTGTTTTTCAGCCACTGAGAGCGGCACACCCCGCTTCCTGCACAGGCGGCCCCGGCGCTTCCTGCACCCGCTGCTATAATTAGAAGGGCAGCTAGTGTCCAGTGGAGCAGAGCCCTCCCTTGGGTGTCACCCTCAGCGGGGGCTTGCCGGGTGGGCTGGTGCTGGGCAGCCATCCTCACACCACGCTGCCAGTCAAGGGGCACAGAGGCGGTGTGGGGACAGCATCCTCTGCCCAGCGCTCCATCCTGGGGGCTGCCACCACAGGGCCGTGTGGAGGGGCAGCAGTGGGCAGCGCGGGTGAGTCTTCCCAGGCAGAGCTGGCACAATAGGAGCTGGAGAAATCCCATCGGCTTCCCATCCGGTGCTTTGTGCCTTCAAAGAGGCAGGCAGCTCTCTAATTAACTTGCCCCCACCCTGCCAGGCAAGGAGGTGATTTTATCTTCATAGGGCTGGTGGAAGAAGCAGAGTCTAAAAAAATCGCCCGAGGGCTCCAGCGGGGTTGGTGCCTTCTCAGGGCTCAGCCTTGGCCAGGCAGCCCTGCTACAGAGTTTCCCCAGCATGCTGCTCTTTCTAGAGGAGCAAGACCTTCACCAAAAGATGGGGAAGCTTGTGGAACAAGCTCCCACTTTTCCTACAGTGCCAGTCTGCTTCTGTGTACAGCTGGAAAGAAGGGGGTTCAAGCAGCTGCAGTTGTGCACAGAGCAAAATTGTCTTGGTGTTCTTGCAGGGCTGCTGTGGGGAGGGTTTCTTAATGGGTCTGCTTGTCAGGCTGAGGCTGGCACTACCGCTGAATTGAGCATTGTGAACCTACATGAATAATGAATACCCATCACATGAATATTTTAGAGACACAGTCCTGAGATCTCCCAGTGCTGCCTTAAAGGAAAATGAAGGAAAAGTTGTCCAGAAAGAACGATGTTTCCTTTAGGCAAAAACACACAGTTATCATTGGCTTTTGAAAAAGAGCTTCTGCTGCTAAATAATTCTCAGGATTTCCATCAAAAACTGGAGCAGTGGTTTGGCTCCAAGGCAGAAGAATTTGGCCCAAGTCAATGATTACAGTATGCTGGAAGGACAGCAGATTTTACTTTGTCTGTGCAATGGTTTTGCGAGAATTCCCAAAGCTGTGGCCACCTTCCAAAGAGCCAGCAGTGCTGGGCACTCAGTGGATTTCAAAGGAGTGGTGAGAGCTTTGGTGATGCACAGGGATGCTTCCTCTCCTGGGACAACACCTCAGTCCAGCCCAAGTACCTCTGTCAAAGAGCTGAGTTGTACAAACAAAGCCCAGCAGCAAAAATTGTGTTCATTTTGCTGCTGTGGTAGCTGCTGCATCATATGGGAATGGGCTGCAAATCAACAGGTTTATCCCACTTCACAGCAGCATGCCCCTCTCCTCCAAGCTCTCCTTGCCTGGCTGCACTCTTGGCATGCACGCTCTGGTGCCAAGCTGCCTCTGTGCAGCTCTCGTGACAGCATCTGTACCTCAGTGTCCCTTTTCACTGTGTGTGATTAATCCATGCATAAACATCTTCTAGGAGCAGCAAGCTGTCACATTCAGGTAAGACCAGTAGCTGCCTGTCTTGCACAGGTAGGCACAGCAGAGCGATGGGAGAGGGATGAGAAACATGGCAATTAGAAATATGCAATTGCTACTTTAGCTGTGATGTTTTTGTCACTTGGATGACCCAGTCTGTATCTCCTTGTGCTCAAAGCGATCCTCGTAGTGCTGCTATCATCATCAGACAAAAATAATTCCTTGGTGTTTATGAAGTGCCCAGAAATGTATCTGTTGCAAGAATAAGGGCAATTTGGGCATTGCTAAGTAGGTCCCACAGAGGTGGTAGAAATACCTGCAGTTAACTGTCCCTGAAGCACTTCAGTCTGGAAATGGGGAAAGGTTGGGGGGGGGAGGGGAAATGGTAATGTGTGGGAAAAACATCCCAATCTAAATGCAGAGATCTTTATTCTTCAGGTTATTCTCAAACTTCCCTGTCCCAGGATGGGTTGCAGGTGGTGGAGCAAGCATCCTTTTCCCACTGCACCAGCACTTCTGCCTGTCCCTGAGTGTCCGTTTCCAGTTCATGCCACTGGACACAGCTGCAAGTGTCCCCATGGAGGTCCATTGAGCTCCGCACTCTGTACTGGCAGAGTCCCCAGCCAAAGTCCCCAGTGGTGCTGAGGCTGTGCTGCCAGGGCTGTGCCAATGGGATCATTAGAGCATTCTGCCTGTGGTCGAGCAGCCTGGGAATGGCACTGCACGTGCCTCAGAAGTGCTGCCAGACCTGAGGCGTGGGGATCGGCCAGGCTGGCTGGCTGCTCTGGCTGGTGTTCATTCATTGTAGAGGGAAGCTAACTTTTAACTGAAGTACAAAAGAAAGACAATAATGAGCACTTACATTACTGCTTCAATGCCCACATAAAGACTTGAGATGGTTTTATTAAAGATGACTTGATTAGAAATGATTTTACTAAATCTCTGCCTGCTGTCTGCAGCCCACCAGCCTTCCATTGAAGCACCTCACCTAAATGAAAAGCTGACTGCTGAGTCCCCTTTCATCTCTCTTATTTGCCTTTAGGAAGCAAAGGAGGGGCCAGACCAGGCTGGTGGTGGTGGCAGAGTCTGGGATGAGCATGGCAAAGGTTCAGACGTACATGGGAAATTTATGCCATACAGTTGCTGGCTTTGAAAAGAAGAAGAAAAGAAAAACTGTGTCTTCCTAATGGGTGTTTATCATGGGGAGACATCACAGAGCAAGAGAAAAGAAAAAAGAAGAGAAGACAGAGAAAAGAGCACTCCTGCCCAGGCGGTTGTGCATACTGCCATACTGTTGGTGGCCAGCTCCTGAAGTTAAGCTTTGCCTGTCTCTGTTTTCCAGGGATTAGACAGGTTATTCTCCAGTTACAACTGATACAAATTACAGAGTCATAGTGAAAACTGTCTGGCCTTAACCCAACACCCATAAAGGAGAAATGCTTCATAAATCAGTTCAGTGAGCAAGTACAGGTCAAGTTGTTTATTAATTTAACCTTCTCTCCCATCCTGACCCAGACCAGCCACAACGGCTGCTGCCGAAATCCATTCAGTGGTTCCCTGGCTGGGCAACGTCCTCCGTCTGGCAAAGAAGCCCAGACTCTGGCTAGATTTTGTCAGCAACCTCACAGAGTAACTCCCACTGCTGCATCCAGGATCCCACTTTGTCATTCCTCACATGCACTCTTTGCTGTATTGGGATGATGGACACTGGGGAAGGAGAACCTGCAATGGGCTGGGTGTGTTACATGGCACAGGGCCAACCTCAGCCACAGCAGCTGGTGGCTTTCCCCAGAGGGACACACAAACCCCTGTCCCCATGGCTGGCTGCCGGGCAGGGTTTCACATGGTGTGGTTTGATAGCATCTGCACCAGGCTGAACCAGCGAGTGGAACCAGCCCCACCACTGCCAGCACTGCCATGGGCTGGGGCTGGCAGCCCTGTGTGTCACCCCACTGCCAGGGCCTCCTGCTGCAGCACTGACCTTCGGGTGGGAGCGAGCTGTGTCCCTGGGCTCATTACTGGTGGGGCTGGTGGTTAGACCTGGGCCTGAGGGGGAGAGTGCCAGAGAGATGTGTGTCCGTGCTGACCACCACAGGGTGGGAGGGATGGATGGATGGATGGATGATCACACAGAACCAGTTGGGTTGGAAAAGATCTCTGATATCGAGTCCAACACCACGTAAACTAGACCATGGCACTAAATGCCACATCCTTAAACTCCTCCAGAGACGGTGACTCCATCACCTCCCTGGGCAGTCCACTCCAACGTACAATCACCCTTTTTGTGAAGAAATTCTTTCTAATATTCAACCTAAACCTCGCCCGGTGCAGCTTCAGGCTGTCCCGCGTCACGGGCGGGCAGGCCGGGGAGGGCCGGCGCCGGGGCCGGGGCCGGGGCCGGTGCCGGT
>VXAC01002376.1:693316-723401 GCA_013399225.1 Rhipidura dahli
GCTGGAGCGCCGCGGCGCCTCCTCATGGGTAAGTCGGGGGCCGGGGAGGCGGGAGGGAGGCCGGGGCGGCCCGGGTTGACGGTAGTGTCTTGTCCTGGTAGCTTCACGTCAGCGAGGTGGTCGCCGAGCGCGGCCCGGAGCTGCGGTCGGCGCCCGAGCAGAGCCCGCTGGAGGAGTTCCTGGCTACGGCTGAGCTGGCCGGCACCCGCTTCGTGGCCGGTGAGCGGCTGGGACGGGCCCGGGGGTGCGGCTGCGCCGGGCACAGATCCGGGGGCTAGGGAGGACATCCCGGGGTTGGGGACCCGGGGCGGGACGACACCGGTTCTGGGATGAGTGAGTGGGAATGGGGGCTGGCAGTGGGTCTGGCCGGGCGGGAACTGGGGACAGGTGGTGACGCCCTGAGCCAGGGCTGGGGGTCAGCAGGGACAGGAGGGGGTGGCAGGGCTGGGGACAGGTGGCATTGGATGACTGTCTCTCCCTTCCGGCAGAGCGTCTGAATGCCAAGATCATGTCTGCCCAGAGCTGCACGGGCCTGCTCACAGCACAGGAGGCCCAGCGCGTTCGGCAGCTGCACCAGGAGAATCAGAAGTTCCTGCGCATCCCACGGAGGTGAGCTCTGCAGGGCTGGGCCTGGATGTCCCTTGGCTGAATAGGGCTCCGTGGCTGATCCCTCCGTGGCAGGACAGCCCTTGGGCTGGCAATACCCTGCTTTTGGAGAAGCCTCTAAGTAGCCTGCGTGAGCACAGCACAGGTGCCTTTCTGCCGTGTGAGTGCTGCCAGTGCCAGCCTCTCTGGCCTGATGGTGTGGCTTTGCTACCCAAAGCTTAGCACTGCTGGAGCAGGTGCATCCAGGCTGCCTGGTAAGCCTTTCCAGAGCTCTGTGCATGGCAAAGAGAGGGATCAATCCCCCATCTGAAGGACCCTACAAACCTTAGCTCAAGAAAATAGCTTTGGGGTATCTGGTTTGCATGCTCTCAGCTAATGGAGTTTGGAAGGAACAAGGAAAGAAGGTGTATTAAAAGATGCTGAAAACAGGTGCATGCACATCTGACCCATTACCTCAGCGTAGCTGAATGTGTGCTGTTTATGTTCTTCATGTTTACTGAAGTAATGTAGGTGGACTGACGGCTATTTCTGACCACTCACCCCAAAATACACTTGTTACAGGCCACACTGGGATAGGACAACCAGTGCAGAGGACTTGAAGCAAGCAGAGAGAGACAGCTTTCTCGAGTGGAGGCGACAGCTTGCCTAGTGAGTATGCTGCTTGTGGCTGGGTAAGTAGCTGGTGGCATTTAGTGACACAGGAAACAGTGGGTTGTACTTATCCTTGTTGGACCAATAAAATTAACATCTATTTAGTAGCTCCCTGTACTTGTCCTGGGAGGCTGGACAGGCCAGCCAAAGTCCAGATGTGTCTCTTTGTGGTCAGCTCTGCAAAGCTGCCTTGTGTGTGTGTGTTCTTTTAAAATACTTTAGGATGGCATGTGATGTTTTCCATTTGCCTGTGAAGTAGAGGCTTACTGGATGTGTCTCTTAAGAGCAATAGTGCTGCTCTGAATAAAGGCAGTGTTGCCAGCCTGCATATGGCAGCTTATGCTGGTCTTGTGCTGCATCCACTGGCTTGTAGAGTTGGGTGGTATCTGCTCACACCCTGCAAACCCATGCTTGCCCTGAATAATGTTGTTCAGGTGGCGATAACACCAAGTTAAAGGCTGTGTAGAGATATTCCAGGTACCATCCCCAAATTTCATTATTTTTTCCAAGTGGTACTCAATTGAGAAATAACTGCTGGCAACTGGGATAACTTTTCTCATTTGTTATTGTGGCTCTCAAATTTCACAAGCAGACTCTTGATGAGTTTTTGTTCTTTCCATCTTCTACCACTTCTCCATTGGCAAGATCAGGAGCCATTTTGTCAGCACTAAAACAGTGCCACTGACAACAGTTTACCTGGGTGCTTGTTCTGTTTGAATAAACATCAGTAATAGTATCTATATATAAGTTTGGTTTGATTGCCCTCTGCAAAACTAAAGCCTTCTGGATCTAGGGAAGAACTGGTGGTGAGCTTATAGCCTGCCATGGACCAAATGTGACATTGTCTTTTCTGTTTTGTCTTAGCCTTGAGGAAGAGAAAAAGTTAATTCTAACCCCATTTGAAAGAAACTTGGAATTTTGGCGTCAGCTTTGGAGAGTCATTGAAAGAAGGTAAAGTCTTTTGCTGTCCACTTTTTAAAAAGTGATGTTGAATGTATTTTCATGAATTGCAGCTTTGAGACAATTTTCAAGTATCTGAGCACAGGAAAAAATAATTAAGTTAGTAATGTTTTATTATCAGTACTGCAGTGATTTGGTTCGGAAGTGATCAAAATGTGATGTGAAGAAGGGCAGCTGTTTAGTGGTCATCTGCAGGTGGTTCTGTGTGAGTCTCTGAAGATTCTTCAGAGGCTGCTGCTCTTGGTCTCCTCCAGGAACTCTGTGTGGGAGGCCTCCTTTGAGAAGTGTCTTTGAGGTCTCTTGCCAAGGTTAACCTCTTTCCCTCTTTTCCAACCACACAGCTGCAGCTGATGTTCATGGGCAGGAGGCAAGGACTAAATAATGTTGGGAAAGAAGGAACCTCTTAGTCCTTGGCCCTTTGCCACACAGAGAAGTTGCAGCAGTGCACAGAAGACAACAGGCTGTCATATCACAGGAATAGCTTTGTTTGCTCTGCTGAGCTGTAATACAATAAGAGTGCTATCTGCTACGTTAATCTAACTGGGGCATTTAATTTCACTAGTAATTAAGTTTGAGATCATCTCATCTCACTTTCCTAAAATTGAAAAATGCTTCACCAGTGAGGTCATGGTGAGCTGGTCCTTTCTCAGAAGGGGCTTTGTACTGAGGGTTGCTGGGCCTTTGGCTGGGAGAGTGCTAGTCAGGAGCATCCATTGTAGGGTATCATGACATGCAGTGTGACTGTACTGAGTGTTTTGAGGTGACTGGAATATGTTATTAATGCCTTTCTGCTCCTGTTGAAGTTTTTTATTTCACGTAGAGTGAGGATGCTGTCTCAGAAGTGAATGGAAAAGTCACTCAGTCCTTTAACCTTTCCAGATAATTTGATCTGTTATCAGCCTTTTCCATGTGCTTGCTTCAAACTAGTTCCCAGCAGTGGGATTCATAACTTCTGTGTATCCCATCCCAGTACCATGGTGTCAGCTTTCTCTCATATTGATCTTTGAATGTCTGTAACTGTGCAGTCCCTCTTTGTACCCATGTGGCTTATTAAATTATTCCCCTGAGGGGATTATTGATTTTTTTTTTTTTTAATACATAACAGACTGCCTAGTGAGGCTTGAAATTCTTCCATTCAACCTGTGATATTCTGAAGCTGTCCTGTCTTAACAGAAATCCCTGTCAAACAAATAGAATCAGCATGTGGTAATACATGGCAGTATTATAAATTACCTGCCTGGAGAAGTTCTAGTGGAAGAGGCTGTAGTTAAATTTTCCCTGTCCTTTTGACAAAAGAAGCATGGATGCCTTTGGGATCTGAAGCCATTGCATTTAATTACTGTGTAAAACTAATGAGCCCTGCTCATGCATGTAGTGGCAGTCTGGTGTCTGGGTTTGGAAGGTATTTCCTAAAAGCATGTTGCAGTGCCTTGTTTGCATGGGGGTGCAATATGTTTTATTGAAATCTAAGGATATTTTTTCATTATGTTGTGCTTTTTGTGAAAAAAAGAGCACAGAGAAAATTTTGAAAATGCCCAATATCAAATGCTTAGAATCTGCACGTCATATGTGAGAGACTTTGTACATCTTGTTCCATGCAAAAATCTTGCTGTGTAGGAAAACCACCCCTTTTTTCTCTCTCTAAACACCCTGCCACAGCTGAGGACAAGAACAGGCAGAAATAAAGTTGCATAATCACGGTTTTTAGTACCATTCTAAAAGATGGAGTACCACTACTGTGGTTCATGCCTGCTGAGCATTTCTGAAGGGTTGGCAGAAACTGGTGTGTTTTCATCCCCTTGGTGACTGTACAGTTGTGAGTGGTTGTACAGGAGAATGAGCTGAGTGAGGAGGAAACGCTGGACTGCAGTACTGGCTTGTAGCACAAGCATGGCTCTGTTGGGCATGTGGGCTGCTGAGATGC
The DNA here is from genome assembly GCA_013399225.1 of Rhipidura dahli. Lineage (NCBI taxonomy): Eukaryota > Metazoa > Chordata > Aves > Passeriformes > Rhipiduridae > Rhipidura > Rhipidura dahli. Next base: position 697,458 of record VXAC01002376.1, read on the forward strand.
TCTGATGTTCACTAAAGGTATTTTGTAGGATAATACAGTTAAAACTACTAAAATTCCAAGCAAAATCTCAAAGTCAATAATTCCTATGCCTTATTGCTTCTTTTGAGGCCAGGTAAGAAGAAGTACTTTATGGGGCTTTCCTTTACTTTGCAGTGACATTGTAGTCCAGATAGTAGATGCCAGAAACCCCCTTCTGTTTAGATGTCAAGATCTGGTAAGTAAACGACTTTCTTGAATGTTGTCTTCATTTTATTTCTTAATGTTTTCATAATATAGTTTTTGTTTAATGCATTCAGCCACCTTGAAGCTGTTTTGCCGTTGTGCCTAAATGGATATCTTATTAATTTATGCAAGTATTCTGGCATTAAATTATTTTTCTTTGCCTTTTGTTATTTCACGCAGAATGCCGTGGATCTAGAGGCACTTCTGCAGATGTTACATTGCAGATATTATATTATTCCTCATTACCCACTAGAAGTGTCCTCACTTAAAGGAACTGTTTTATGTAAAAGCATAACGGAATAAAAGTGGGTGAGGATTACAAAGGATCAAGAATTAGTGAAGTGACGAGTTTGTAATGATAGACTACAGAACCCTGCATCAGTGAGATGTAAAATTGCTCAAATAGTTGTCTTAGGAGCTCCTGCTGCAGGGTGCTGATTAATACCTTGTCTCAGCTCTAAACAGACAAGATGTTTGCACGCGTGGCCAGCACCAAGCTGTATTGTGGTGGTTGCATGCTCCAGTTTGTTCCTGTAGCTGTCTGCTGAACAGCCCTTCCACCAACCCAGGGCTGGAAAGCTTGGCTACACTCGTGTGCAGCTGGATGGAGTAACTTGTCTTGCTGCACTTGCATTACCTTGTGGGGAAGAGGAGTCGAAACCAGAATATAAACTGATCCTTCTCTTGTTTTCTTTAGGAAAGTTATGTTAAGGAAGTCAGTAATGACAAGGAGAACATGATCCTGATCAACAAAGCAGATTTGCTGAATGAGGAGCAACGTGCTGCTTGGGCACAGTTCTTTGAGAAAGAGGGTGTCAAGGTGGTGTTCTGGTCAGCTCTGGCAGAGTGTGAACGGCTAAGCGGAGAATCCAAGGTACTGTAGGTGACCAGTTCACACTAGGTCTCTGCTGGCTGCAGCTGGTAACTTGCTTTGCAGCTATTCTTGTGATATACCTGAGCACAAAAGGTTTATTTTAAAGACTTGTGCAGCTGTAAAACAGCATTTGAATGATCAATTCAGAGACAAAAGTGAAGAGAGTAAACTGGTGAACAAAGTGCAAAATGCGGAAACAGCCCTTGTAGACCTGCTTGCAAACTCTTAACTCATTGAAAGAATTGGAAGCCTTTCCAAGAGGGATACTGTGAGGGATGGGGTTATCTGTACAGAGTTATTTTTCTTTACCAGAGAGGGGAGGTGTTTCTTGGAGAATCTCAAGTATCTGAAAGCCATTTTTACCCAGTGGAACAAACCGAGCTGCTGCCCCAAATTACATGTTATCAGTAGGTGCCACTTCATTCTGTTATGACCATTCAGCTGTGGAATATCCCTTATTTCCTTCCAAAAATACCTACTCGGTCTAGCTGGTTTACAGTCCTTGTATAAAATGTTTAACTGTTTAGACTGATTAAAAGTGAGACTGAAGGTATTAGTTCTGTTCTCTTTTTTTGGGAAGAAAGGTCAAAATACTGTTGCTGTGAAAATATCTTCCTTTTTGAATGTAAACTCTTTGCAGGGAAGAAATGTGGAGTTGACTGAAAATAAAACAGCTTAAAATTATTTTGATGAAATATTAATACATTAAACAAAATGGCTTTGTGTTCTGAACATTTTGAAAAAATAACATTCATTCCTTTTACTAGGAACACCTAATAATTAAAAAAAAACCTAGTGTGGGTCTTCATTCTGGAGATGAACTTCTTAATGACTTCACAGAGAAGCTGTGAACAGTCCCTCTTGGAATACTTTTGTCATTCTCCTGAAGCAGGCTGGTTGTTCTACATCCTACTTAAGACCTCTAGAAAACCCCTGTGTGATGTAAACACTGAGTTGTCAGCTCTTGGGATCTGGCTGATGAAAATACAGCTGCCTGCACTGCAGCAGCTGCAGCCAGCAGCAAAGCTTGGTGTTGTCTTTGCATTTCACCTCTGAACTGCTGTTCCCACAGGAACTGGGTGCTGAAGGGGGAGTGGAGCACCCGAGTGGTTCTGAGGATGAAGGCTCCAGTCAAGAAGATGACAGCACAGCACAAGGTAGCACAGAAAGAGCATCCACAGGCAGCACTTGGCAAAGCGTAAACCAGGGTCTGGTGAGTGATGATAACAGCAGTGATGAGTATGAAGACTGTGAAGAAGATGAAGAGGAGGACTGGCAAACCTGTTCTGAAGATGAAGCTGGTGACAACATAAATGCTGTTGCTCCAGAGAAGATGGAAAGCAAGACTGATGGTGCTGCAGTGCAGCATGGAGTGCAGGAGCAGAACAGGAACGTCAGGAACTTCAGCCACCTGGTACAGAGAAATGAGCTGCTGGAGATATTCAAAACTATGCATGATGGACCGAGGGTGAAGGATGGGGAAGTAAATGTTGGGCTGGTGAGTTGGACTTTGTGCTTAAATGGAACTTATTTAATCTAAATTAAGTTTCCCATGGGAAAAAATATATCCTGTAGCCTGGCTTCCTATAAGGGTATAAAAACTAGAAGCACAAACCACTGTGGGTTTTGTGCAGAGATTAATGCTGAAGTTCCTGGAGCTCAGTGTGCCCCACTGTTTGCCCTGGGTTTTTTTAGTACATTTTATTAAAGAACTTTTGTGTCACAGCTCTGTCAGTCTTTTGGCATCACCCTGCCTGATACTTCTGTTAAAATTCCACTTCTTTGTCATCTAGGTGGGTTACCCTAATGTTGGCAAAAGTTCAACCATCAACACAATCCTTGGAAATAAGAAGGTGTCAGTGTCTGCTACACCAGGCCGTACAAAACACTTCCAGGTATTGCTAGCAAATAACATCAATCTTTTTGTCATTCCTTTTTCCCTGGTGGAAGAGAGTTTCGTTATGACCTAGTTACAACCACATGCACTCATTGAGAACTATGCCAGCCTGAACTCTGGCCAGCAGAGTAGGTTGGAGAGGGGTGGTCTTGATGTGTGTAATTTTGGAACTTTAATTCTTGCTTCTAAACTCGTGCTCCATTTTGAGTCATTCAGGAGAGCTGCTGTGCAAGGGGAGATGTTTTTAATCTCCTGATTTTATTTACTTACCTTGTGCCTTCTTTTTCCAACACCAGTCATGAGGAGAGAAGCTTTTCAAAATGAGTGTTCCTCTGAATAGCTTATGGTCAAGGTTTCAGACCACCTTTCTTGTCTACATCATTGCTGTGAATAAATGTAGTTTTGCTGCTGTTTTCATATTGATCAAGCTTTGATTTTGAGGTAGCAACTCCAGTGCTATAGTGTGAGACCACTGTGGGATTTGTACTTTTTAATCTCCTAGCTGTTTCAGAAGGTCCAAAACAGTTTTGTGGAGTGCTTTCAGAATTCTCTCCCATTGCACTGGGGAGCTGAAGATCTTGCTGCCCCCATCTGGACACCTTATTTAGGAACTTTGAAAGTGCCTCTGTCTTCCACATCTGATCTCCTTAATTCATTGGCTGGGGCTGGCAGGGCAGGTGTTTGTCTTAGTAGAATTTCTGCTTATTGTCATTTGCATCTATGTTTCATCTATGCATTTGAATTTTTTTTTTGTTCCTTTTTCCTCCATGGACACTGTTTTGCCACAGTGAACTAATGGGTTATTTGTCATGTAGACCCTGTATGTGGAGCCTGGCCTGTGCCTTTGTGATTGCCCCGGTCTGGTGATGCCATCTTTCGTCTCTACTAAGGCAGAAATGATTTGTTCTGGAATTCTGCCTATAGATCAGATGAGGGACCATGTTCCACCTATTTCTCTAATATCCTTTGCATGGGGTTTGTGAGAGTGTCTGCAGGGGTTGGATCTGGAGTATGCCAAGTATCATGCTTCAGCCCTGCTAGCAGCACGTGTGCTTATGCTTTGAGGGAGGTGGGACTTACTGGATAAAATAGTCTTCTCCTATCTCATTTCAACTTTTTCTTGTTGTCAGACTTGTGTTATTTTTCTGGTCTGCAACAAAATCCAGAAGTCATTCTTCGTGTGTGCTCTTGGAGTGGCAAGGGCAGGATTACTTGTGTAGCTGTGGTGGTTCCAGGTGGTTTCCTTCACTAGCTTACGTTTGCCAGCATATCCCACGGAACATTTTGGAAGCAACCTATGGAATAAATATCATAAGGCCGAGGGAAGATGAGGACCCAGATAGAAGACCCACAGCTGAAGAGCTGCTAACAGCATATGGATGTGAGTGATGATCCTTTTAAAACTTGTCACCTCCACTGTGTGCATGGTCCTGAACATGGCCTTCGGGGAACGTTGTAAAGTTAGGCCCAACTTGGGTTTGTTGGGAATTGGACCTCTTCGATAGGAATTGCCCTCCTCTCAGGAATGGCCTTGGTTAATGGCTCATCTCCTGTGTGTGTTGCAGTGGTGCTTTGCCAGTCTCGTCTGACAGATGTAGTGATGGTGTGGAGGATATTAGTGAAATGCCCTGCCAGTCTGTAGTATGGTGCTCTCACCCTTTCAGATACCTCCCACCATCTGTGTCTGAATTAGACTTCGAAGAATGCAGTGAATTCTCATTCTCTGCCTTTAAAACAAAGATAAAACCCCAGCAGTTTTCTGCTGGTAGGGAGATATCAGCTCTTATAATTCCTTTCAGGTCAGGATGTTTCTGCAGTACCTTTACAGTCACCAAAGTTCTTCTCTTTTTTTTCTCCTGCTTTCCCCAACAGAAGCCTCTTTCTAAGGGACTATTTTATGAGAAAGGATACAAATGCGCAGTTAAGAAGCAGAGAAGAACATACTAACGTTCTCTTGTACTTAACACAGAATATACTTTGGATTTCTCTTCCAGATATGAGAGGCTTTATGACAGCTCATGGACAGCCAGACCAGCCACGATCAGCTCGATATGTGTTAAAAGATTATGTCAGTGTAAGTGCTTCCTCCATCTGGGATTTTTTTTTCCCTTCTCAGAGGTGAATTAAAGGTTGTACTGGAGCACAGTAAAGTAAATGCTATTTCTCTGGATAAAATCACCAGGTATCAAAGACTCTTTAAATATGTCTGCTTTTATGTTTTAAAAGAATAAATTGAATTTCTTAAGCTATTCTTAGAAAAGTGATTGCTTGAAAATATGGTGCCAGCTAAATAAATAATCATATCTCTGAAATAGCCAGCAGATATTCAGAAAGTGAACCCATAATGTACAGCTGGACCAATATTTGGCACTAAGGACTGTTGCTCTGAGTGTTGTAATACTGCATGCTTCTACAGCACCTCTCAGCAACTTATTGTTGATAATTTCTTAATGGGATCCCCTGGTACTCCTGAGAGTTTTGCACCGTGGTGTTTGCAGCTGGACACTGCAGCTGCAAGTGGTGCTTTGATGTAGAGGTGGAACAGTACTTTAACTTAGAAGTCAAGCCAGCTGTTGCCTGGGAGAAGAAATAAAGTGTACTGGTCATCTGCGTGTGAGCCCCTTAACTTCAGGCCCTTCTTAGGTTTGGAGTTGTTTTGTTTCCTCTCTGAGTTTCTTTTGTAATAACTGTGTCCCATTGTTTTTACAGGGGAAGCTGTTATATTGCCACCCACCTCCTGGTATTGACCCAAATGATTTTCAGTATCAGCATCAAAGATGCCCTGAGAGTAGAACTGTGCAGGCCACTGGACGGGTGAAGCCTGAGAAAAATACCAAAGCAAAACAAATTGAAAATGTGGTGGACAAAACGTTTTTCCATCAGGTAAATTCTGGAAGAGATGTGTTCTAGGAGCTTGTTTTTGCTGCAGCACTCATCTGTAGTTACTGGGGGAAAACCACGTTTGAGGATGGAGGTGTGCTGGGTTGAGTTAATGGTGTTTGATGCTGTGGAACCTGCACGTAATTTCTACCCAAGAGCTCTCTGTTCTTTTCGTTATCTCCTAAATCACTGGGAATGTTCAAGGTGACTGAAAGATTGCTAATGAGGTGTGCATAGCTGATTTTTCAGAGGTCAGCAGGGTGACCCTTGTCATTATGGATCAAACATCAATCTTGAGCAAACAGGAGGGTGACTGGGAAGAAAGACAAGGAGGGATGACATGGCAGCTGACCCAGAACATGGTTTTGAACTAACAGGTCCTTCAAACTAACATTCCTTTCCTGAGCTGACATATTTAGAGGATGTGATAAGCTTTTTTAAAACAATTGATTTAGTACTACCTGGGAGTTCTGACTCAAAACCTGAAATCAGATGGGAAGAATACAAACTGGTTTAAAATCCAGTCACGAAATTCCAAAATTAAGTGGGAAATGGGAATTTTTCTTAACTTATGATTCTTTTTAGATCCCACAGGGATCTGTTGTGCCCCTACACTACTAAAATGTGTATTAATGACTCATGGTGAAATATGAAATCCATAACTGACTAGATCTGCATACCTGACAAGGATTAAAACATGTTTTTAGCCGTGAAGAGGATGGGTCATAGATAGCATGTTTCATTCTGTTTGGTTAGCTGGATGTGAACACCATTTGTTTAGCACAGCTAAAGATAATCATGCATTTTGAAAACAAGAACTCAGGCTCTTTTCAAAAAAAAAGAGCAAGCTATTTCAGAAAACTGTGACCTGAAAAGAATTTTTGGGATTACCAGACTGTTGCTCTGTCTGCCCAAAGTGCTGGCACGAGCTGCGAGCCCCGTCAGTGCTGCCCACGCTCCAGACTTGAGCAACCTATTTTGGTCTGTGGCTTTCCCGGGCGCCAGATTTATTTGGGAAGAGAATTTGTTGTGTGCAGAGCAGAGGCTGTGAGGATCCATCCTGGTGCTGGAGCTGATGCTGGCCAGGGCACGGTGTCACGTCAGTGGCGGACGCCGGGGACCCGGCACAGCTTGGCAGAACTGGAGCTGCTGGCAGGCTCTGGCTGCCTGCCGTGACCTTCCTGCAGCTCTGGAGCAGGGGCTGAGCAGGCCCTGCTGGGTTTGAGCTTGCCTGTATCTGGTTTTACTGACATAGTGAATGCAGTGGTTGAATATCTTCTCCTCAGTCACTGCTGATTTTATCTCCTTTTCCAGGAGAATGTTCGTGCCCTGATGAAAGGGGTCCGGGCTGCCATGGGGTACCGGCCTGGGAGCGGCCTCGTGCCTGTGCCTGCATCCAATCCTGGTAATGTGGTAGGAAAGCCCTGGAAAAAACACGGAAACAGGAACAAGAAGGAGAAAATCCGCAGGATCACTAAGCACCTGGAGGCTTAGCTGTGGCACCAGTATCTTGCCTTTTCAGGGCAGGGACTGCGCTGTCCTACAGGCCTTAATTGAGGGGGGGAAAAAACAGATAAGTGGGCATCACTAGCTCACCTGGGAGCTCTCTGCAGTGGATTGGCCTAGCAGGGGATGAGAGTGGGCTCTGGTGGTTGGAGTTCATCCCTTCTGAGAACAAAAGAGACCTGGCTGTTCATGTTATCTGGAAGCCAGCCCAGAAATTTGACTGCTGCTGAAACATCCTTTCAATGGGAGCAGATGGAGCTGTGCAGGAATGTTTTTTCCTTCCATAAAGGATGTATTTTATAGCTGTTGCAATCAAAGCAAGCCCTGTAAAACTGACTAAAATCTTTAAACAGTTGAATTTCAATGAGTGATGTTTGTTACATTTTGAGACACTATTGCTTTTTTTTTTTTCTTAGTCTTTAAGGCTTGTCTGTTGATTTGACAGAATGCTTTAGTGTGTTGACAAATGAGGTAATATGATCTTTACTGCCCTCTTCCTTCTCTGCTGTACCAGCCCTACTCTGTAGAATCTGTAACCACTCCCTGTTTCCCAGTTTGAGCACAGCACAGCATACTGTGCAAGGAAAATGTTGCTTTTATATCCTTTACACTGAGCTGGTATCAGTTGTTTTTCTGTGTGACTTCCCACTGGTATTTTAAAACATTGGCTCTGTGTGACTGGATAAAAATCTGGTGCTAATTTGTCTTTAAATATATTTGAGATTTTACTTTTATATGTCTGTCAAGTTCTGTCTCGTTGCCCTAAGTCAGAGAACTGTCTGTTAGCAGATTTTAATTGAGTACTCAAGTATTTGATGCTAAAAAGACTTTACTTACTTGGGGTCAGATTAAAGTGAGATTTACTTCTCAGCTGCTTTACTGAGAAAATGTTTGGGCACTTGGTCAGTGCTCTTTGTTCCAGCTCAGCACAGGGAGTAATGATGGGACTGCAAAGCTCACGAAGACGAGTCATGTTTTGTTTTTGGGTGATGGAGTAACACAGGATGCCGGTCTCTTGATACTAAAAAAAGGGATTGCTGTCTTGTAATTTTGTATTTTCCAGGCCTTAAATGTGGATTGAGAGATGAAAGCAACTGCTCAGCAAAGCCACAAAGGATGTGGGGTGTGCAACCAAGCTGGTTTTGGCTTTGTGACCCCTTGTGTGTGTCCTGTACAGCCAGTTTGCACTGTGTGTGCAGAGGGTCTCCTGACAGCAGAGCTCTTGCCTCAGCTCCTGCTTCCCCTGGAGTACCTGCTCTCGAGTTCCTAATTACATCACTGGAGGGAAGATAGTTCCCTCCCATCTGTAAAGTTAAATAATAATTACACTGAATCAATATGGTCAATGGTATTTTAAATCAGTGTACCATAGCAGAAAGTAAATTCTCATCAGAGACTTGTTTAATTTAGTTCTCCTGGAGAAGATGATCTTTGCCTTTGTTTCCTGAAAAGGTTGTGAGGTTGTGCCTTAGCCAAATCATTCTGATCTGACTTTTTCACCCTCCTTGCAGGAAAGGCGTCTGTTTTTGTCCCTTTAGGGACTTGATTGCTCAGAAACACTCCTTTGTTTCTGTCCTTTGTGAAGCTATTACCTGTCAAGCTGAAGTTGGAGTATCTTTTATTGAAGATGTAAAACATTTCTTTCTATTCTGTTTTTCTCCTCTCAAAACATTTTGAATTCTTAGCCCATGTTGCATGCACCCAGGTTCTCTTCTTTTGCACTGTCTGGCCTTTCCTGTTAGCTGGGTCTCTGTGGGCCCCCTTGCTGGATAGGCTGTGTCCCGATGTAGACCCTTCCAAATCCAGTGAGTGACAGAAGTCCCCAGGGCCTGAGATTTGGGACAGCTGCTTGTTGCTTGCAGAAACCTTTGGCCATGAGACCTGCCAAGCAACTTACAGTGTTTGCATGAGTGAATGGAGGATAATGTAAATATGACCAAGCAATTTCTGTGTGCTCAGGTGTTAAATGCAAACTGCTCCTTGCTGTGCTAAAGGACTCTTGCCTCAACAAAAGGATGTAAAGACCTGTTAGTATTTCATGCTGTTACTGAGCAGTGGGCCAAATAGGTAAGAGGCAAATTGATGGTTTCCTGTGGTGGTTTGGTCTGCTGCTGAACTGCATCCTTTGCTGGGCAGTGCCAGCTGGGCCTTGCCGACAGCTCAGTACAGCACATGGCAGCAGCTGGCAGGCGTGAGGCCATGGGGGCACTGCTCACTTGTCAGAGCCAGCACAAAGGAGATGCTGTGCTCTGCCCTGGCCACCTGTGAATGAGCTTCTGCTCCACTGCTTTCTGGAGAAAGCCAGTTCCCATTTGGGAGTGCTGTTTTCTTCAAGTGCCTTGTGTGTGTAGGGAGAGTGTGCAGGCTGCAACTGGCTCCAGTCTCTTCTTTGGGATCCACATCACTTCCAGCCCCCCAGTGCTCTGACTCCCCTTTTAGGCAGCTTTGCTTTATGAAGCAAGAAGCTTGTTTTCCAGGCTGATGTTGTGCACTGATTCTTGCAGCAAAAACAGAATATGGTTTGGAGCTGAACTGCCCTTTTTTGGTATCCTGCACTTGCATTGTGAACTACAGTTCTCCCTGCAGGTCCCTTGTGCCCAGTTCAGGGAGGCTCACACCAGCCTGCAGTCTCTCCTACAGCACGTGGTGTCCCAGGAGCCACACGGTGGGTCTGTGCTGTGTATGGGACTGGCTGCCTCACCTGTGCGGCAGCACTGGCAGCCTGTGGTGGAATCACCAGCTCTGTCCTGAAGGTCCAGAAAGCTGGGGCTCTGCTTCACACACAGGACTTGCCATTGCATGTCTGAGCTGCCATCTAGGCTATCTATCTACTACAAAAATGTGTTTTGCAGTCTTGTATTGAGCAAGAACAGTATTTTTTACTCTGTTCCTGAAACCAGAAACATCAAGGGTGAGCAGTTGAGGGGAGGGGGATGCCAGGATGCCAATCCCTAAGCCACTCTGTTGTGGGTGCTGTGGCTCTTCTAACTGCAGTTGGTGGCAGGTGATGTAGGAGCCCTGCTCCCCTCAGCTTGGCAGAGCCAGCAGTACACAAACAACTGCTCTGCCCATCACTCCACTGCAGACTGTGGGGCTGTCAGTGTCAGGTGTCTGATCTTTTCCCAACGTCTCAGGTGTAGGATCAAAGGGATGATGGCTTTTGCACCAGGGACTCTGCAGCAAGAGACTGCCCTGTGGGATCTCGCTGGTTTTCCGCAGTCACTGCCTGGACCAAAACTACTCCATTGTCTCTGGAGGAGGCTGAACTCCCCCTGTCCTGCCGTTAGGGGCCGGCCTTGCCCAGGCAGAGGAGCAGCCCTGTCACCCCCAGGAGCAGTGTTGGGTCCTGCTCCAGTTCAGGATCCCAGCAGAGGTGTGGGTCCCCGGGGCCTACCCACCCCACCTCACCCCTGCAGATTGGCTCACAAGCTGCTCTTCCCATCCACCCTGGCAAGGAGATGGCCAAGAGGACCACACTGGGGAACATGGCTCTAGCCATGGCAAGGCAGCAGCTGAGTCCAGTTCCTTCCAAGCTCTTTCTACAGAAGTTAAGCAACTCTTTCCTGATTGTCTTGAGACACTGTTGCTTTAAAGTAAGAAGCAACATTTTTTTTCCCTCTCTGGTCACAGCTTTTTCCCTCATGTGAGGAGCTTCATGCCATTGCCTGGCTCCAGCAGGATCCTTTACCCCATGTCTGTGAGGATCTGTATTGTGCTGTTCACCTTCCCCTGTGTGGTGGCTCTAGCCCAGCTTTTTTAATGAGTTTTTTCTTTCTTTGCTGCAAAAGGAAAAAAAATACTGTGGAAAAATACCATGGGGCAGCTGGGAGAAAGACAGGGAACAGGTCTCTAGTACACCTCAGAAAATAATCTCTCCGAGCTAAATGCCTGAGGTGCCCAAGACATCTTGGGACATGGAGAGAGGTCATGGTGAGGACAAGAGGAAAAGAAACCACTCCTGAGTCAGAGGAACTCTGGCCCAGTGTTCTTTCTTGCTGTGGCTGTGGGAAAAGGGTCTGTCCCATGGGTGGTGTCAGGGCAGGAGGACTGCGCGTGCTGGGTGGAGCAGGCTTGGGTTTGCCCTTCTGGAAATGTCACCAGCCCTTTGTCATTTGGGAGTTACAGCAGTTGAGGCAAAGAAGCAGAAACATCGTTCACGAGGGAAGGTCCTGCAGTGCAGCCAGGCTTTTGCTGCCTGCCCAGAGCAGAGGGAAGCTAGAAGCCTCTGCAGAGCCCCTTTGTGTTGGCAAGCATTGGTAGACCAGTGGGAACTCATCTGGGATTTCACAGGGTTTTCAGCAAAGTTGCCTCTGCTTGGAGCTTCTCAGAACTGGCTGTGCTCAGGGCAGTGCAGGGGGATGCTCAGGAACCACTGCTATGTGGGTCTTACAGAAAAGGGATTCTCCCACTCTTGACATACTCTATGTCTTACTTGGCCACCTCCTGTGTGCTCCTGAGCCCTCTCCTCACATTGCCTGGGCAGAGAGGGAAATGTGTGAGAAAAATGGAAACCAGTACTATTCTGCTATGTGCTTTGCTTGCTTTGCCATGGAGGAAGAGAACCAAATACTTTCTAGTTTCAAATGCAGCCAGTTCCCCTTTTTAGAAGGATGCGGTGAAAGGGGCAGTCCCCAATGTGGCTTGCTGCTGCTGGCCACCGCACTTCCTGGTGATCCCTGGCTGCTAACTTTAGCACCACAAGCCATGGACCAGCAAGATGGAAACCTATCCAGCAGGCATGTCCTCAGTGCTCTATGTAGGAGTCTGACCCATCCCTTGTGGTCTGCCATGTAAGGAAGAAACGGAACACTGGTGTTTCAATGCCTTGCTCAATTCTCATCGAGCTCTGCTGCCTGGCACTGCCATCCCTCTGAATGAACTGCTGAGCTGGCACCTGCTTTGGGCAGTGGAAAATGCACAGCTCATGAATGGGGTGAGGATGGGGCCTGGGGCCACCAGCCCCTACCTGGTTTGCCTGCAGCAGCAAAAGGAACCTTTGCAGAGCTCCTGCTGATAAGAAGGGTCTGCATTCATATTTCCAAAGGCCTGAGCACACTGGTGAGTGGCAAGGCTCAGAAATCCAGACGCCAGACAATGGAAAGGCTGGAAACATAAAGGAAAGGAAATTCTTCTGCTGTATTGCCTTTCCTATGGCGATAAGATAACCTCAAGTGAAACAAAAGTCTCTGCTGCAGACGCTGGGGTGGGCACCTCGGCTGCTTTCTAAAGCGCAGGAGGATGTCTGCGTGAGCCGGGATCCCCCGAGCCGGCGGGTCTGCCTGTCACAGGGGCGTGCAGCGGGCACGGTGTTCTTGGTGCTTCACAACAAGCCTTGGAACAACAGGCAGCCTGGCCTGCTCCTGCTCCATCCCATGGGGCCGTCTCTTGCAAGACGAAAGAGAAATCGTAGAATAGTTTGGGTTGGAAGGGACCTTCAATGACCATCTAGTCCAACACCCCTGTACTGAGCAGAGATATCTTCAACTAGATCAGGTTGTTCAGAGCTCCATCCAACCCTGCCTTGAGTGTTTCTTGGCATGAGGCAATTACCACCTTTCTGGGCAACCCGTTCCAGTGTTTCCCCTCATTGTAAAGAATTTCTACCTTATACCTAATCCAAATTAATCCACCCCACTTTGTCATATCACAACAGGCCTTGCTAAAACATTTGTCCTCATCTTTCTGGTAGATCCCTTTCAAGTACTGAAAGGCAAGTCTAAGGTCTGCCCCAAGCCTTCTTTGCAGGCTGAACGGCCACAACTTTCTCAGCCTTTTCTCACAGGAGAGATGCTCCAGTCCTCTGATCATCTTTATGTCCTCCTTTGGACCTGCTCCCACTGGTCTATGTTCTTCTTATATTGGGGACCTCAGAGCTGGATGCAGCACTGCAGGTGGGTTTCACCAGAGCCGTGCAGAGGGGCAGAATCCCCTCCCTCCCCTGCTGTCCACTCTGCTTTGGATGTAGCCCAGAACATGTTTGGCTTTCTGAGCTGTCAGTGCACATTGCTGGCTTGTATCCAGCCTCCCATCCACCAGTACCCCCAAGTCCTTGGCAAGGCTGCTGTCAATCTGTTCTGTACTGCTATCAGGGGTTGCCTCAATCCAGCTGCAGGACCTTGCATTTGCCTTTGTTCAACTTCATGAAGTTCCTATGCACTCACTTCTTGGGCTTGTACAGGTCCTTGTGGATGACATCCCATCCTTCAAGGATGTGAGTTGCATCACATAGCTTGCTGTCTCACTTCACATCTCACTTTAAACACTTTGGAAGAGCTGAGGAAAATGAGGCCACAACATTTGCTAGTAATACATTTCTCTTGGGTGTATGAACATCCCAAAAGCTGGCAGCAGGTGACTGAGGGACAGAGTCGTGTTATATGTGTTACATGCTATGTTTCAGAATAGGGGAGACAAGGACAGAGTGGTGTCCATGTGGTCAGGGCTGGGAGCAGGATTAGGTGCTGCCAAAGAGGAGGCTGGTCATGGGAGCAGTGCTGTGTGGGAGCTGGTTGGGAAAGGGCTGGAGGAGAATCTGATTCAGCACTGGGCACCCCCCAGTGCCCAGAGCTAAACAGGCCATGAGAAGAGGTGCAAGGGGCACAGATGACCTTTCAGTAAGGATAGAGGTAAGCCTCTGCAGCAATGTCCTGTCCGAAAGAGGGGATGTGATGGGGTGGGTACCATTGGGACAGCAGAGGAACGGAAAGGATGAGTGCCTCTGCTGTGTCTCAGAGTAAGGGGACAGGGAGGCCTGAAATGAACCTGGCTAGAGCCGAATTCAGATTACAGCCTGCAGGCTCAGAGCAGGCCCAGATTAACTGCAGAAATCATTGTAGGCTATTTTGGGCAGCAAGACTGGGATGAATGATGAGAGATCAGGGAGGCAGGCCAGGGCCAGGATCAGCCTGAGCCAGGGCTGGCTCAGGAAGACCCCAGGCTGTGGCAGTGGGAGCGGCAGGGTGGGCTGCAGGAGGTCACCTTGCACTGACCTGCTCTGCTCTGGCCCTGGAGGCATGTCCCAAGGGCTGCCTTGGTGTTCCATCATTGAGTGCTGCACTTCACAAAGCAGTGGGATGGGTGCTGTGCCTGGTCCCTTCTCATCCCAGGGTGCGAGCCACAAAGGGGCACACTGGTGTTGGATCAGGCTGTGAGAAGGGACATTTCAGGGATCTGGCAAGGGAGAAGCTGTGCAGGAGGGGCTGGGGCACATCACACACTCCTCTGGTTTGCAGCAGCTGCACCTGCCCTCTGCCTTGAGGTGCAGCAAGGGGACATCAGTGGCATCAGCCCTTTCAGACATTGTATTGAAAACCCCACCTGGGGTTTTCCCATTTGGTTTCACTCTGACAACCCAGCTCTAGAAAGCAGAGGGCTGAGCTGTAGGCATAGGGAGACATGCAGGAATCAGCAGCAGCCTTGCTGGGATGGCTGTGACACTTGCAGCACCTGTCAATCTCTCCCTTCATCCAGCCCTGGGAAGCAGGAGCCAGCAGCAGAGCGAAAAAGGGCACAAAGCACCAAAACACCAGGTAAGTGTTGTACAGCTGTGCAACACAGTTTGCTGTAACTCCTGCCTACCCCCAGTAGCCCTCACTGGCTGCTTCTGCTGGGGTATTCAGGGAGCTGCCACTGGCACCAGCTTCTCTGATGGAGATCACCCCACCAGCAACGACAGCTGTGCTTAGGGGGATGAAACCCTTCTCAGTGCATTGCACAAGCAGTGAGGTTGGCTGCAGACATCCATCATGGCCCCAGTGCTGTTCTCCTGCTCCCAGGCAGATGAACTGAGCAGGCCAGGCAGGGGTCCCCCATGGGACATCATTGCAGGATCATGCTGGCTGTCCCACTGGCCATCACTGGTCTCCCTGTGGGTCTTCTGCCCTGTAGCTCACAGCAGATGTGAGCCAAGCATCTGCTGCTCCCTGCTCTGCCAGGGAATGTAGTTTGTGGACCCATTGAAGAGGTTTTTGGTCCTCATAACTCTGCTGGGAATGGTCCCCAGGTGGCCTTGCAGCAGCAAGGAGTGGAGATATCACAGGAGTGCCCTGCTCTCCTCCCTGCATGGACGCTTTGTAGGCAGATGAGTTCGTGGGTGGCTCTTAGATTTCCTGGTGAGATGACATCAGCTCTTCAGGTGATGATCCTCTTTGTCCTGGGACTGGGAACAATGTCTCCTGTTGCAACAGGTATTTCAGGGACCAAGCTGCCCCTGGGGTCAGGCTGGGCGTCCCAGGGGCAGGATGGCCACTGGCCACGCTGGATCCTCTGTGTGGTGACAGCACTAGGCTGAGTGCCTTTGAAGTGCCCTGCTGTGCTCTCTGCTCCGCTGGTGGACAGGATCTGAGCAGCCATTGTGCAAAGCAAAACAAACTCCTCCTATCTGTCCCAGGCTCAGAGCGCAGCTCTGCTTCCAGCTGTGAGACTGCAGAGCCAGCACAGCCCTGCCAGAGACTGCTGATAACCATCTCCCCTTGCAAAAGAGTTCAAGTCCCTGCTCCAGGCAGGTGATGTCAGCACTTGACGGTAACTGATAAAGGGATCAATCTAACTTCAGCTGCACCCCCAGCTGCAAACACAATGTACTGGGTGCGGCCGAGGTGAGGGTGGCCGGGCCCTGCATGCTCTCTTGCCTTCGGGAGGGTCATGGCTGCCCAGACTCCGCAGGGCACAGCCGGGGCTGGGAACAATAGTGGCCACTGGCGACCATGGGGTAGGCGATTACCGAAAATCATGTGCTTAGGCCGGCTGCTGCAGAGGCAATTTGTCAAAGTTCCATTTTCCTTTCCTTGATAAGATAGGGCTTAAGGAATACAATAATGCTTTTCCGAGATACAAATCGTGGCTCTTCTAGCGGCACACACGCAGAGGAAGCTAATTTTGGCCATGCTGGGCTGGTAGAGGCTTCTGTCTGTGCTGGGGCCGCAGTCCAAGGGACAGGGCTATTCTCTAAGCCCCGAGGACCAGGACAGCCTTGGAGGCAGCAGGGTCACTTGCCCCTGTGGACTGGCACTCTTCCTGCTCCCTGGGGCACTCCTGGAAGATGCTACACTGAAAGAAGGAGCTGTTGCTGCTGGCTTCATGATAGGGAGCTGAAACGATGTGGCCCAGTGCTGCAGCCCTTCCAACACCTACCAAGCCCTGTCAGATGGGCAGCAGCGCTTCCCTTGAAGGCACCCAGCACGTATAGCTGCACCCTCACCCTTTTCTCCCCTGCCCCATGCTTTGAACATTATCCCATCCCAAAGGTGGCAGCAGGATGCCAGGCCAATGTTCACACCCTGGCCAAGGAAAGCTGCCCATTCCCAGCTGTCTGCTCCATGGCAAGCCAGCTGAGCATGGGCAGGAAAGTGATCTTGGCTGCCTGTGGCAAGCCAATCCCTCCACAGGCAGCTCCAGTGCCACCACAGTCTAAAGGGGAAAGGACTAAACAGCACTATGACTAAGGCAGAGCTTACACAATTCCCAGCCTCCCTGGGAACCAGACCCTTTTAATAACATATACAATATTTGTAGGTGCTGGGTCTGGCTTTCCTCGGGAGGATGATGGGAAGCACACCCATCTGGCAGAGCTGACGTTTCCATTTTGGCATGTTGCTTGGGATGCACTTTCTGCACAGTTTGAAATCTGAGCATAATCCTATCTTCATGAACCACATTCACTAGTCTGATAATGTGACCCCACAAAAGGTCAATGGAAAAGTTAATATAATTTATTGGCTGATTTAAAAAAAAAAATCTAATCATCTCTTTTTCCTTTTTCCTGACCCCCCACCCGCACCCAGTGCCCTGCTGACATTTTCCAGTCATTCCCAAAACAATAGCCAGGGTGGGAATGCTCTGAGCGGGTACAGCTTTAGAAGAGGCTTTTCCTGAGGGGCTGCAGATGCATCTGCCTGTTCAGCTCCCCCTCCCTGAGAGGTGTGTGGTGGGTCACATGCTCAGCCAAGGTCGCCAGCCTGGCCAGGGACAGCTGGCACCAGGTCAGGTTTGGGCAGGCCTTGTGGTTTCAGTGTTTGTTGAGTATCCTCTGCTCTGTGGGGTGACTGGAGCTCACCTGCTTTGGGCTATGAGGAAACACCCCTGTTGTTGATCATCTCTGCCAGTTTTGTAGCTGTGGAGAGTAGGGCAGGAGGATCCAGCCAGATTCCTGGGAGTCAGGCAGTCTTGGATGAAGCCATCAAGGACCCCAAGAACCATTTTTGTGGACACAGCGCACAGGAGGTCTCCACCAGCATGTGCTGTGCTGCCTCTCGGGAAGGCTGCAAGAAACCCCAGTGCAATGCACAGGAGTGAGTTCCTTTGCAGGGCTGTGTGTGCAAGGGGAACATGCTGTCACACAAGCACTCCTCTTCTTGCACCATCCTCCCTTTGGGTTACCCAGCCACCAAGACACCCTGCCGCATGCTCAGCCCGAGGTGTCTGCAGAACCCCAAGAGCTGTGTGGAGCAATTAAGCAGCCAGGTGTTTGTCAGGGCATGACCTGTCCTGGGGAGGCAGACAAGCTTGCTTGTTAGGGTGGAGCTGCAAAAATAATAACGAGCTGCAAAAGTAATTAGCCCTTCCTTATTCTAAAACCTCGTGGATAGAGAAGAAAGGACCCCAGAGGGCAAAGAATGGTGGAAAGGATCCAGCGGCTTCTCTTTCAGCATTAGCTGCTGCTTCAAAGTCGTGGCTTTGGAGCTGCCACACTGCAGAGTTGAAGAGAGAGCATGGCGAAAATATCTTCCGGCAAGAGCTGGGGAAGGAGAAAGCGCAGAACTGCCCATTACTGTCAGGCTGCAGCACTACGAAGTCTGTCAGGGTACTGCCACGGCTGCACATGCAAACCCTGGCTCCTGTCAGCAAGTTACTGTCCTTCCTGGCTTCTGCACAGCACTGCTCCAGGCCTGGCTTTTGCCGAGGAAAGCCTGGAGAGATGGAGGGAGCCTGAGCAGTATGGCTTGGAAAGCAGAGGGCAAAGGAAACACAAGTAACTTCTAAAGTCGGTAGTTTCAGAAAAGCAAGATGAGTCTAACGTGGTCTCACCTTGTGCTGTGTAAAGCTGGTTTATACACAGGGCTGGCCGTAGCCTGGGGGCTCCCTGGCTGTGCAGTTCTCCCTGCTGCCCACCCTGCCTGGCACCGTGGGGTGCTGCTGCCCACCAGCAAACCCAGTCTCCCCGACGTGGGGGTGCTGGGCCCCCACACTGTGAATGCTCCCCTGCCTTGCTTTTCAGTGTCTTGAAGGTGAGCTGATCTGCTCTGGCCCTTGCACAAGATGTTCTTTGTCCATCAGCACATTAAGCTCCTGCTCCCTTCCAGCTGGTGCCGGGCCATGCGGGCAGGGAATGCCAGTCCCAATGGCAGCAATGCTGCCAGTCTGCGGGGCAGATGGGGAGCCACTAGGACATCAGAGGGCAGTGCAGAAGCACAGTGTCTCTGATCACAATAAATTCATGGACTTTGCCCATTTAGTTGAAATAACAGAGATGAAAAAGTTACTAAGGATGACTGATGGCGGGTCAAATGACCAGACAGCGTAACCTGCCTCATTCTCTGAGGCGCCATGCCAGGGAGAAGAGCTGCACACAGGCTTTGGTTCCTGTCCTCTCTGAAAGCAGAGCCTTTGGAGAGCACAAAGCAGAAGAAAGGCTTCCCAGCCCTCTGCTTTGTTGGAACAGCACCGACTGCCAGTCTGCTGAGTGCTTTCCCAGGAGGTGCTGCGAGAACAAGATTGCAGAAGCCACTTCAGCAATAGCTGCTTGATCTGCCCTGGACCATGCTAAAATTGTGTCCAGTTTCCAGGTACAGCAGGGGTTATGAGTTGTTCCTTAATCTGGCAGGACAGGGGCATATTGGTTTGGGATCTGTGAGGAAATCCTGGGAAAGCTGTGGATTCCAAATGCCCCTGTTCCTGCCTATGTTGCAGTCCCCAGTGGCTTGGCCCTAACAGAGATTTCTGTTTTGCTGCCTGGTGGGAGGGTGTGCAAGGTATCTCCTCATCCTGGACTTCAGAGCACTTCAGCTCCTTAGTACCATCAGATATGGCCAGGACAGTGGCCTGTGTGGACCTCCAGCCTGGCCCAGAACAGCTGCAAGATCTGCTGCTTCTCTACTAATGATGTTGAAGGACAGAAGGTAAAATCAAGGGTTTCGTGTGCTACAGAAATCAAGTCCAGGGCTTGGGGGTTTCTTTTCTTTTACTTTGCTGTGATAAATATGTCTCAGAAACTGGGAACCCAAACAGCAATAGTTCAAAGACATTTTTCCAGTGCCACACATCAAAGCTGCTCATCGCAGCACAGCTTTGTTGGGCGAAGTGTAACAGGGATCATGTCCTCGCTTCCTGCCAAGGGTATAAGAGCAAGGCACTAATTCGCAGACCTTGAAGAATGTGACAGTGGTATTTCAGCAGCTCTAATGCTCTGCAGCCTGTGAAGGCTGCACAGTAACTGAAAGGAAATATCTTTGGTTTTATTCACTTGGCTTTATTCCTAATTCACTCTTTGATGCCATCAGCCTGGGATAATAACTTTTCAGAGATATGCTTGAAATTAAGGAAATGAGTCTGATTAAGTCCTTTAAACACACTTTGAGAGAGAAATGGACAACAATAGAGATATTAAAGGTCCTATTTTTAAGCAATTCTAATATGAAATCAAAACATCGAGCTGCTAGATGGGGAGTTCCATTAGTGGTGTGTGTGCATTCTTCAGCTGGAGAGGATATCACCTTCTTCAGCTAGGAAAGTTGCCAGAGAGCTTGAATCTGTCCTCTGTGTTGGGTGGGCAGTGAGCAGCAGATTCATTTCACAGTAAAATACTTGCAGCTAAATAATAAAAGCACAGACTCTTGCCCTTTGCCTGTTGTATTCTGCTGGGTAGAAGTGATGGTTTCTCAAGAGTCTCATGTTATGTGGGGGGGTTTTAGCTCTGTTTAGATAGAGCTTTATTTTTCTTTATTTTTCTTAGCAATCCTGGGGTAGTTTAGCTATAAATAGGTTATCTCGTATGGGGTTTATGCTGTCCATTGGTGAGGGTGAGACTCCTGCTGTTAACTGGAACACAGTGGAGTCAGCAGCTTTGCAGGTACCTGCTGAGTCCTCTTGGCAATTTTTCCCTGTGGCTGGGACAACTGCTACCACACTTAGACCTCTGTCATAGTGTGGCAGCCTTTGCTCTGCTGTTACCATCACCAGTGGTGAAGTGGTCCCTGGGGATTTCAGCCCAGTCTGTAGGCTGGATGTGACAAACCCTGTGCAAACCATCAGGAAACTGGTGTTCTCGGTGGGGACAATTCCTCAGTGAGCTTTTGTGTGTGTTCTGCACAGCAGCTTTAAGAAATGATATAGTGGAGGTGTGAAAGCAGATAAAGGCACTCAGATCCCACTTTTCCTTAGGTATGACATGAGCTAGGTGAAGGCTGGCAGTCCTACTTACTGACAGACTTCTGCCTTATTTTAAAAAAAAAGAAGGGAGAGGAAAAGGGTCAAGTACCAACAAAAAGGATGTGCCAAGTAGCTCCACAGTGATTCCACTACAGCTTTGTGGCAGCAGGGAACCAGGAGAGGAGCTTGGAAGGTAACTTCTGTGGAGGGAATAGTCTTCAAAGGACCTGAAAAGTAATCTGGAAACAGGTGTGACCTCCTTTAATGGTTCCCATGGCAGTCGTGGGGCTAGCAAGACGAATGGGAAAGCACAGTATTATTTATTTCATCTACTATAAAAAGTGACTTTTTAAGATCTTGTTCAAGTAAATGGAGCAATGAATTCTCCTTTGCCTCTGACTGCTGCTGAAGACATGCGACTTACTAGATATGCTGCTGTTGTAATGGAAATAACTTGCCAGGCTATTTTAAACCGAGAAGAACTGGATGTCTGGGAAATGGGGGAAAAAGGATTGGGAGGCTCAAGAGAAAAGAAACTTCATCTGTGACAATCTCGGGCACTTTATACAATTTCCTCATAAAGCAGTTTCACAAGCTCATCTGGCACAGAAGTGATAAATTGTTCAACAACTCAGGCTTGCCAAAGTAGTTTAAGGAGCTTTCAAAGGAAACTTTTAAAGACTTGTGGCTTTCAACTGCATGTGAATCATCTTGAAGAGTGAAGCTGTAATTGCTAATTGTAATTGCACCATTTAATGGGTCACCATATACCTGTCTATGCGTTCATGAGCTCTGGCAGTCAGTTCTAGAGTCAGATGTTGCCATGCATCATCCATGCCCGTGTCTGAGAGCCCAGAGGAATACCACCGCTGTTGCCAACCTACTGAACTTGAAAATCTAAGCTGGCAGAGCCTGCAGGCAACTGAGGTCAGGGAAAACACATAAAGGTAGGAGGAGGAATGTCATGTCCACACACACAGCCAAGGCATGGAGCCTTGTCCTCACTCAGCTCCTTTTCTTATGAGGCTCTTTTTGTTTGCCTAAGGATGTATGGGGATTAGAGAGAGTGGGCTATGGGGATTTTATCCCCTATATAACACCCTTGCTAGGAAAGTCAAACAAACAGGGTCAGGGGTGTCCCACAGGAGGCCCTACAGCTGTCCTCAGGGAGGGCTTGTTGGTACAGGGCTAGCAGAGGTGTGCTTGCAGCATCTGGGACCAGATGTGGCCAGCTGGCTGCTGGTACGCTGCGGAGGTGTGTCCCATAACCTCCTCTGAGCTAAGGCACATATTTGTACTGCCCTACCAGAAAAGGCAGGGTGGAACATGCTAATATATACACATTAAAGAGACTGAATAAATAAGCAGTAGGTTTTGATTTATTTTCTCTGCTACTTGGATATCTTAGTTTTGGCACAAGATAGATTTCATACACAAATGTGATCTCCAGATAGGTTCCTGTCCTGGCTGATTTAGAAACCATGTGCAAAGGAGAAATACTTCACCACTGTTCTTAAATCATAATGATATTTATGCTGTTTATTGCCAAAGCACATAAAATCCTTAGCCTCCTTCAGCTAGGTAATATACATCAGGTAACAATGCTGGTCTCTGCCCTGGAGGATTTACAGTTATAGATGAGAGATAACAGTGGGTACAGTCAGACTGGGAAAGCACATAAAATATGATTAGTCAGTCTGAGACTCACTTAATGAGCATTGTTCAGCTCATTTGTGTTTCACCTGGGAGAGAGAGCAGGGTTTGGTGGGGCAAAGCCGGAATACAGCGAATGCCGTCGACACTGGGGAAAAGGTTGTCGGAGGAGCAATTGAGATATGTCATGTGTAAGAAGTGCTCTGGTCACAGAAAGTTGTAAAGGACTTGTAAGTTTTATTGTGGGACTTCTACCTCATTCAGGTTCAAGTGGAACATGTGAACTATGCAATCAAAATAGTAATGGGAAGCCCGTTAAGAAAGGCTGCAGGACTTACCATTCCGTCTGTCCTCAAGCCCCAGGCTGCTTACCTCCTCCCACTGAGAAAGTCTGGAGGAATTACACTGGCTGTGAATGGCCATAACATTTCCAGGAGCACTGACAATGCTGGATTGTGTTCTCTGGCTCATTTCTTCCTGCTATCCAGTCTCTCTAAGGTGAATTGACCAGAGAAAAAATTGTTGTTTTTCTTGTAGTGTCTCTTGTAATTTATTTTCTTTTTTTTTTTTTTTTCTACCAGGTTAAACACCTGATGTTTTAAAAGCACTGAATGCTGTGATTTCTAGGTGTATACCTAGAAATAACTCGTGATGCTCTGTGACCCGTCCTTTCCCTAGGGAAGCTGCAGCCAGGAATGCTGCAGGAGAGCTGAGGTTGCCAGGCACTTCCAGCAGTACAAACCAGAGTGATGCCAAGAGAGCTGGAAAGCAGGGAGTGTGCCAACCACAAAATTAATCTCTGAGTTAATAAAAGCCTGCATGGTTTGAGGTTTGTGAAGCAATAAATAAGTTCAAATTTGCCAGCGACTGAAAAGAAAAGCAATTAGGTGTTAAGGAAAACCTTCTAATGGGGATAAAGATAATACATTAGAATATGCAATGGGTTGAAAAATCTGATGAGAAATTAATCTTTAATTGAAAATTACTAAAGGAATTTTGACGAAGAACATAGAAATGTATGTATCAAAGCAAACCTTTTAACTCCTTTTACTAACAGGGAATGACAGCATAAGAGCTTCTGTTTAATAGCACTAATAACTTCATAATATTTTTCCTCTGAGTCATATGATAGGCTCTTTTTACCAGTCAATACTTCACCCAAAAAGAAAAATCTCCTTGGCTTCTCCTCATCATATTAATTTCTAGGTCTGTATAACCTAGAAAGCTATTTGTATGAACGTGTTTTACCTCTTGTTTTCCAACACCCAGGCAGAAGAGTACCCATTTCAGTTTCCCCGTCTTCCTACGACACTACTGGGGACACTGCTAGCAGTTTGCAAGGCTAAGAGGAGTTCTGAGCAAAACTGAGCCTGAGGAAATACTTCAGTGTGATCCAAATGGAAACTGGGGGAGTCCTTCATCAATGTGTTGTTAGGTGACTCAAATGCTCACTATTTCAGTGGCATCAAAGGAGGCTGTTCTGGTTTTAAAACAAAACATCTCACTCAAAAGGGAAAAATAGGCAACAATAAAGACATATATAGATGGGAATTTGGCAAGCTGATAGCAATGGGTAGTTTAGCCATTTGCAAAAGGGACAACTAGCTAGGGAAATTCAATGAAAATATATTGGCCAGTACAATTGATCACCATCCAGTGGCATTTCCTTGAGGCACAAAGAAAATGCTAGCAGGGATTTAGGCTGGATGTTGGACAACAACAATTGCAATTCAATGAAAAAAAAAAGCTGAAATGGTTCAATATTTTTTTCTGTTCTTTGTTTGGAAAATGGACGGAATGGTGTCACCATATTTAATTGGAGGCATGTTTGTCTTTCACATATAACCAGAATGAATGAAAACCACTGGTTAATACCCATCTTTAAAACTTTCCTGCAAAAGTATTTTAAGAATTGCCTGAGAAGATCACCAAACCCTTAGGACTGATTTCTCAGTAAATACTGCATCACTGAATTTCCAGAGAATTAGGGGAAGTAACTGTTGAGTCATTACATAAAACCCAGTAACTGGTGTGTCTCAGGTAAGCAGGGACAGAAGCTTAGCCAGGCTGACAGCAGCCTTTGGCAAGAGTGGTGAGGTGGTCAATGAAGCGTGCAGTCAACAGAGAATCGAACTGTGACTAGTAGAGTTAGCATATTAACAGAAAATAGATGTCTTTAGGGTTTTTTTTTTAGTTGAGGAAGGCGTCCATCGGCTTTGAGTCAGAGCAGCTCAGTATTATGCCTGATGTGTGGGTGGCTGCCAAAAGGGGCAGTTTTGTTTCTCATATTTTTTACCTCTCATTCCCTTAAACAGTGGTCACATGAGTGAATGAGCTCAACTCACTGGACCAACAGAAAACTATGTCTTTTCTTTCTATTACTGCCAGAATTTCCTGCTGGATTCCCGTGCTGGGCTGACTCACCCCAGAGATGTGGGGTCACTGGAGCTGTTGCAGGAAGCCCAGAGTGCTGCTGGGGTGATGTGATGTTCGGCCAGATGGATGTAACCCCCAGGGGTTCAGTCACTGCTGAGGTTGCACACAATGAGATGTAACAGTCAATGGCTCCCTTCATCTGCAGTGGAAAAGAACTACTGGAAAAAGATAGTACTATGTGAAAATAAATATCGATCCTACTGTGGCTTACAAATCCCCTAAACGATTTGAAGTGCTCTTCACAATTGAGCAGACAGTTGACAGAAGCAGGGATGGGTTGTTAAAAGCAGGCGTAGATAGAACAGAAGGAAAGACCCCTTGGCACTTCTGTCAGGTTGAGGGGAAGAGGAGCTGAGTGACCCACTGTGGGGATGGGGTTGTGTCCAATACCTGAGCTGGGATCTGCGATGGAGCCCCTCAGGCGGTGGTGCCTCTGTCGCAGGGCCCCGGGGCACTCATGCCTTACAGGGATTTCCCTGAGGCGATCCCCACCCTCTCTCACCAGTACATAACTAGGTATGCCTGGTGCTCACACTGAGTGAGATGTGCAGAGCTGCTCGTCTGGCGCCTCCATTGCTTGTCAATCCCGCCATGGTGTTCACCCGTGCTGGATGGAGCCAGAGCCTCCAAGAGCAGCTGTAAAGGTCTTGGCCTGGTGTTGCTCCCCGTCCCATGGCACCAGAGGAGTGGAGGCACCGCTGGAGGGTAACTGGCAGAGCTGGACCTGACTCCAGAGAGATGTCTGCCCTGCAGCTTTCAGGGGCAACGCGCAGCCCCCAGTGCCCGCAGGAGAGCCCATGGGCAGCACACCCTGAGGTGGGGTTCCGCAGCCCAATACCCACTGCCATCCTCGTCCCAAGGAGACCCTTTGTCCTGTCCTGCAGAGATCCGCACATCCATGTTCCCCACAGCCGTGTCCCCCACATCCATGTACCCCACACCCGTGTCCCCTACACCCGTGTCCCTCACATCCATGTCCCCCACACCCGTGTCCCCTACACCCGTGTCCCTCACATCCATGTACCCCACACCCGTGTCCCCTACACCCGTGTCCCCCACATCCATGTACCCCACACCTGTGTCCCCTACACCCGTGTCCCTCACATCCATG
>VXAC01002376.1:723883-841295 GCA_013399225.1 Rhipidura dahli
CCGGGAGCGCGGCGCCCGGCGTGTCCCGGCCGCCGGTGTCCGGACACGTGCGGCGCTGGCCCAGCGGCCTGGCCGCCCCCCCGCGCTGTCCAGGGGCCGCCCCGAGCTGTCGGGGCACCCTCGGCAGCTCGGGCAGCTCTCCCGTGCCGCTTCCTCCGTCCTCTCAGCCCGGCCCCCAGCTCTGCCCGCGGTCCCGGTTACCGAACAGCACGCGTTCCGCTGCCTGGGTACACGTCCGCGTGTTCTGCAGTGGCGGGGGCGGGGGGGGATGCTGGGGATCGTGTACCAGAGAGAAACTTTCGCAGCCCAAGATGAGGACTCAGTGCGTCTCATCCTTTTTTCAGCACATGAGTCAGTGCATTCTCCTGATGCTGACAGAGGTTATAGAGCACTTTTCAGTCAGCTCAGTTATGGAGACGCGGATCTCGCACTGCGAGCACCTCTGACAACCACTGCGTCATCCCTAAGAGGAGGCCTGTTTATGCTTGTTCGGGGATAAACAGCTACTAGGTGAATTAAACATTGGGAATTTAAACAGAAATGATACTTGAGGTGAAGAAAACCTTGCGTATCTACACTATTGGCTCTGAAAGCTTGCTGCTGCCATCCGTGCTCTAGCTTGCCTGCTGGGATCAGTGTATCCTTGCAGGTGATGTAGTTGGAAGAGCCTTTTGGCTCTTCAGACTCTTCAAGAAGCTGAGACAGCATCGCCTCCAGCAGTGGGAGATGGTTAAGTCTAAACTGTTCTAACATGAGTGCTGGTAGTTGTCTGGCCACGCTGTCTGACTGCTTCCTCTTCTGAGGTTGCTGAGTTTTGTATCAGCTTTAGAATTCATTAATGTGTTTTCTTTTCTGTATGCAGTCCCTGGAATTATATGCTGTTTTCTTTGCAAGGGCAATCAAAATTATGTTTCATTTAGCCTATTCATTACACTGACTTTTTTTTTGTTGTTGTTCTAGGTGACCCAGCTGTTGTATGTATGAGATTTGTCCACACACTGGCTCTTCAGACAGGTTAGCAATATTTTTCAGCCATCACTTCCATCATGTTTGAAAGAATTTCCACTTTTACCTTTTTTAAAAATTTTATACAACACTGTTACTTCCTGTAGAATACTGATTTTCTTGATGTTGTGGAGAAATAGATTTTTTGGCATTATTTAAATTTACTCTGCGGTGTAAGTGTGGTCCTTATAAATTAATGTCCCTGTATCAGTGTCATGGGTGACAGCAGTGTGTCTTTATTACACACATACAGAGAGAATGTTTGTCTTGGTATTTGGCATGACACTGATGGCTACGTACTGCTGCTTTTGTTAGCTGCTTTTTCTTGTTGGCTAACTACAAGTACGATTTCAGAAAGTTTAAAGAAAACATGCTGTGCAAACTTTGAACTGTGCAATTGACTTGGAAGTTTATTGATGTTTATCTAACTCTTCTGATTTCTAAGAAGCATATCATTAACATGACTTAGTGAGACAAAAATGTCATCTTCAAATGTCATTCTTGGTGCACTCACCTGTGGGAAAGAACACTGGCTTTTGGCTACATGGAGTGTTCTAGTGTGAGCACCTAGGTCAGTTATAAAAAAACTGATGTGCTCCAAGGTTATCAGTTTTTAAAGTGCTTCATAAAATGAGTTAGAGAGACCTTTTTGTTAACTTTGGTTTTGGCCAAGGCTGACTGTTCATGACACACGGAGGTGTAAGCAGTGATGAAAGGGTCTGAGCAGTTCTGCAGACTCCAGTAGACCTGCTGGACAGCAGCTGCTGCCTTCCCAAATACCTCCCAGGAGCAGTGGTGCTGTTCCAAGCTCTGCTTAGTGTCTTCCAGTAGTGCTCTCTAGACTTTGAGCTCATTTTGCTCTCCCCCCTTACATTTTTTTTGTTAGTTGTCTTCTAGTACGTGCGTACGTTCCTGTATTTCTTTTTCATTTCTTTCTGGTCTGGGGAGGACCTCGTGGCATTGGTAGGCACTGATTCATCCCTAACTTGGAGAGAGAGGGGTGAGAGGTCCCAGCTGCCTGGTCAGGAAGCTTGCAGTGCCTGCAAGGGAGCGTGGGGGCTGCCTAGCGGGAAGGGAAGTTGCATCATGATGTCTGAGTGATTGAGAAACTTCATGATTCAGTCTTGTGCTGCTACTGTGCCATGTGACAGGCATGGTTTGTCAGACAAGCTATTTTGCTGGGTTCCTAATAAATTATTCTGAAAAAGGAAATTAAAAATAATTCTGTATTGACATGGAGCCCTCAGATTATTTTTTCTCATTTGCCTTGATCACCTTGCCTTGAACAGTATCCTACTGTCTTCTGTGTGGAGTATAAAACAGCCAACCAAGACATTGATTTTCTGTGGGATGAAGACAAATTCCATTTATTCTGTGGAAATAAAATACCTTTTTATTGTTAAAGCCAGATCCAAGTGGATTGTCCAGGTCATAGAGGAAATCTGTACTAGAACTGGGATCTGGCACAGAAAGGTCAGGTTTTCATCAAGCATTTTGACCGTTGCACCCTTGTTCCTTTTTCTGGAAACCTTCAGATAGCATTTGCTTTATTTCTGTAAACAACAGAAATCTGTAACAGGAGATTACTTTGACTTAGCTTGTCCAAGGTCTGTTGTAGAAATTATTACTTCTGTTGTGATAAATGTCTCTGTTGAGTGCTGTGCTCAGGCATCTTAAACTGCAGCATGGTTGTAACACTTTCCTTATTTAATGTCTGTATGGTATGAACCTGATGGTAGCTAGCATGGAGGGATGTTTCATTCCTTTATTGCCTTGTGAAACAAAGTCCTTTAGTTAAATCATTTAAAACTCTTGAGGTTTGGAAATTAGAAGAAAAGGGTTTCCTTAGATTTAATTTACTCAGTGTGCAAGCCTTATCAACATAATATGAAAATAAGTGATTCTGCCGTGTGTGTTCAGGCTCATCTTTTGAATGTCTGCAAGAATTGCCTTGGAGAAGAGAGCTTGTATTTAAGTGCATGTTTTTTGGGCAGGGATTACTGGTCTCCACAGCATAGTATCTACTATGGTCAAACCTGCTTTGGGTCTGGAGTCATGCTGTTGTGCAGATGAGTAGGTTTTGTGGGCTTTCAGTGGTGAAAAAAACCCTAGCATTTTGACTAATGCTTGGATCTGGTTATGTTTAGCTTGAGAGGGTTCATACAAGGAAAATCCTAGTTCATAAATCCTAATTTCACAATAAAACTTTGAAAAAAATGTTTTAAATAGCCATATTGCTAAAATGTTTCCCTTTCACTGTTACACAATGAGCTAAAAATAGTTTTCATTCATAAAAAAGCTGCTTCCTTTGTTAAATAATCTGCATAGCAGAGAACAAAAGTTCATTTTGTAGTAAACTGTGGTTGTATTATAGCTCCAAGTCTGACACTTTTATTCCTGATTGAAATAAGACTGTAAACTTTAATTTTTGGTGGCTGAAAAGCAGGCTGAAATACAAAAAGGATGGGTGATTCACAGCCTCTGTTCAGGAGTTATGGATGTGATCTGCACAAAAAGCTGAAGTGCTGTGTCTTGCTGCTCCTTTTCTAAAATGTATCATTTCAGCACCATCTTTATGGATCGCTGTGGGCATGCAGGAATTGGGAAGGATTCTCCCTGGCCATAGGATCTTGCTGCTTGCTCTGAAGTGGTGCAGTACTAATCACATTCATAATCCTATCAAATCTACCAGAATTAGCTGCATTTGCATTCATTCTATGTTTTCATTTTTTCATTGTGTGTTTTTAATTTGAAAGAATTTAGCCCTTTTTTTTGTGTGGTTCTACTTTATTAGAATTGTGACATTGCATGCTTCATCTTAAAGCAGCTCTTTGGAAGAGGATGTGGTAGGAGAACTGGTAGTAAGTCCATTACTTTTTAATTGGATTGAGATTTTTTAATGTGGTATTTAATACTAAAAGATCATCCTTCCAAATCAAAATGCCCAAATCTTTCTTTTTTGACCTTTAGCCAAGTTATATGGCAGTGATATTTTCAGTTTAGAGGGTACATGCAGCAACAAAAATGGCAGCTCCTTTAGATTTTACTCTAGCTAGAAGTTGTAAAAATGAAAGGTGATAAATGGCAATGGCTGTGGAATCAGAGCTGATTCTTTTAAAGGGTAGGAGACAGAAGAGTGTAATGGGAAAGCTTTTGAGAGAGAGAGAGAGTAGTAAGAGCAGCTTATATTGCGAGCTTTTACTAACTTGGGATGCAAGAAGAAAATATATGTAGAGTGTGAAAGTGAGTCACATTGTGAAGAACATGTGTAAAAGAGTGGTAGAGGCAGATACCACAAAGGCTGAAGTGCAAATGAAATGGCAAGTAGCAAGAGACATAAGAGCCAGCTACCTGTAAAAGTATGTTAGTAGTAGTAGTAAGACTGGGAAGTGTCTCACTTGATTCAGAGGGGAGCACATGTATCTGCAAAAGGTGCAGAACATCTGAAGTGCTTAGGGCCTATTTTGCTTGTATTCTTTCACAAAGTGTCATGCAGGTGCTTAATCTTATGAATATTTGTGACCAGGTAGTATTTTACACTACAGTGTACTTCCACCAGATGTTTCTGTGTTTACTAGCCCTGATAAGTTTCATTGTACAATTCTCAAAACAGCTCAAAAATACTGTCTAGAACTATGCAGAAGTACTAGAAAACTGGCAAAGGATAAGTCTTCAGACAGTTACAAGGGAAAAGAGCCGAGGAAGATGAGTTGCAGTCTGACAGTTCAGTTTGTCTCAGTTTTTTCCTTCAGGTGAGATTAATAAGCAAACATTCTTTTTTCAAGTGCTTGGAAGATACAGCAGCACAAACTTGTTTGTGGGAAAAGTAATTGTATCTGAAGTCTTAATACCTTTTTACTGCAGAGCAGAAGGCTCTGTGGCTGTAGCAGAAGGAGTGGAGGTTTTATCTCCTGAATTAATTGATTGATTTAATAAGGTTTTCCTCATTTTAATGGCCTCATAAGTAAATGGAGGCATGATCTGGGGGTAGATGATCCTATCTGGAGATCTGTAATTAGCAATCCAGTGTTAAAGTGAGAGGTTATGTTAAAGAATTCTCTTCTGGGTATGGTTGCCTTTAATGCAAACATTAGTCAACTGGCTGATTAAATGTGCCTATTAAATTCTCAGGGACTGTGTGTTGGAGGACATGATAAGAGTTCAAAATAACCTGAAAAATAGCATGACATTCAATAGGGACAAATGCAGAGTACTGCACTTAGGCAGGAATTACCAGCTGTGGAAATGCAGGGTGAGGAATAACTGGTTAGCTACTAGAAAAAGGACCTGGGGGTGTACTGGATCACAAGTTGAACATGAGTCAGTGTCATGCTGTTTGCAGAGAAGACAAATATCTTACTGGGAAGTTTAAACAGGAGTATTGTCTGAGAGATGTAAAGTTTAAATCCATTGGCTTTATTTGCTGTTGATGTACAGTCTGTGCAGACAGCATCTGTTTTAGATGCCAAGATTCAAGAAGAATTTGGACCACTTGGAAGGAGTTCAGAGTAGAGAAATGTGAATGATCAGAGTTCGAGGAAACAACTTCATAAATGTGGAAGAAAATCCAAGTTATTTTGGCAAGAGATGAGGAGTTTAGGGGGAATGTAAGAGATGTCAAGTATTTAAAAGATTTGTAAGAGGGAAATGGTATTTTCAGTGACCATGATGGGCAGGTGAAATGGGATTAAGTTTCATCATGGGAAACACCAATTATACTTCTAACATTTCTCACAGTTAAAATAGTACTTTAAGAAGTCTTTGCTTGTGGCCATGAAGAACAAGTTTGTGAGTTTAGAAAGAACAGTATATGGTTTAGGTTGCAGAATAGACTAAACTCACTATTAATGTTCCTTTCATCTCATTTTATAAGATTCTCATTTTAGTTGATGTCTTGTTTGAGCCAATGAGGGAGAAATACACAGGATTCTTTTTGTCAATCTCTTGGTAGTATCATGTGAGTTTAGGTCTTGTACAGGTCCAGTTGGTTAGAACTGTGGTGCTTGTATTGGTTTGGAAACATATGGTGTTCTGGATGTTACTTTCTTCTCTTGGATGCTGCCTCCTGCAAATGGAGCAAGTTTTCTTGTGCTGTCAGGATGTTCTAACCCTTATACAGGAGGTACTATATGGTAGCAATGCCTGTATGAGTTAAGCCTAGCGAGGCACTGATGAGTTCCATTCATTTTAGTAGTCTTAGTAGCTTTCAGATTACTGCTTTAGACTCAGGTGACAGAATATTTCTCATCCATAGTTACAAAGGTCTGCCTTTGGCTTTGAAGACCTCTTTGTGGTTCCCATACTGTGGTATATTCACCACTACAGGGAGCCCAAGTGAGGCTAGACCCATTGCAAAGTGGAAAGTCCAACTGCAAGTATAGCCATGCTATTTTATATGTCATTATTTT
Source organism: Rhipidura dahli (assembly GCA_013399225.1). Classification (NCBI taxonomy): domain Eukaryota; kingdom Metazoa; phylum Chordata; class Aves; order Passeriformes; family Rhipiduridae; genus Rhipidura; species Rhipidura dahli. Next base: position 730,297 of record VXAC01002376.1, read on the forward strand.
TATGCACTGTTATAATTGCTTTTGATTGTCTGCAGTAGACTGCATGACAAAACAAAGGATCCAGCTATTCCTTCTATTTCAGGAATTGATTCACAACATAACTGGAATGTGTGAAAACTCTTCAATTAATCCTATGCATTTCGCTGTCATACCATGTCTCCAAATCATTGAAGAAAAGTACAGTTACCCTTATGAACTCTGCCCTTAAGATCTGCCATGGTGTTTCATGTCAACAATAGCAGGAGTTTATTTACGGGCGGCTACCTTAAATGCAGCAATAGATAGCAGGAGCTGAAAGGTCAGTGACAGGGATAATGATTGGCCTCCAATAGGGAGACTGTACAGTTAAGTTGTATTACCTGCCTGACGTTACCCTGAAAAGTATTTATTGAATTGTATAACTTTTGTGTACAGGTTCGTTTCCTGAAAAGTCCTATTACTTTTTGCTAGAGATTTTTTTTTTTCTCTGAGCAGAGGGATATTTTTTCTTACCTCTGTTTCTCAATCAGGGAAACTATTTTTATCTTAGAGGCATGGAGGGTTCTTAACATATCTGATGTTGTCATTGAGTTGTGAAGGCTTGATCCAAAGCCCAGTGAATTCAAAGGTTTGTTCCACTGGCTTGAGTGGTCTTTGGCTGAGGGTGCTGCTGTCTGAAAGTGGTGCTTCTGTCACTAGAGCAGTACACCAGATCTGACAAGCCAGCAGAAAGTTCTTTTCAGACCAACTGGTAATTCAAATGGAAACATAAAAGGGCTGTCAAATGTGCAGTCTTGCAGAGTGCATTCTTTAGATTAACCCTATCTTCAGTTGGTCCACTTGGTGAGGACCTCAAAACCTTAAGTAGTGCTTTGAGAGAGGGTCTCGACATTACTTCCCTGCATCACAGCCATAGTTTATTGCTAGAGGCAGCCTACTGAGCCTTAATACTGGCAGTATTGAAGACGTGTTGTGGCAAGGAGTAATGGTGTTGAGTCTGGTTTGGACAGCCAGACTTTAAATGCCAGCAGTGTATGGGTGAAACCCAGCTTCTGCCTGTTTGTTACAGTTGTACTGCTGTGATGGCTTTCTGCTGCTTGGGTGAAGGGCATGTGTCTGAAGCAGAGGCACAGGTAATGTGTCTGAGTGAACTGAAGGACTTGGAAAAACCATTGTTGCATTTCAACATTAGTTGAAAGTCTGCTTGTGCTCCTAACTTCGTAATGTTCCTTACTTCATCTACAAATTTTAATTTTTGTTAGCAATAAAGGTTGCGGTTTTTTATGACCTTGTCTTCTCCAGCAGTAATAACTTTCCTCTGGTAATGAACAGACAGAAATGTAGGAACACACAAATTTCACCATGCAAGTTGCATGCCTTTTGTAGGGCAAGAGCACAATGAAAAAATAACTTACGGTCTTGTCAGCCTGACAGAGTCCTTACTCAGTAGTGTGCACATAGCACTCTTCCTTCTGCCACCCTTTCCATTATCCAGCAAAATCCCTTCCCTAGAGAGAAACAGATTTTTTCAGTAGGGAGACTGTTGGCATAATTGCATTCTGAGCATGTATTGTGGAGGATTTTTACGCCTTAAGCTGCTACTGGTATACTGCTAGCATGTGTAATCCCAGTTCTTAGCCCATGCTTATTTCGGTAGTGACTATGTGCTGTGTTAAATAGCAATTGTCTCTGCTGGAGATGCTGTTCCACGTAAGTCCATTGCTGGAACAGGCCATAGGAGTCTGGCTCTGGGTTCTGTGCAAAGTGTTTTGAATTACTGTAGTCTGCACCTTGCATTTGAAAAAAAAGCATATTCTTAGTTTCCTGCTTGCTGTCATCCTCTGCTGACATAATGTCTGTGAAGAAACAGTATCTTAAATGCCATAGTTGTCTGTGTAGCTGAAGTCTGATAACGCTTGTATGTAACATGGATGGGTGTGGCAGAAGAACTCACATAGAACTCTCCTAGTCAAACAGTAGTGCTCGTTGATGAGGTGCTGTCAACAGAAGATTGTATTGGGTTGAGAACATTTTAGTAGGGCACCCTAAGAAAATACTTTTTTTGGCCTAGCTTAATGGAAGTAGTTCACCTTTTGTAAAGCTCGCTTTTCTTGGAGACTGTAATTTTTGGTAGTGCCGACATTGAGCTAATACCAGGCAGCTGAGTTTGCTAAGCTTGTGCGGCAGTATTTTGTGGTGAAACATCTGCATGGTGTTTTGCTCTATCCTCCCATCTTACCTTTGTTAGTTTCCTGAACAGTGTAGTTTATATCTGTGTGTCCCTCCATCAGAGAACAGCCATGATCTTTGGATACTAGTTTTGATTTTAGCTGGGTTAGTGTTTTTTAGTTTTGAAAGTGTGGTAGTATATGGTGATATGAAAAAGGGCTTGGTACCTATAACATAAGCCTGAAAGATAGTAAAAATACAGTGACTTGTGGTTGATTCTTTTCTTAATTTCCCAAAGAAATAAGGTAATGCTCAGAGCTTCAGTCTTTTTCAAAACATTTTTGATTATTTTGCTTATATTTAGATTAAGTAGTTGTTTGGCAGTTTCTTTTTCTGAATGCTGTAGCCAAGGAGAAACCAAAGTGCACCTTCATAAAGCTAATAGATTGAGGATCAAAATAAGGGAAAAATGAATCCTTCTTTATGAACTCAGGAGTTCTTGTATGATGTTGGCAAGCTTAAAATGTGTCACAAAATAATTTTTAAAACCCCGGGAAAAGTCTGGGTACTAAATTAGTACTAAATAAGATGATAGGGTATTTGGCTTATGAAGCTCTTGAGCTACAAGTCCCTGGGACTGGAGATTATGCACTGGGGAGCATCATTACATGACTCTCTCAGTGCTGTCTCCTTGACTGCAGGGGAAATTCACGTTTTATCTGACCTTTCTGGCCCAGTGTTTTGTTGCTCTATTAGCTTTCAGTCCGGCTTTCTGTTCTTCTGTGGCTTTGATACAAATGGTATGGAGTTAAAGCTACTTGGGCATTTAATGTAAGTGGCAAGTCCTCAGTAGTGCTTTAGGATGCTGACCTCTGTTTTCACCTAACATTCATGAAAAAGCAAGGCTGAAGGGGGAAAGCTGAACTGAGCATCTGGATTAGAGCTATCTGGGAAGAGGCTGCTTCTGAATATTTGGCTAGACAGTGCGGATATTTCAGTTAGTGAGGTCAATGCTTGAGGAAAAAGCACTCCTTGATATACTTCATGTACTTGAAACGTTTCAGTCTTGCTTTTAAGGAAACTAACTTTGCTCCTCAACATGGAGAAGATGGATACAGTTACACCTCTTAGTACTGTTATAAAAATTTTTATAGGCTAAGAAAGAAAGAAAAGTTCTAAACAAGGTATTTCAAGCAGATAAAAATCTTTCTCTAGACAAGATATGTTAAGGCAGAATTTTTCCTTTAAAGTAAGCGTGCAGGATAAAAGTTAACTGTAAACGGACTGATAACCAAAAGCAATTACTTATGGGAGAAACAAGACTCAAGACCTTTACTGGTGGTCATTAGGACTGAGGAGATTGCAGCAGCTGAAGGGATATCCCTTGTCAGATTTCTGCAGTCTATTTCCATTACACAGGAGATGTGTCCCACTGCTGATGCTGGGGGAGTTGTTCCCAAGGGGCACAGAAGCACTGCACAGTGTCATTTAAATGGAGCTATTTAAGGTAATGATGAAATGTATTGTAGTAAGATGTGGGGAGTTAATTGAATTTCACAGATTGTAGAAGCCCTTCTCTGAAATATAACTGTTTACTAAATCTCTAAAGCTCTTCTGGATTTGCAGGACTGTTCTGAATGAGTGGGATGTAGTAGCTAGATGGATGTGGGCCAGAGTTTACATTACAGGCGTGGAGGCATGGACTTAAATGTTGCAGTCCTGTATGTCTGTTCTGTTCTTGTCTTTGTCAAACTTCTTTTCATGGAAACAGGGAGCGCAACTTTTCTCCCTTCGTTTTCTCATCTTGCCTCATATGGTAGTTCTGAGAGTAAAATAATCATCTTCAGGAGCTAAGCTGTCAGGTTCCATAAATTCCTGTGCATAAGAAAATTGTCCTCTACAGCAGTCCAGTCTTGGAATGGAACTTTTTTTCAGATTTTTCCAGTAATTTTTTCAGTTACTGTAATATGAGATCAAGACAAATAAATTGTCATATGTGCCATCTTAAATTGAATTTAATTCTTTAACACAGTCTTTTAACTTGAATATATAGTGTTGTTATATGATATTTAGATACTAGGGTTTTAGTGATTTCTATCTTGCACAGTATTTCTGTTGACTGACAAGTTGTTTGCACACAAGAGCTCTTTCCTTGAAATGTTTCTGATCTAAGTGAGTGTGCTACATACTTCAGACTTTGTCAATTTATTGACTATTTAAAAAATTTGTACTTTCAGTAAGCACTAGAAACCCCAGGTTTAATATATAGATTTTCTTACAGAATACATTTTTAGAAATGAGTACAATTTGATGCTATTTCTGTTACTCTGGAATATACTCTTGTGTTGTGTACGTTTAGTAGTTCTCTACGTTTTACATTTAGTTCTCTAAGAATCTCTAAGTTTTACATTTTGACTTCAGGAAACTGAAGAAATACTGCCTCTTTGTCTGAGAATGCTTGGCAGAAAGCAGTGAAAGGTACTAAGTCATAATTAGGATGGGAAAGGAAGACTCAAAAGCCAATTGCTTGCTTACAATTAGTATGACTGCTGTAGTCATAGCTGTATGCCACTATTTCTGTTTCTGAGGAAACAAAAGTTAAATGTCTAAACTTTAGAGGAGAGTTCATCTCTTGTGATTAGTCTGGTTGTGCTTGATGATGTCCTTGCAGATGAAGAGAAATTTGATTCAAATGTTCTTATGTTAACCTCAAAAATATTTTCCAAGAATATAAGAGGAAGAGGAAAAAAAGTCATTGCCTCCTTTTATTGAGCATCCATACTACAAAAGCAAATATATCCCAGGAAGCAGATACTCTACATTGCACAATAAGGCGGCAGCCACACAGGAAAGGTTGGGCTCTTGGCACAGCCCCTAAGGGGAAATGCTTCCTTGAAAGGACCCATTGTTGCTGGGTCCGGGTCTTCAGACTCCCAGTTCTCCACTAGAATGGCTGCGGGTCTCTTGGTGCTGGGATGGGGCATCTTTGCCATCCCCATTATCTGACCATAATAGTCTTGGTTATTTAATCACATAGAAGGGCTGAGTAAAGTTCACGCCTCGTGTGAGAAAGAAACATTTCTTTGGAAACAGCTTCAGTGCTCAGCTATTGAGAACTCAGCGTTGAGAACTCACGCTGGGTGTAATGGCGCCATGCCTTACCCAAGGTATTTGGAACAGTTTGACTTTCTCTTCCAAGAACAAACAAAACACAGTCTGTGAATTCTAACCCAAATGTCTGGTATACTCTTCCAAGAGAGACAAGAACTAACAAGCATCCAAAATAAATGTATGCTTTGTTGGATTCCCTTACTGTGGGACAGGTCTTCTTTCCCTCATGGCAGCTAGGTAAGAGATCCAGAAATCTGAAAGGAAACGGGTAAAAACCCTGCTTCTGTGAGCCTTGAGAGTAAGAACAAGCTTTGGGTGATTGTGACTGTTGGTGCTTGGTTTTTCAGTTTAAAATTTTCATTAATGTGAATAGCTGCTGCTTGAAGTAAGATAAATGAGATGCTGAGAAGGTTAGGTGGTACTAAAACACTTGACTAAATGTCCTTGAGATGACCAACAGCTTTCCTAAATTCTTTTCCAACATATCTTTAACTTCTGCATTGCTGCTGCTACATTAATAACAAATTTCTAAGTGGTCTGAAAATAATGATCTGAAGACCCATTAGAAAGTAAGTTTTGAGTGTAGTATTGGCTATAGTACTTCGTTATCATGATGAATTGACATACTGAGTTTATTGTTAAATGTAGAATTATCTTTCCTTAATGTTGCCTGTACTCTACTGTAAACATTGCAATTGCTATTACAGCCTGCAAAAAGTATACTTTACAAGAATACACTCTACAAATGTAAATACAATTTTGGTTTGGTGATTGTTGGATACAATGGTTTTCCTTAAGCCTAAACACAGAAACAAAAGCTTGTATTATAACAGAAAGCCTAAGATGGGAAGTGATAAAATAGGTATTGAGTGGAGGGCTTTGTTAAAATTTAGCTCGTGTACTTGTAAAATTTCCATGTATTCATTAAACTATTATGTCATTCTTATTGTTAGAGCTTGGTTAGTTGACTAAAGTGTTAAGCTTTGTTTGTAGTACAAATTATAACCTTAACTCCTTTCAAAATATAGTTGAAGGATTTTTGGTCTTCCATAGTTATTTTAGTTTATATGTCTTACCCAAGCATCTGTTGTACATTATGTGGATAACTTTGTATTTAAGGGTTCAGCTGCAAGTTACTGGAGAGCTGTAAACTGCATCAGCTTCCGTTTTTGTAAGGTGCATTTCTCAGGGTGAGGGTGTCTCTCAAGTAGAGAATCTCTTGTGTTTGTAAACTACATGCTTATAAAAATATAGATATGTTAAAATAATACTGAAAGCTTTACAGGTGCATTTAAACTATGTGTGTAAGCTCGTGGTAGTGCATGTTGAAGTAAAAGTCATAACCTTTGGTTTGTATGGTCACAAAAGTGTGACAGCCCCAGGCCTTTGGCTAAGTCATGTATCACCTGTAAAGGGATCTGTTTGAGTTTCAAGATGGTCTTTGGGTGACATGGGTTTTATGTTTTGGGGACAAGCAAAGAGGTGTGTGGTCTCACATGTGATGTCAGGCTTGCCAGGTGGTGTGAGATGTCTCTAGCATTGTGCTGCAGCTCAGACATATGGATCCTTCCAAGTCCAGGGTGTAGCAAAATCCACCTGGCACCATGGCGGTGGTCCTGGGTACCTGCAACAGTGGTACATATCAGAGAAGCAGAAATGTGGAGTGGAGGCATACCTGTGTACAGAATCTCCTTGGAGACCGAGAAACCAAAAAGAACAACTTGGAAACTCTTTCCTTTGAGGAGGTACAGAGACTAATGATGAATCCTAATTACAGACTGTGTAGTGACAAGATGTCATAAGGTGCATTTTAGTAGGTCTTTATTATAGCTGTTTAAATAGATTTCAAGATTTTTAATTTCAAGTGTATTAAAATGGTCCTTTTTTCATTCTGAGTGGCTGCAAATTCTGCCCTTCTGTTTCAAAAGCTGCCAGTGGAGAAATTCTAGGAAATAATACATTATTTTTATAGATGCTAAAATAGATGAAGGAGAAAGACTGGAAAGTCAATGTAGGACTTATGTCCAAGACACTGTGGGCAGAAATTTTGGTTCCATCCCTTGCAAGTTTGAAGTGTTGTGTTCAAATATGCTTTTTTTGGTGGTTCACTTTTAGCATGTGCAACGTATTGTGAAATATGTTTTGAGAAGAATGTGCTTGTAAATATTTTATAATCTTTTTTCCCCGATCCTTACATTTCCTCAGCCTTGTGTCCTTGTCCATTCATTTATTTTTACAGCATGTTTTAATTGAAGTTAGTGTTTCAGGTTCAGCTTTTCAGGTATTGTATGTGGAACTCATTGGCAGCTGGCATGGGCAGGAGCTGCAGACTCAAGTAGTAATAGCTGATAAGACCTTTCCTTCTATTTTTATAGCTCCATTTAAAAGTGTGCTTTTTCTGAATCATGGTCTCCTAAGCAATACCTAGAACTTCTTTGCTTGCCTGCTGGCAGTTATGACAGGGGGATAAATATTCCAGATGCACCGAAAGCAGATGTATCAAATGCAACTTTGCATGGCCAGTGCTGCCAAGTGTTGTACAGACCAAGAGGTCTCTTTAGCACAATGGCAGAGGAGGTCTTGGGTCAAGAACTGGTTTTTTCAGCGTGCCTAGAAATGTTTCCATGGCCCAGGGAAAAGAAGTTCTAAGTCTTCTGGAATAATTTTGAAGAAGCATTTTCACTGTTTTTTACTGCTGATACTTAGGTAAGAGGTATTTTGTTTTATATGCAGATAGGCATATTGTAGCATTCAAATTTCAAAATACATTTAATATTCAGAGCATCTTTTGGCATTTGGCCTGAGGTATGAGTGCAGAACTGTCTCCTTGGATGGGCCAAATGGTCCTGTGCAACACCTGATGCACAGCCCTTGTAAGGTGTTGTGGAAAGGTGGCTTCTATGGCAGGGCAAGAGAATACACTCATCATTCTGTCAGTCACTTAGGAAAATGAGCTGCCATCCTCTTCTGCTAATGGTCACCTATCGCCCAGGTTGAGTTTTCATCTTTCCTAAGAAGTCAGATGTATTTCAGATGGAATATTTTCTTAGAAGATACATTCATTCCTCTTCCTGGCCTGTTAAAGCTCTTCCAGTTTGAGTATTTCTTCAGTTTTAATGTCATTACTTCGAGTAGGGCAGAGATTGAGCATTAGCTGGTGTTTTGTCTATATGAAACAATTCTTTTACCTCCATTTTAGGCCCACTGCATGAATCAAAAAAACTTCTACTATAATGTTTGGAAAAAATTGACTGTTTGGTAACTGATCTCAATGTGTGGGAGTCTCATGGTGCTGTAACAAGAGTAAGTGGTTACCCTAGTGGTTTACCCTAGTGGTAAACATTGCCTTTGTAAGGTCTGTTCTCTTGTAGGGTTGATTTCTTCTTCGGGTAAATTGTTGAAAGTATGGCTCTAAAGTGCAGAAATTTTGTATTTCTGTGTGACCTAAATAATGTTTGGCTTTCTAGTTGCAAAAACTCCCTTTTTTTCCCTGTGTTTGGCAGCTAGTCATGATACAGTTGAAGATTTTGACTTTCACAGTGTTTTTTATTCAGAAATATGAAAAGCTTTTAATGACATTGAGCTATTTAGAAATTTAATTTTTAGCCACAGAGGCGTGTCTCTTTTTGGAGGATGTATTTGTTGTAAATAAGTTCTGCAAGAGAAGTTTTAGTCCTTTTTGGAAGTTTAGTATCCTTTTTGGACCCAGGAGGGCTAGGAGAGTCGCTAGGACAATAGCTCAGATGTCAGGAATAGGAATCATGTTTGATTATTTTCTAGACAGGTCAGTCAGGTTCTTTTTGTTCTTAATTTTCTTTCTGTATTCGTTTACTTTGATTTATTTATTGAGAGCGATTACAAAGGGTGCTGAGGAAGATTGACTTGTATTAGTCTTTGCACAGAGGTGAATTTGAAGTTTGGTTTCTCTCATGTATGTCCCTTGCTTTTTCTGTCTGCCTTGCTACATCCCTTCATTTGCCTTTTGTGTTCTTACCAAAGCAGAGCTGGTTGAGCCTTGTCTTGTACAGAAAATTACCTTGTTTCTGTGGTGTTCAGATAGTGACAAAGTTCACTTTCTTAGCTTTGTAGCACTCAGCCTCTTAAGGTCGTCTGGTTTGGTGTGTGGTTGCTTCATTATGCTCTTTGATAAACTGCAGGACGCTGAGAGTGAGAAATGTGCACATTTCTGACCTGCTGCCTTTAGCTCCTCAAGATGGTTGTTGTTGTCTTCTCTCACAACCGCTGTAAATACAAGGAAGGGTTTGGTCAGAAGCATAGATGCTTTTAGCTGGGCAGATAGTATCAGGGCTTGTGCATAACCCTGCAAGTGTCTGCAGGCTCCTGGGGAGGCATTTGTTGTTTGAATAGAAGGAGCTGGACCGGGCGGCTGATGCCTGGAAGCGCAGCCTCCGCGCCAGCCCGGCCACGGTCTTGCAATTGTTCAGCCACACTGGAGGGAAGAGGGAAAAAAAAAAAAAGCATTCCAAGCAGTGCCAAATTTTCTTTGATATGTTAATCTTTTGATAACAGTTTGAAAAGCCCTTGGAGACTTTTTTTAGATTTTAGACAAAATAGTTCATTTGTCAGGACTTCCCTTGTAGATAGGGTCTCTGTTATTAAGAACTGCCTCGCTAACTCATGGTAACGAAAGCAAGTGCAGAGGACAGCTGCTGGACTCCTTGTTGGTAAGAGAAACTATTAGTTATCACAGGACTTTTTACAAATATCTGAAAAGAATAAAATAGGGGTGTTTAAGATACAAATATATGTTTACTCACGTATTTTAAGCAGACAGATGACAAGAGCATAAGAAAAAGTAGTAACTAGATATTTTTAATGTGTATCCATACATGGATTTTATTAAAGACTTCATCTTTAAAAATTACATTTTAATCTGAGAAATTTGGGGTTTAAATTACCCAGTGATTGCAGGAGATATCAAAAGTTTCTTCTTCTGTAGTTGTAATTTGTCCATACTTTAAAGATTTTCTCTTGAACCTATGAAACTTCCATTTATGTTGAAAAACTGGAAGAATAAATAGATGGCAACAATGTGTGTATGAATTACTTTTTAAGGATTGTGGAATTGGGACGAATGTTGAGGACAACAGAGGGAAGATTGTCTTTGCTTCCCACCTCCCAAATCAAACTCTAAGGGTAAAATTTGCACTGAAGTAGTTTGCTAATTATGCCAGCTGTTAGAAAACTGACTTGAGCTAAGCCGGTTAGTAGACCTTCGAAGGTGTGGCTTACAGAACTCTTCAGGTGTACTGATGGAGGCTTGCTCTGGTGCTTTTAGAACAATTTTTTTAATGAATATTCCATGAGTTCACTTGCACCTTTTATACTGTTGCTACAAATGTTTGTTACTTACAAATATATTGGTACAATTGCTTTGTATCCTGGTTGTTTAGTCAACATAGATGAACAAATATGGAGTGGTGTAGTAATTGAGAAAAGGTGCAGCATTGTCTTCACTGTGAGGGTTGCATATAGTTTTAAGCTCTGTACACTGCTGTAATTTCTTCAGTGATCCAGTTTGTGATTTATTTTAGCTCTGAAATCGTATCACCTTAAGTCTGAAGCTGCAGGTTCTGTCCTGCTCACAGCTGCATACTCTTCAGGAAAGTAACAAATTGGAAATGCTGTTCAACTTAATTTTGATATACTGTATTTTGCAAAGTTGCAGCTTTCCTGTTTAAGCTTGTGACTCAAATGTATGCTCTTAAAAGTACTTACTGTTCAGACATTGTTCAGCTGATCTCTAGACCATTTGTTAAATTTATACCTACATTGTTATAAAATGTTGCAAGTGATTTCATTCTCTTAACCTCAGTGGCAAACAGCATTTTCTAGAATATGCTTAGCAATACAAGTGATACTAACTCTCACCATTTTCCATTGATTGAAAGTTCTTTCTTTAAAAGGTTCCTATTCTCAGTTTGTTAAAGGGGGAGAGTATTTATATAGCTATTCACTCCAGGGAACTTGGGCTGGAGAGAGGCTGAGTGGTGGCCTGTAATGGGCATCAGAGGCACATTATATTTGGATATTCCCATGTTCATATTGCTTACTGCAAGTGGATTTCAACGTCAAACTTCAAATTGAGTACTAGTAAAATGTCATACTCTCATGGTCTGAAAAGCCCAAGGTTTGTATTTAAATCTTTTATTAAAGATTTAAAGTAGAGAAGTGTTTAATTCCCCATCATATTACAGAAGGAAGCAAGTAAAACTCAAATACAGATTGTTGAAGTGTCTTCTGTATTGGTAAGATTTTTTCAGTCTGTCCCAGCAGCCTGAAGCCACTCAAGGAGGCAGCCCTGGGGAGTCCATGTGGTGGTGTTCAACCCCAACTTTCAGCAGGGCAGTGGGAGACAAACCCAAAGCAGTCATGCATTTGAACTTCTGATGATAAGCTTGGGCTGATGGTGTGCCAGAAGGGATAAGATTGGAGGAAGAGTACAGTTCTTTGCTGTGGAAAGGAATAATTTTCAAGACCCATCAACTAAGAAAATACCTCTATAATGCTTTTTTAGTTTAGAGATTTGAATTTGAGTTTAATATGGAAAATTACCAGCAGTATGTGCCATGTCGAGAATGTGTGTTAGTTGAAGGTTGCTCAGTAAATGAGTCTGTATGAAATAATGCAGATGGAGTTAATGATGTGAGTCAGAAATAGCCTCCTAATTCTCCTCATGTATTCCCTGTCTGATTCTACCCAGCTGTTCAAAGAGCTTACTGAATCACAGGCATTACTGCTCGTGCTGAGATTTCCTTTCATACTTCTTCAGACCCACAACTTGATGTTCCTTCCCGGCAGAGGAACAACCCTAAATGAAGGCAATTGTACTTCTCTCTCATGCTGCCATGATGCCCCATAAGGTCCCTGTGCTGACATATTGGCCATATTGAAATCTCAGTTGAGACCCATTGATCTGGAAGCTATTTGCATTTATTTTTCTGCCTGGTGCTTTCCTGTATCAAGTTCCTGCTTGATATGTCCATCAAGGTTGGAGAGTTGCCTGCAGGCACCCTTTTTGATGTTACTGTACATTATAGTGGGGAAGTTTGTGTTTGTTTAAGAGCAGAGTAGTTCACGTATGATTAAGCTCATAATTCTTTCCTGGAGCTGTGAACTCTATTAGAAATATAATTTTGTAAATACACAGAACTTTTTCTGGCTGCATGACTTCTTGATTGAAAATGTGATCTGTATGGTGTACATGAAGTTGTTGGATGTGATTAATTCAAAGATTGTCCTCAGGAGCTTTCTTACCAATCCTGTGTAGATTTAGGACAGATTTCAACTGGTTTTATGTATTATCTCTATCTTTCCCAGAATAGAAAGCTGCTTAGTTTAGAAAAGTGGCAATTTAAACAAAAATGTAGTTTAGAACTTTAATGACTTGTGTGGCTTAATTTCCAAATAAATCTGCAGTAAAATTATAGTATAGCAATAGAGAATTTTCAGCTTAACAAGGGAAGGAAAGTGTGACCTGGTATTCCAATCAAAGGAGGCAATTATTGCCAAGTTAGCTTCTTTCCATTGAGAACAAAATGCCAGCTGTATCAAGCACTCAATTTATGAAGTACTGAGCTTCTTCTCACCTGAGACTGAGCTCTGTGCTGTGATGCAGTTTTCTCCGAGTGTGTGTTTCTTCTACTAGGACCTTACTCAGAAGTGGGAATAGATTTCAGAGGAGATCCAGATCTGGGTAGCAAAAGAAACCTTTCCTGTTGGGTTCCTGCTTCATTTATTGGGTTAACTGGAAAGGAGAGGGTAGGTTGCAGAAAACACGTGCGGATGTGATGCTGTTGATAAGCTGCAGGAGTTGGGAGGAGGGACCCTTTGAAGCTGGTGAATGTAAGTGTGTGGATCCAGGGGCTGGCTTTGAGAGGATCTGACTTGAAGTCCGGTGATTTGGTTTGTGAAAATATTGGGGAGTTAATGACAGAGAAGTTGGTAGTGATTGTACTTACTGTGCTACTTAATACTAGTAACAGCCTGAAAAATGACAGAGTAGCTGCTTGTGCTGTGACTTAATACTTAAGGACTGGTTAAAAGTTGGGGTAGTTAAGTGCTGTCTTCTGAGAGATTTATGTATGTGAAGTAAATAAAATTGAAGGCTGTACCATGTCAGTGCAGAGAATTATAGTTAATCCCTGTCTTGGCAGGTGAGCACTGGCTATTTAGTGATCTTTACTGTGGTAGTTGTTTGTTCTTGTGCATTAATTATAAATTGTATACAATTAACATGTGCAGGGGTGCCCAAATGAAGGTTAGATGCAGTTTTAATTTCAAACATTTGGCTTTTTGACATGGTACTTTTGATTTTACTTGCTTATGTGATGAGGAAAATTCTGGTAAGCCTCATAGTATGTTGTAGCCTTTGTTTGTAGTTCTCCCCTTTTGGAATAAAGATCTATGTGCACTGCATTCATCTCGTAGATATTTTCTCATGCCATATTTTTTCCATGCCTTTCCTTATTCATGAAAATTGTCATCATAATCTGTCTTCAAAGCATCTCTCAAGATTAGCGACTCTGAGAGATTTTGATGCAAATTGAATAGTAGAGGAATCGGAAAGAAGGGAAAAGACTGACCAAAAAGCATTTCTTGAACTAAAAATAAACTGGAGAATAAACTTTTTAAAGTATGTATTTATTCTTCTGCTCAGATGAGAAGTGTAGATCTCAGGGGTACTTTGCCTTTCCTTTTGAAGGGTAGCTTGGCTTCTGAAAGCATCTGATTGGAGCTATTACATATAGAGTGATACAAATGTGTAATACTGACCTACTTTTAAGCTTTATTTTACAGGGTTAATTTATGTTTCCATCATGAAGCTTGTAGCATGTACCAAAAACTGCTTGCTGCATGTAGAATGTAGCCAAGTTAAATTGGTACAAGCTTCTTCCCCCTCTTTTAAAGTCTGCAGTTTATGCAATATTTCACTTGTATTCATCTGATGTTCAGTCATAAAGCTGTATAGAATTCCTTGGATAGTTACTTCTAGAAACTAGTAACAGTGCAAATTGAAGATAAATGTTGATATTTTGTCAGTGTTGTGTTTTATGTATATGCACATAGTAAAAGTAACTTGAAACAGCCTCATACTTAGGTATAAAATCAGTAATGTTGCTTCAATTTTTAATTCTTTTGTTGTTGAAGGTCTTCCATATCTCAAGTTGAGAAGTTCCATATCGTACTAAACATGGAGAAAGAAGAAAAGAAATTTGTCAATAAAGCAGAGGAAGATGAGATGGTAATGAATTCTGTTAATCAATTTTTATACAATGAAAGAAACACATTTTCAGGGTTTTCTGTTTAAAGGGGGCATATTACATCAGGAAGTGGATTGTCTCAGTTTAAATCAATTTAGCAATTTTATAAGGTTATCCTTGGCAATATTTTTTGGTATTAAGAAATTAGTCTTGGGATAGGAAAGGTTTTTGTTGAGGTCAGTAGTCCAAGAGATTAACACATTTTGATGCTTAACATTTCTTTTTTTAAAACGTGAAAGTGGAAACAAAATGGGTTGTGTTTTGGTTTTTTTATTAATAGTATTATTTTGTTGTTGTTTGGTAAATTGGGGATTCTTTCTTCCAAATCCTGGAGATTTTTTGTTGTATTTTAAAACAGGTTAATGCTTCATAATGTGACTCAAAGCAGTAAGCTGTGACGGGAAGGTACTAGCAGCTAATCTTTCAATTTCTAGCCCACTTGGGGTTCATAGGGATTTTTCTAGCCTATTTGGTATATATAGGGATTTTTGTTTTAAAAAATGATAGGTTTCTGTGAATTGAAGTCCTTGTTCTGTCCTTGTGCATACTGCTAGGAAGAGCAGTTCTTCACTAGACAGCTCTGAGAGAGACAGCTCTACAGAGAGCAAATGCATCTTAGAACAGGAGGTGCTTATGGCCTGATCACTAAAATACATATTTTTTGAGGAAATAGTTTTATTTTGTCTTAAAAAGCAGTATTAACTTCTCTCACTGCCTTTCTCTCCTATTTTTATTGCTAAGGAGTATTTTGGGGGTAAGAGAGAATGGGCTTTATCTCTGCTTTTTGTCATCAGAGAAGGTGGCAGAACAAACTTTTCAAAAGCCTTTTCTTAGGAAAGGACTTTAAACAATTTCCAACACTGTTTAATGAAAAGTAAAAAAATCCAAGAAGTTAATGTCAATATGAACAATGGGTGGGACTCAATGGGAAACTTCATCACCCTTTTACAGCAGGAAATATAATCTAATGATGTAATGTGAAACTCAGGAATGTTACACAGTATCCAGTAAATCACTAAATTATTTTCTGTTCCTGGCTGTCATCAAGTAAAGTTAGTGCTTGTACTCTGAATACTTGGGGTTTTTTTAATGGGAGAAGGATTTTTCTAACCTGGTGCAAGTTACAGAACCCTTGAGTGTGTCTTGGAGCCTGTAAAGTAGCATGTCTTGTTAAATGGCAGGCAATATAAGCAAGATTCACTACTAAAAAGTGATGTTTGATGTATTTACAGGATTTTTTAGAATGTATGAAATTCAGCCTGCAGTAATAATTCAAAACTCTGAATGCTAGCTAATCAAATGCTATGTCATAAAGTCAGCATTTGGCAAAACCACATGCTTCTGCTCTTAAATGTTCAGCTGACTTGTGCTGTGTCATGGTCAGAAATGTTGTTCTCTGAGAGTTACAGCAGGTTGTGTCAGTCCGTAGGGAGCAGTGCAGAGAGGAGACAGGTCCTGCCATGAAATGTTTTACACAGTGTGGATGATGTGCCTCTGTTAGGCTTTTATTGATGTTTATATTTCTGACTAAGCAAAATAGTGTTCCTTTTTGCTTCCACTTCATCATATATTAAGTGTTTCAAATCTTTCCTTCCCCCAGAAAAGAAAAAAGAGGAAATAGCTTTGAAATTTGATTTGCTTTAAATACTGCACATTATGAAAAATTAACATTGGCATCATGAGCCAGAGTAATTAAGAGAGTCATCACTACTTGTTTCTGCTCCTGTGCAGGAGATCTATGGCTATGATCTGTGTCGCTGGAAGTTGGTGCTAGTTACTGTAGGAGTGATCTGTTCTGGTGGCTTTCTTCTCCTCCTCCTCTACTGGATGCCCCAGTGGCGCGTGAAAGCAACGTGCAGAAGGACTACGCTTAAGGACTGTGAGGTGGTTCTGCTGAGAACAACTGTAAGTGTGCAGGGGGATGTGCTACTCCTTGTCTGCAGTTTCTCTGCTTGCTGGAATACACCAGTCCTTGCCTGCAGTTCCTTCTGCTTGCTAGAATATGCCAATCCTTGCCTTGCAGTGTAGACCGGATTGTGTTTTGCAGCACTGCAGAACTCTGTTCCCTGGGACTTGTGCATAGCTTTGCTGCCTCTGTGGGAAGACTGACAGCTGTTTGCAGTGGGCACAGCAAATAGCTTATCTTTCAGTTTTAAGAATCAAATACATGAATGCTGTTGTCATCAAAAGCTTTTATGTCATTGAAAGCTTATATGAACAAATACCTTGTTCATGTAAGCTGAAACATGGTTTCCCCTCCCTTGTTCAGCAAAGATACATTTGTTGAAGTAAGGTGTAACTGCTGACCCAAGTGCAAAAAGTATGCTTTTAGAATTGTGGAAAGTAAGTTATTCTTAAGGTAGCTGATATTAACTTGGAGATATGTTCTGTAGTTCTGTATGGGCTCTGCTAATCTATTATCTGTGATTTTGCTGCAGCTGTTGTAGTAAAATACTGTTTAAATGTTCTTTCAACTAACTCATTCTTCCCCCTCTTTTTAAGGATGAATTCAAGATATGGTTTTGTGCAAAGGTTCGCGTTATGCCTTCTTTGGGAGCCAGTCCTTTACAGAATCCTAACCCTCTAGTGCACAAGGTTTCAAATGGCCATGCTGTTCATTTCTCTGAATCTGCTGCAGAAGAGAATAAAAATGATTCGAAAAAATATTTGCCTGTAAGTAAACCTGCAATGCTATGCTGGCTGATTCTCAAGTACCTCAAGTACTGTTGAGAATAAACACACACAGTGCAGTACATGTGAGCTGCTACTTTTGTTTGAAAGGCTAACTCATTCTTTGGGTGGAACAGAAATTCCTCAATAAACTGTTACTAGAAATTGTGGAAAGCTTGAAAGATTATGCTGAAAGAAAAGTATTCCTTTTTCAGTGAAGCTTTTCTAAATTGGCTTTCTGTCACCTCTCAGAATAAAGTCAGAAGAGAGGTTTTAAGTGGTACCAGTTTAACATCTATGTTTTGTTGCCCTTACAGATTCGTTACTTCACACATCACAGTGTGAAATACTTTTGGAATGATTCAGTTCAAAGTTTTGATGTTGTACGGTAAGAAATAATTTTTTCTTATATGTTGTGCTTCAAACTGCATTTAAAAAAAATACAATAGCATGCCTAAGAACATTCTAAAAATTTGTGTTATTTCCTGACCATCTGTTTTAGCTCACTGAGTCTTTGTTTGAACCATAATGAGTGCAGGGTGATTTTAACTCTGAGTGAATTTGGAAAGAAGGTGTTTGTTTAATCTGCCTTTATCAAGTGTGATTTGTGTATGGTGACGGGCTGCATGCTTCTTCAGGCTTTTTGCCTTTTCTTGGAGTGTTATTTGAGAATCAGAGCACCTGTTCATAGACAGTAGTACTGCTTCTATAAACACTCAAAAACTTTGCTTATGATGGAAGAACTCATGTTTTTTGTGTTGCTGAGCTTGACCCATAAGGAGTATCTAGGAAGAAGGGGAATTCACCAAATACCTTTTTTGCTCATCTTTGTGTAGGTCTGCTGCTGTGTTTTAGTACAGTTGAGCTGGATCTGATCCGTCTTCTGCTACTATTTAGTAACAAAACCAGGTCTATTGCACTGATAAAAAAGGTCTTTTAGTGGGCAGTACTAGCTTGTGATGCACTGTATTTTCTTTTATCCAGCAG
Organism: Rhipidura dahli; assembly: GCA_013399225.1. Lineage (NCBI taxonomy): Eukaryota > Metazoa > Chordata > Aves > Passeriformes > Rhipiduridae > Rhipidura > Rhipidura dahli. Next base: position 748,497 of record VXAC01002376.1, read on the forward strand.
CACTGTTGCATCATGTTAGTGTTGAAGAAGAAAGTTTTTCTTTCTGTGATAAGGCCTTCTCATAGTGCCACAAGTTAAATGAGCACAGTCTTCTCCATTTTTGGCAACTGCACATTAAAATGATAAATACAGATCAGAAATATAACCTCTCCTAAACTTAAATCAGTGTTCACTGCATTGAACCATCACGTGGAGAAGTTCAAGCACTACATATAGAAAAAATTCATGACTGTGACTGAAGGAAAGCAAAACAGCCGGAATTTCTCTTAGAAGGAACATACTTTGCCAGCGTTGTTTTTTCCAAAACAAGTGTGTGCAAATAATATGGAGTTATCAGCAATGAAAATAATTTAAATAAATTATTATAACACAAGCAATTACAAAATTGAACAGTCCTCATCTGGGGGAGTGGAAATGTCTCAGTTAATGAGTAAATAATTAAAAGGTTTGTATGCATTTTTTATGCTAAGCCTCCCATGAAATACAGTTGTGCAGCTAGTGACACTTGTCATTCTGCATTGCAGATTCTGTTTTCTTGCCTGTAGTGCTCCTAATTTAAACTGTTCAAAGGGAATAGTTCCCAAAACTGAGATTAAGAAACTGTACTTGTATGTTAAGAACAGGTATTGGGAAAAAATCATACGACTCCATGTGTTCAGAAAAAAGTGTTGTTCCTCAGCATTAAAGCAGTGACTTGAAACTTGGCATTTGTGGCTGTTTGACTGTGCCTTTTGATGTTCTTGTGATAACTCAGCCAATTTATAAGCCCTGGAAAAATCTCAGATATGCCTGTGAAGTTATGTGAGCATTTATTCAATCACATTTTTGCTGATAAGCCAAACTTTCATTTGTTTGATGTATTAGCCATGACTGAGCCTGGCCACTTGTTTAGTCAGGTACAGTAGCTGAGCTGGACATGATTATTTAGCTATTGAATAGTAAAGAGGAGAAAGAACTGGATCCAAGACATACTGGATACTGTTAGAGCACTAAGTCACTTTTCCACAAGGTCAGATAAAAATGACAGTTTGTTACTACTTTTCTCCAAAGTGAATGGTCATGTAGTGAATTATTAGATACCATGTGCAAAATAATATCTGAGCTTATGAATGATAAATACTCCGAAGTCTTAAAAAAATGTGTCATTTTCCAAGATATGTTTTCTTATTCTGCTCTTCAGTTTATATGCATAAACCAAAAATTGCTACTACCTAATAACATGGTAGAGAATCAAGTTAATATTTGCAAAGAGACAGTCTGTGAGACAGAGGGCTTTATAGTAAAACCCTTAAAGCAGGCAGCATGCCTGTAGCTGTGATCTAAGCACAGCACTGCAGCATGAAGAGCATTCACTTGGGGCAGCCGGTTACGCAAGCACCCAGAGACAGAACAGTTTGATCACATCATGAAAGGCTTAGCACGACACAGAAGGGAGGCAAATTAAGATTTCTTGGGCAACTAATTCAGTTATGAGAGCTTGAGTTTCATATCATTGTTCTTTTTATATTACCATAATATTAAGATCACTGTTTTAAACACAGGAAATGCAAGTGTAATTGTTCTTGGACTAAGTCAGACTTGGTCACATAGCCAAAGAGGATGCAACTCTGACCTTGGATGTCTGTTTTGTTTTAACTACTGTCAACTGAATTTCTGAGTGGGTTGATGAGTGCTTTATGTAATAAACTATGCACACGGTGATTTTTTTTTTTTTAATGCCCTGGGAATTGAGTCTGTAGCAGTAGTGTAAAAAGCAGAGAACATACTGCTAGAAGCTCTGTCTTTACATGGACATTGCACACATAGGTATACATATTTGCATATAAAGCACTTAAATTTAGGGACCCTCCTTAAATCCAGTTACATTTCCTGCAGGAAAAGAAAAAAATTTATTGATAGAATGGGAGGAAAGACACAGCTATTAACAGAGTTCTGTGTATTTTTAAATCTAAAATAGTATTTTTAAAATCCTTGAACTTAAAAAGTTTTAGGGAAACCATGTAAACTTAGGGCCAGGTTAACATTAATTTTTGTCTTCTGTTCTTGTACGTGCAGTTGGTGGAAATGTGGTCCTAGGCTTTGCAGTAGTGAGGATATTTAAAGCTTTCCCCGTGTTATAGAGAATGGAAGTAACTGTTACTAAATATGCACAATAAAGAGTTGGGTGGTTTTTTTCTTTCCACTGGGGCAACTCTGAATCCTTTTTGATAGATAACTTAATAGATATCCAATATAAAAAAGATTTGTGTGGAATAGTGCTGGTTTTGTCAGGGCATCTGTGAAAGCCTTTTGGAAGGTGATGATATTCTTCTGTGTATCCAAAGTATGTCCACAAGAAAATGCCTGGGTATTGGGCAGCATACATCTGATTGTAAAGAGTTTGGTAGTTAACACAGTTCCATAGCTGTAAACATAATGATGTTTCAGGTGTTGTTTTATAAAACAGTGTATACCTCTTCACAAAGACCTGGCTCTTTTGAGTCACTGAAGACTTAATTTTAAATATCAGGTTTCTTAGATAACTTACTGATTTTTCCTTTACTTAGAGGTCTAGATGAATCTACCTTTTGCTCTGCAATTCATAACGAACACAGCACAGGACTGACAAAGGGAATGCATGATTACAGGTAATATTGCAGTAGTATTTAAAGGGGAGAATTGTTTATGTTTCATTACCTGTGCTCAGAGTGTTAAAAAGCCCAGAAGACAATGGAGTGATCAGTGTCTGATTTTTTTGAAAATGAGACCTTCAGACAGGTTCAAATACGGAAGCATCTGCTTGCTCATCAATTCATCTTCTGGCAATTTGTGTGTTTTTCTACAATAAAAACCTTCCTCTCAGGTCATTTTAAGGGTTTATTCATATCATTGTAATTTAACCAGCTCAGATCCCATCAGAGGTTGGTTGCTTGCTCCTTCTTTCATGATTTGCTTTTCTTCATTGTAAGAATAAAACTAAGATACAGGACCTTGAAAGCAGTGTCTTACTGCAGGGTAAGAGTTAACACTTGTTTAAGTTAATGAGAATCACATAGTGGCTTTCAGAATGACATATTTAATTACACTGGACCCATTCACACTTTACAGGGAAATTTTGTTATGAAAGAACCTAAAAGGTTCTATAAGGTACAGTTTAAATTGGAGTATAAAATAATTATCTTTGTATTGGAACATAAATGTTTTCTGAAAAGCACTTTTTGAATCGATGATAAATAAGAGAGTCACAGATTTAAGGACATGTTATACTTTATCATACTAGTGGAATTATTTTGACATTAATAAGACTCTTAATTAATAAGAATCTTAATTTTTTTTTTGTATGTTTCTTTTTTAATGCAGAAAAGCATTCTATGGAGTAAATGAAATTGCTGTGAAAGTGCCTTCCATTTTTAAGCTTCTGGTTAAGGAGGTAAAATCTTTTCTTTAACAAATTAAAGAAAAAAGGTGTATCATTGCTTCATGTGCAATGACTATTGACTATTGGAAACCTTCCCCTAGAGCCCAGCATTGTAAAACAAAACCATATGGATAATTTTTTTGAGCTCTCCAGCTCTCCTTAGAGCTCAGGATCAAAGAAGCCCCAGCTATAAGCTCTCCAGAGTTCACAGCCTGGTGCCTTAGTAAGGACATTAGAAAACATGTCAGAATTCTTTGAAAGGTTCAGCATCTTATTTATTTTTTGTAGTTGATTTAAAACATGAAATGACTGTGTTCTCCATGAGGAGCTCAGGGATTATATGTTACAACACATGCAGCAAATGAAATGTGGTGTTGTATATACTTCTGTTGGATTTGTTCCATTTTCCTTGTATTAGGTGGATTTCAATAACTGGTTTATCTGTGTGCTATAATAATGCACAGCAGAACTTTTGAACAAAGCAACTCTCCAATCTGATCTAACAGAGTAAGAATTTGAGGTATCAGGGCATTTATTAAGAAGAAATAGAAAATAACATCCCAGTTGGTTTAAGAATTAATCACTTAAGGTGCATCAGATATTCCCGTTTCATTGTTTTGAGGTGTAGGGGAAAATGCATGCAGTCTTCAAAGTCTGTATTTGTGTATTACTTTAGTGAGAACTGTGCTTTTGGGGGGCTGAGGAAGTAGTGAAAAAAAGGATCATTTTGGCAAACCAAACAAGAATTATATATAAGGAACTGAAACTGTCTCCTCCCTGGAGAAGGATAATTTCGATTTTGTTCTTATGGAGAACCCATGTGACCTTTTGGTTTAACTTGAATGTTCTGTCACTCTTCTAGGTTCTCAACCCTTTTTACATTTTCCAGTTGTTCAGTGTGATATTGTGGATCACTGATGAGTATCACTACTATGCATTAGCAATTGTGATTATGTCTGTAATATCCATTGTTAGCTCACTCTACACCATTAGAAAGGTAAGTTCAAAGAAAACAGAGGCATCATTTTGGCTTTTTAATGACTGCCTTATTTTGTTGTGAAATTGCCTACAAATCTTTAAGAATTTTCCAGAGTTATGGAGGTAGAATATTGTTAATGCATTTTGCCTCTTTGAGCTGAAAGATTTATAGTTTTGAGAGCTTTGCAGACTTTCCATGCTGATGAATCAATAGGTTGGCCTCAGATAACAGAAACACTACCTTGCTTAAATAAAACCCGGACACAAGTTTATGTACCAAGTTTTATTGACAGTAGTGATTCCATCTTGCATTGTTTACTTGTTTGAAAAAACCCTACAGAATTGAGCACCAGTGAAATGTGTGGATTGTTAAATTGGTGATTCAATTTGCTCTGTAGACTTAGCTGATGAAAATCAAAGTAGTAATTATCCTTAAATTGCAATCTGTGAATTCAGACCAGAGGAAAAAAAGCCCAAACAACTTTTACCTTAATTCAAGTTCATACAACCACTGCAGCTTTTACTTTTTTATGTTAATGACCAAATGATTTTATAAGATTTTGCATGACAGTGTATATTTGTTTCCAGAATGCTGGAAGGAGCAAAAATAAAAATAGGAGCCTGTACAGGTTGATGCACTCAAATTTTATTTGCCCATAAGTCTTCTAAACTATGTTCTGGAGAATGTTTTGAGTAGCATTTTGTTGTTTAAGAACATTGGTAGAGAATCTCATCACTTCTAACTATAGAGCTAGAATGTGCATTTAGAAGAAGACAAACTGTGCTTTTGAATAATGAACTTTTCTCCCCTTTGCAGCAATATGTTATGTTACATGACATGGTAGCAGCTCACAGCATTGTAAGGGTCTCTGTCTGCAGAGGAAACCAAGGTAAATGTCACACGTAGCATAGAAGGTTGAATTTAAATTGTTTGTGAAGTGTGCGTGCAAGGTGGTTCGGCATCTGTTCTTGTAATGCTTGCATACCTTAGCAAAATTGCATGGGAAAAGAAGTTCAGAGTGGAATTTAGATAGTGTAATGTGTTCAGGGTTAATCTTCTAGATGGTATTTTCAGTGAGTATCAGGTTTGTTCTAGATTAGGTGCTTGTCCTTTTGCTGTTTCTTGTTCTCTACCATTCCACTTAACGTAATTGTCATTCTAGTTTCTTTCTTGACTTAAAGGTGTGCATGTGTTGGGTCCCTATAACAATTTATTACCCAACAAGGGCTACAGGTTGATTTCTGAACTTCTGCTCATTTGGATACCACAGCAGTTAAAGGTGTGGTATCCAAAAGGCTGTGATGCATGATAATGTTTTTTAAGACATACATTTGTGTTGGACTTATGTCTTTATACTGAAGTTACACTGTAGCTAATTGTTAATATCTTTTGTATAAGCTTGATTCCTTTCATTTTTCATTATGAACTCTGTACATGTGCTCTGGAGTTTAGTTTAATCTGTGGTGAAATTGGGGCAAATCAATGGATTTTTGTGTATATTTTTAAAATCACTTCATGCCATTAATGAAACGAAGTATAGTCTTACTTGTCACCACCTGGATCTTGGATGTGAGGATTTTTATCAGGCTTTGTAGATGGTGGCTATTTTCAAGTAAACTTGTTTGTGTTTTAATATTCAGAAATAGAAGAAATCCTTTCCACCGACCTCGTGCCTGGAGATACCATGTTAATTCCATCCAATGGGACAATTATGCCCTGTGATGCAGTACTGCTCAGTGGGACTTGCATTGTTAATGAAAGTATGCTAACAGGTAAAGTGAACTTGATACACTGTGCTGCATGGCTAAATGTATTAGTTTATACTAAATAAGTGTGGATTCTTACTTGAAGTATGTTTTAGCAGAAGTGCATATGTTTATTTTGTTTGAAATGTGTATGTTCTTACAATTAGACATGTTCCTAAGCACTTATATACTTGTGTCCTGCTTATCTGCAACAGCTACCTGGTACTGCTTGGAAACTCCAAAAATGAATGATGATTTCTTGTTAAAAAGATTTCTCCTTGATAGTTTGTCTTCCTGCCTCTTGGTGTTCTCAGTGCAGATGAGAGTTCTGAAGCCTGCTTCTTCAGAAAATTTTTTGCTCAAACTTTTTAGCTTCTTCCAGAAATGAAGGTAGTGAGTAGAATGTTTTGTTGTATTTAAAACCACAAATTATCTCAAGTTGTGCCTGCATACGCTGAAATCAGGGATCTGATGTATTTAAAGGACAGTTTCAATGACTAGGATGGACTTTTTGTTACTCTTAGGATAATCTGTCCAAACTGACACCCTTTAGAAGATTGTAGTTCAGAGGTTGTGTTCTATCAGGTTCAGTTTTTTTGAATATACTTGATCCTCTTGCTGCTGCCAGCAACTGATAAAAACTGATTGCAGCCCTAGCTTGAATGCACTTGGTCACCAAAAGAGGTGAGAATAATTTTTTTCAGCTTCTAGTTTTTCTGAGTAAAGATGAGGTGATGCTTTTCAGCAAGAGAAGGAAGCTCGTCCTCATTTGTTTAATGAACTGTGTTTTACATCAGTGTGATTTGAAGTAAGGGGCACAAAAGCTGTATTGGTGAATAAGGAATAGAGTTAAATAGCATTTGGGTAAGGAATCTACTGAGCTGAGGCTAATAGGTGAGGGACTACCTAATAATATGCTGAAAGGAAGATTACTTCCGTAAGTCTGCCTACGTGCTGGTGGAGTGAGATTATATTGTTCTACTCGTAGCTGTGAATGAAAAAATGTCTGTTCTTCTTTGATCTTGCTTAGAGACTTTCTTTCCTTTAAGGTGAAAGTGTTCCTGTCACAAAGATTAATCTGCCAAATCCTTCAGAATATCCAAAAGCAGTGGGAGATGAGATCTACAGTCCCGAAGTGCACAAGCGGCACACGCTGTTCTGTGGAACCAATGTCATTCAGACCCGGTTCTACACTGGAGAGTTGGTCAAAGCTCTGGTAGTGAGAACAGGTATTGATTGTTGAGTTTATCTCTTGTTAATGTACTACTCCCTTTTGTAGGTGTTTGTCAACTGGCTGATACTGCTAAGCTTGGGTAAAGGAATATACCCCAAACAGCTTGATAAAAGTCTTAAAAATAAAACCAGATGATGGTCTGAAGATTAACAGTTGGCAAGCAAGAAAGTGAATCAGTCTTCAGCATCAATTTAAAACTTATTTAAATAGGTTTTCATGTCCTTTAGATGTTGTTTTATAGTGTGTTGGTTGAACTGCATGTGCCTCTTAGAAAAGGTTTGGCATACCATCAGATTGGGTGGGTAGTGGGGAACAGCTATTTTAACAAAGTTATTCACAATGCCAAATGTTTTTCTTTACCTATACTTATTTCAAAGTACATAACATTTGCTTAAAAAATGAGTTTGATCTGTCTACAGAAATGCTAATTCATATGTTAGAGATTTGGGGTTAAATAATACAGATATTCTATGAAAACCAATTGCACAGGCTAGCACAATTGTGCGATTCTGCTTTACAAAAAATCATCCTAAGAAAATTGCCACAAATAAATGAATGCAAGCTATAAGCCAGGTACAGTAGAATTAGATAGAAGAAATTGGCCTGCATTGACTAGATTGCTACTTAAAGCAAATTGTCCAACAAATAACTTCATCCTAATTAGCTGCTTCTTAAGTCTGGTGTATTCTTTTCACCTTCTGTTAGCTGCTTTAGTACTAAAAGTTCTGATTTTTTGTTTTACTCTCTTTCTCAAGGCCTCTATTAGTCTTATCTTTCAAAGAGATATTTTCCTTCCCTTGAACACATCTGCTCTTTAATAATATCCTTCTCAACTTGTTTGTTTCTTAAATAAATTTCATGTGCCCAGCCTGGTGTGCACGTACAGCAAAGTGAGCCCAAACAGCAACCAAAACGAACTGCTGAAGGCATGTTACTTCTGTTCTGCAGGAAGGATAGTACTCTTTGTTTTGAAGTCTGATACCATAGTCTGTAACTCTTACAAGGAGCATTGCAATTGATCCCAGCACACTGAGTCTTACTGCCCTGACATTGGAAGTTGTGTTTGTAAAATGTTCTTTGCCCATGGCAGGTCTGAGTTAGCTCCTGTTTTTAAACAGGATGAATTCCGCTCTGTGGGCTTTATTCAGGTTTTATGTATGGACAAATGTGCTTTTCCTGCTGTGGCTATGTATAGGGAGAGGAGCAAAGTTATAAAAAAATCCTCTGTTCTCCTATCTGGTTTACAGGAACAGTTTTTAGGCAAGTAGGGAATTTTCTTCACAGAACTGGATAGATGTCACAGCACTTGTAGCTTCTTGCTCCTAAGATGTCTGATAGTAAGAACTAAAGTAATTCTCACACAGTGGGAATCCTTTTATATGAGGGAGGGAAATGCCACAAAATTAAAGGTACTTAAAAATGTAGTCCTTAAAAGATCTAGAAGAACAGAGCTCTGTATGGTTGTGTGCAAAGGCATGTAGTCCTAATCTTGTTATAAACCAGGATACAAGATTGACCTGCTGGGACTATACTCACAGTACTCTTCAAGTTAAGCCTTTGACTTGACATGTTTGATGTTACAGCTGAAATACACATAAAATGTGTTCATTTCTTTCCTCCTAAAACTCATTTGATGGATGTGATTGTGGCTCCTATTTGTAATTGAAAAGAATTCAAAACTGGTTATTTAGCTTTAGAGAACATAATTATCCACTAAAGTTATCTGTACATCCAGAGTGTTCCAAAGACACCCCAAGACGTTTTCATTCATTGTTTTATCCTCATGTGCTCTATCCTGTGTAGCTACAGAACATTCTGCAAAACCATGGGAAAAAAAATAGAAATAGTTCTGATTTTTTGTTGACCATTATGTTGAATTACAAAGCACTCATTGCTAAATGCTCAAGTACATACAGACACAGTGAACTTCTCTGAACAGGCCCATAGTTTCTATTCTGCAGCAGCAAATGCAAAGCCTAGGGGCTTCATGCCTTTTCCTCTTGTGGTGAGCTCATCCACTTTAGGAGTGATGCCATAGTTGCTCTGTTCTGGTAGAATCCTGTATGCCAAACGTCAGTGGAGGGCTCAGCCTTTGCAGTGGTGGCTTGCAGACTGAGAAGCTGTCAGGGAGCTTTCACTAATGCTAGAAGACCTGGCATTGATGTTGGGTTGTGGTAATAGACTTTGAAGTCTAAGCAGATGGAAAATGTTTTGGGCACACAAAATTGGGCATTAATGTTGGCCTCTCTAAACGTTGAGGCAAAGGGTCAAGGAGGACCTCAGGGTATCTGTTGGTTGATCGACTGTAAGACCTTTAGAAGGTTAGTCTCCTAGTTTAGTTGTCAAAATACCATCAAGAGGTAGATTTCTGCAGAAGATTACTCCCTGCACTGCAGGTTTTTTTTTTTAATCTTTCATTCTGGCTGTCAAGGAACCTTATGGATTATGGAGATTTGCCATTTAAGTATGTAATGTTGGATTCTGAATATCTTCATTTTCTTTTTACAAGGACCGGCTTAATTAGACAATAAATATACCCACTAGCTCTGCACTGTGAGGTACGAAATGCAGTACAACAAACTGCCAGGCCAAACCATGTGAGGATTTGCTGCTGCTGCAGAGGAGGGGTTTGTTTGCATCAGCTGCATGTCCTTGCTATAGGAGAGAAGCCCTTAGTAGGATGTGCACGTATATTTTTAAAGCACCTTAATTACAGTATTGCAAAACATCTGCTATGGATATTGAGAAACAGTTGTAATGAAATTAGTAGCTTGAGGGTTTTATTGAGGTTTTTAGTATATTTGAATAGCTTTGCTTTTGGTTATACTTTTAATAACTTACTCCTTTTTCATTTCTAGGCTTTAGTACTGCTAAAGGACAGCTTGTTCGTTCCATCCTGTATCCAAAGCCAACTGATTTTAAGCTCTACAGAGATGCCTATTTGTTTCTCATGTCTCTGGTGGTGGTGGCAGGCATTGGGTTTCTTTACACAATAGTCAATAGCATCTTAAATGAGGTATGTTTTAATTTCTGGTCCAGAACTGCTTAATTTTGGAAAAGGGTGACCATGATTTCTGTTACATTTCAGATAATGAGAAACAATTTGATTTAAAGTGAAATTTTTTTTGCTCTGTTTTAGATCAGTGAAATGAGACAAGGTTACTGAGAATAAAATTCAGCACAGAAGCACAATTTGAATATCTTACAGAGAAATTTAAGTTTACCTTGATTTCTCTTGACCCAATTACTAGATTTTTATCTTTGTTATATATAAGATTACCATCTGACTTACATACAGTTGGAAGAAATAGGATACACATCTAAAACATGCTGCAGGCAAAAAAATCCTTATCAAGGAATAACCTGATAACTGTTAAGATTTTTGGTTTGCTTTTTTTTCCTCTGAAAAAAATTTTGCATTATTCAACTAATGTTTTAAAGTAATATACCTCCAGGGGATAAAGTGCAAATTTGATGTTGTGGGTTGTGGATAATTTAGGACTAGATTATCATGGTTGCTGATGATGGGTGAAGATTGTACTAAATTTCTGGGCAATCCGGAACATGGTGTACTGGGGAAAACAGTGTCTGGGTTTTGCTCTTGGTAACACTTCAGTGAGATGGTGATTCAGTAAGCAGTGAATTCTTGTTCATTAACTCTGACCTCTCTTGCAGGTTCCAGCTCGCACTATCATCATCGAGTCTCTTGACATTATCACTATCACGGTGCCTCCAGCACTCCCTGCTGCTATGACTGCTGGCATCGTTTATGCACAAAGGAGGTTGAAAAAAATTGGCATCTTCTGCATCAGCCCACAAAGGATAAATATTTGTGGCCAGCTGAATCTTGTGTGTTTTGATAAGGTGAGGTGAATTTTGAAGACTTGCCACCTTGAGGGGCATTGTCTTAGAAAAGGGAGTTTGTGTAGGCAAAAAAGGAAAAACTCATTACTTTTCATATAAATTAGATAATTTGTGATCTGTTAGCTTTCAGGTATTCGGTGTTTACCATCTGTTAATTCTCTTAAATTAATCTTCTCTAAGAAGTTGTAATAGAGCTACTTTCTTATCTCAAGACTTCCAAGTCCCAACTTAACTACGAGCACCTCAGAAATATGAGAGTAGAGGCTTACTAACAGCTTTATTTAGAACACAAGCTTATGAAGAACTCAGGTGTGAAGTCAGACTTTTCCCCACTTTTACTTATTTCAATGAAAAGCCAAGTGAACATATTTTGTTGTTATTCCTTAACAAAACATGAGTGAAAGAGTAATACTGCTAGCCAGAATTCTTTGCTGTTGGCTGTTTCCTAGATAAAATTTATTTTCCTCCCTGTTATTTGAGATAAAATCTAATACTAAATGTATTATTTCATTTGTAAATACATTTCAGTTACTGCTTTAACTATGGAAGATAGTACTAATGGTTTCGTCTCCATTTTCCATTGTCCCCAGTCCCCCTTAGCTTTAACTATGGAAGACAGTACTAATGGTTTAGTCTCCATTTTCCATTGTCCCCAGTCCCCCTTAGCTTTAACTATGGAAGACAGTACTAATGGTTTAGTCTCCATTTTCCATTGTCCCCAGTCCCTGGATATTGAGATGATGTGCTATCACCTTTGGATTTTAAGGGTCTGTTTCATTTGTCCTGTCTCTAGTGAGGGGCATGACTGCTTTGAATGTTTTTTGAAGTTATTTAGCAGGTTTGGAACTTAGTTACTAGCAAAGAACAAGTATTATATTGTATTTTCTGTTCTGAAGTCTTGATTTGTATGTGAAAATGAAAGAAAATACATTGTTCAAGTGTAATTTGCTTAAATAGCTGTTCATTTTTGTGCTGCCTGAAGGTAATTTGTTTTTGAAAGCTTTTTCTTCATGCCATGCCCCTTGGTCTCTTTTGCAGACTGGCACACTTACTGAGGATGGCTTGGACCTTTGGGGAATTCAGCGGGTGGAAAATGCTCGGTAAGGATGAGCTCAGAGCTGATAGCAAATGTGATACTCAGTTGCACTCTAACAGCTTCAGCAGAACATACAATTCAGTGGGAGCTCACGCATGTTTACATTTCTGTAATGAGCTGTAGGAATGCCACTTGCACTGCATCTAAACCACTGTTTAAGTTACTACTCCCCAGCAAAGCTGAGGTAGAATTTTATTTGTTAGAGTCTGAGACCTCAGTAGGATCATACTGCAAAACTGTTGCAGGTGCTGTCACATGTTTCTTTAATGCTGTCTTCCTAAGTGATGACTTTCCCGGCTGTTAAAATGAATTATCTTATTAGCTGAATTATCTAATTAAATTAAGTACAAAGTGATAAGAGGGCTTTGTATGAGAGATCAAGCCAGACAGGGAATGAACACTGAGTGTTTGAAGGAGGAAGAAGTTGTGATGGTGTCTGAAGATTCCAGCCCAGAGTCCTAATTTATTTTCTGTGATGTGTGAAAATACAAGTGAAGGGACTTGTGCAGTCAATTTTCTTCTGTTAATCTAAACAAACCTTTTGAAGTGGCTCATAATAAATAATTAGAGTGCTAAGTATATTATGACTTCATTGTTTCAGTTTCCTTTTGCCGGAAGAGAGGGCTTGCAGTGAGAGCTTGCTGAAGTCAGAGTTTGTTGCTTGCATGGCAACTTGTCATTCCCTTACAAAAATCGAAGGGGTGCTTTCTGGGGATCCTCTTGATTTGAAGATGTTTGAAGCAATAGGATGGGTAAGTGCCATTTTTTTCCTGAAAGTTGCATTATGAGCAAGTCAAAGTTAGTGAATGTATAAATTAGTTGATTTTTTTTTTTTTTAATACAGATTTTAGAAGAAGCAACTGAAGAGGAAACAGCCCTTCATAATCGAATCATGCCAACAGTGGTTCGACCTTCAAAACAACTTTCCCCAGAATCCAAGCAAGCAACAGATCAAGAAATGGTATGAAAACTCAATTGATTTGAGTAAAAGAAACACATTTTACTGTATGCTGTGGCTAATAAAGCTGAAATGGGGATCAGAACTGTGAGGGTTTTGATGGCAAAGACACAACAAACATATTTAAACCATTGTTGAAGGTAGTGGTTCAGTATATGCCACTTTCAAGGTGAGCAAACTGAGTGTCAGCATTATTACCTTTACAAACTGATTATAAAAGTACAGTGTTGCTTTTTGACCTTATGCCTTTTAATATTGGTATTGTTACCAAATTCCTACTGTGTTAATGAAGTGCTTAGGCATGCTCACTTTGCAGTTTCAGTTAAAGCAATCATTTGTTAACGTCACTGTGTGGTGTGGAATTCTTGCCACTGTTGTACTTTAGAGATATATTAACTGCTGAGTAAAAAAAGCAAAATGTACTTAGCAGATTTAAAAGTTTCTTCTAGCTGTATTTTGAAGTATTTTTAAATATTTCACAAAGGAAAATTTTAAGAATGGTAATGTATATCCAGAATATCACAGAGTAGGGTATTTGGAGAGTGTAACAAGTCAGTTCATTTGTATGAGTCGTATTTTGTAGTAGATAAAAGTGTCTTTTGTTCAGAGCTCAGTGTCACATGCACAGCAGCAATCTGAACATTCTTGAAACTTACTACATGATTTTTTGGGGGATATACTTAATAATCGTGGCCTCATTCTGAAACACCATTGTACTTTAGTCATTTACAAAGGCTAAACAGTTTGGACTATGAAGGGTCTTGCAAATTCTAATATAGAATTCAAGCTCTGCCATTCTACTGTGTCTCACTTAAAGTAAAGGATACTAAACAAACACAGTATATTTATATTTAGCTTTTATGAAATCCAGTGAAAATACAGTATGACTTGATACCAAGAATGTTGTGCAAATTCATTTACTGATTTATGTTGAAATAGTTTGTAGCTGAAGAAATACTTAAAATTGATATTTAGAGTGACTGTATGTTGTTTTTTTTTTTTTCAGGAATTGTTTGAGCTGTCGGTAAGTACTTTTCCATTAGGATCATACCTATTTTTCTCAAGATGTATGTGGATGTAACCCTTTTCTTCCTTCCTTCCTGTATGACACAGAGTGGGTATGAAATCGGAATCGTGCGCCAGTTTCCATTTTCCTCAGTGTTGCAGCGCATGTGTGTAATAGCCAGGGTTCTAGGGGAAAAGAGAATGGATGCTTACATGAAAGGTGCCCCAGAAGTGATTGCCAGCTTGTGTAAGCAGGAAACAGGTAAAGAGGCAAGCTATTTTTATTTCTTGTATAGCTCAGCTGAATGGTTGATATTTTAATAACTCTCAACTTGATCTTTCTAAAGTTCCTGCTGACTTTGAGCATGTCCTGGAAGAATATACTAAGCAGGGCTTCCGAGTTATTGCTCTTGCTCACAGAAAACTGGAGTCTAAGCTTACATGGCACAAAGTCCAGACTATTAGCAGGTAAGAGTGACTTCACTGTTTTAATACGTAACAGGCTTTAAAAGCTGCATGCTTTGAATTAATATGTATTGTGTATTTTTGTTTAAATCAATTACTACTCTTCTTTCGCTTTCTTCTGTCTTGACATACATAGTTCTGTGCATCCTTTAGTTGTGCTGACATTTAAGTTGAGGTTTTTTTTCTGCAGTGAAGGGAATTCAAAGGAGGAGCTTTAAGCTGGAAATGAACTGGAATATTATTTTCATGGTGTCTAATTTACACTATTGTGGTAGAAAACCTTGTCTGATTTCTTTACTTGCACATACTTAAGGATCATGGCAAGTAGGTGAAATCCTCCTGTGCATATTTGATGCAGTTTCTTTGTCTTCTAAAGGCAGCATGTCCATTTTCGCATTGCAGAGCTTTTCAGGGGTTTGGGAGGTAGAAAGGTTTCCTCCTTTAAAGAGTAGTGCCTCCTGTTAATTATTTTTCAGCTGAGCCTCATTTTGTGGGTAATATCATCTTTTCCACAGTGTTTGAATGTGTACCAAAGCTATGAAAATGCCACTTTTGACTGTGTTCTTTTGTATCAGCCCTGGTACAAGGTGAATATTTGGCAAAGCAATGAGTTTTCCAGTTTCAGGTGTGAAAATTTACAGTAGCAGTAGAATACCCAAGACCTGTAAATACGCTGACTTTTTTATGTAAACCAAAGTTAATTAGTTTCTCTGCTTAATTAGCTAGTGCCTTTTAATCTTGCATGCCTTTGTAACATAATGTGGTAGCTTTTATATTAAGGTTCAGCTGATTTGGAAAACAAAGATGTGCACTCTAAACATATCTTAATATTTGGCCTGTGAATGCAGTTAGTTTCAGAGCATGTTTTCTAGCTATAACCTTTTTGAGACTGTAATTTCCTTCAGAAAGCATTCTTGTGGAAGAAACTGAAAACTTTGCTTGAGATAAAACAACATTTTCTCACACTGTTTTTCAGTTAAAACAAGGAAAATAAATATAAATTATTGTGATGATATGTCTCACATCACTTTTTATAAAGCAAATGAGTTCATGGTTGAAAAGCACACATTCCTCTTTACTTTGATAAGCAGAAAATCAGGCTTTTAAAGCTACATCTAATAATTGTAAATCTCATAATCTCTTCCTTGTCTCTTTTTCATCAGAGATGCTATTGAAAGCAACATGGATTTTATGGGGTTAATTATAATGCAAAACAAGTTAAAGCAAGAAACCCCTGCTGTACTTGAAGATTTGCATAAAGCCAACATTCGCACTGTCATGGTTACAGGTTAGCATGTAAACATTCATACTCAAAGATCCATCTCTTTTTGGTTTTGTTCTAATTATGGTGTATGAAGTCTAGTGTCAGTAGGCTTACACTGTGTTTATAGCAACAGGAAAGTTTAGAAACTTATGAAAATATTCAGACACCAATTTATTTCTTTTTGGGTGCAAGTTGCTTTGGTAAGTCAGAGAAACCAGAAGAGGCTTTAATTCCACTTCGTAGTTTCTGCTTCCTAGCTCCATGTACAAGTTACTTGATACTGAATTGGAGGCTGAAAACCTTTAGAAGTCTTCCAAATTATGCTAAGTGAAAGTCCTGGTCTAATTTTATGACTGAACTTGCTTTGAGCAGGAGGTTGGACTGGATGTCCTGAGGGTCCCTACCATTTTGATTTATGCCATGAAAAGTCACTTTGTATTGGATTTTTTTGGGGAGAGTGACTTAAGTCCTTGTAAGCATGCTAGGTGTCTGTGCTCAGTGTTTTCCATACAATATGTGTTTGCTTTTTAAATCACAGGTGTTGTGATTTTGGAATGTTTTGCTAGGTTAGCAATACAACTCTGTGTTTGCATGTTCTGTGACTGTGTAAAAAGCAGTATTTTAAATAGCTGCATGTTTTCTGCCTGATTTTCCATATACACTAAGATTTGGTCTATAAAAGATCTTTATGGCTCCAAGCAGCACAGGAAATGTCTAGGGTAGGGAGTTTATCTGGTAGGCTTTGACTGTTGTCTGTAGGCTTGGTTTGCTCTGAGGTTGTCACTGGTATGTGGGGCAGTCCTCCTCCTAGCTCTAAACTGGCTTTGTTAGCTTTTCTCTTATGGGGAATATCAGTGTATGATTGATTCTTTTCTGACTGAAACCCTTTTGAATGCAATTGTTTAACAGGGGATAACATGTTAACTGCTATCTCTGTGGCCAGAGACTGTGGAATGATTCTACCTCAGGATAAGGTCATTATTGCTGAAGCACTACCTCCAAAGGATGGGCAGGCTGCCAGGATCAACTGGCATTATGCAGATACCCTCGCAAAATGCACTAGTTCATCACCAGCCATAAACTCAGAGGTAACGTGACTATATTTTGCCCTTAGAGTGTAAGCAGTTAGTTTTACTGTTCCTTTTTATGTTATTCCATTACGTAGTAAATCTGCTGTTAAGTGTCAATTCAGAATTGATATACTAGTTAACTTTCAGATCTTCAAATATCAAAGACTAGTAAAGCAGCTGAGGGAGGTAGTTTTTCAACTGTGATATGACATTTGACATTTCACTTGTGCAGGAGTCGGGGTTTTTTCCCAGCATTCCAGTCTGTTAAGACTGCTCTAGCTGCTTGTAGTTGAAACATTAAACCACATTTTCTTAGTAATAAGTAAGTGTTTTCATTGTATGAGGATTTTTTCAAGTGACATTCTTATAAACCTTTGCTTGTATGGGATCTGTAGGAAAATACCCCTCTGAGTATTAGCTTGAAATGGCAAGGTATCTGTGTAAATGCATTACAGCTGGAGTATTAAACTACTTTTGATAGGATATTCCAGTTAAATTGGTCCATGAAAGCCTTGAGGATCTCCAGGTGACAAAATACCATTTTGCAATGAATGGGAAGTCATTTGCAGTGATTTTGGAGCATTTTCAGGACCTGGTACCCAAGGTGAGCATTGTACTTGAGTTTGAGCACTTCCAGTGGTGAACAGACTCTGCCCTGTGAGCATTAAGAACTGTTCTCTCTTCCAGCTTGTGCTGCACGGCACTGTGTTTGCTCGAATGGCCCCTGATCAGAAAACACAGTTGGTGGAAGCATTACAAAATGTAGAGTAAGTATTTGCTTAAGCATAGAAGGTGAGAGGGTTGACTGTGTTTGGTGTGATAGGAGACAAAAATTACCCATGCTGCGAGCTGTTTTGCCTGAGGAAAAAGGTTGGGCTGATGGAACTTCCTTATGTTGGTAGATCACCGTATTAGCTGATCCAATAGAATGAGTGTAGTACCATCTGCTGGCTGGTTGGGAAAGTTTCATACTTTTCATGAAGTTTTAAATGAGGAATATGTGCATAAACTTAGTAACTTTTTTTTTAATGCAGTTGCTTGGTTTATGAAACAAACTCATCAAATGTCTTCTGTTATTACAGAAGTATTATCAGGATGGCTTCTGTTCACATTGGTCAATATGTGACTGTTGGTGTCAGGCCTTGAAGCTCTACAAGATACTACAGAAGTGTCATTGCCTAGAGCAAAGGTTCTTCACACCACCTTGGGGTGATAGAGAGCTAATTCACCATTATTGCTTTGATCGACCTGTTGTTGTCATGTTACTTTTCTGCCTACTTCCTTATATGAATAACAGCAACAGTAATTGATTTCAGCATTAATGATCACCCATTGTTATGCAAACCCTGAATAACTCAAAGTGATATAGAAGTAATTAATGAAATAAGCTAAATGGGCTGTGGTTGGAGAATGGTCCAGAATACTGATGTCTGTTTGGTTTTTATAGTTACTATGTGGGCATGTGTGGAGATGGAGCAAATGACTGTGGGGTAAGTATATTTTTATTTTCCATACAGAACTGTTCAGTTAAATTGTACAGCTGAAAGCATGTTCTAAAATGGTCTCTATTTCAATGTTACCTGGCAGGCACTAAAGAGGGCCCATGGTGGTATATCTCTGTCTGAACTTGAGGCTTCTGTGGCATCACCATTCACTTCCAGGACACCCAGTATTTCCTGTGTGCCAAAGCTGATCAGGTAATGCCACTAACTCAGTGTGTCTGTGTAACTAATTTTGCATGCTCTATTTTAGTATATATTTGATGTTGTAGGAAACCAGTGTGAATTACAGAACAATTCATACATTTTAGTGGTTCTGTTTCTTTACTGAAGGTACTCTGAGCATAACCCTGCCATAGCATGATTTACTATTTTGTTATAAATTCTTTGTGCATGTAAAGTTAATTTTTCAAAGCACGATCAAGCTTCTACACATTAGTCTTTAATTGTTTCTTAGGGACTTTGCTAGTTTCCATAAAGGCTGTATATAAGTGCAAGCAGTAAAAATCTTCAGATAATTCTCAGTACCATACAAAGTAGAAGACAAATTTTCCAAACAGGGTTTGACCAATTTTTTTCTCTAGAATTGGAGGTTAGGTAATGATTTTGGATAAAGGTCAGCCAAAGAAGAATGTAGGGGTCTGTGGGGAACTAATGAAGTAATGCATTATCAGAAACATTTCTGAAGTCAGCAGCTCTGTGGCTGACTGTTTGTTCATTCAATCCTTGCAGTGAATTAATGCTTCATAGATGCTTTTGTAAAAAGACCTTCCTTTTAAAACCTCTGTTAGAAAACCACACGAAGTCCAAAGAGGACTGAAGTTAGGTGGTGGCTGAGTTCAGAAGACATGCCCACAACTTTGATGTTGTTGGAAGTGTGTCATTCTGACTCCTGTTTCTCTCTCTGTCTGCAGCCTAATGTCCCTCAAAGGGTTTGCTGGTGTGTTTAATTGCAGCTAACATTGTGGTAGGCAGAACTTAACTGCTTGCACAGAAAGCTTTGTAGTAACATGATTGCATCTGTTTTGACAGGGAAGGCCGTGCTGCTTTAATAACTTCCTTCTGTGTGTTTAAATTCATGGCATTATACAGCATCATCCAGTACATCACTGTTACTTTGCTGTATTCTGTAAGTATTGTCTAAATACTTATGCAATGTCAGCATAATTCAGCAATTTGAAAGTTGATAGGTATTTAATGCAAATTGTTGCAACTCCCTTTGTGTATAACACGTGCATTCAAAAATATATTTAGACTAAAAATATTGTTAGTATTTTGATGTTTTTTTCATATTAACTGTACAAAATACATGGTAGTATCTGTTTAGAAAAGGCAATAACCAATGGCTGTGAAAAGAAAGTCTCTACAGTGGGAAGTCCAAATAAGCATATATACAAAGCAAAAATAAAAATTTCAATTATTTAAATACTTTCAGCAGTTTTAAATAGCCTAATGTTTTTTAAAGGGCAATGCATTCCTTTTATGTTAGAATTGAAAGAAATTGGAAGTACTGATTTGTGTTGGTGGGGAAGTAAAGTGGAGTATTTCCTGTTAATGTGATTGGATTCACAATAATGGCATGTGGTAGAAATCTTGTATTTTAATTTCCATTCTGAGCAAGTTAAAGATGCAGAGTATTAAAGGACCTTTGAGTTGGAAATTTTGACAGCTGTATGAGTACCTAGTGAGGCTATGGTGTTTGAAGAACTGTGGGCCTAAGCTGCTATTGCATTGGTATATAAGATTCAATATAATTTTAATAAAAAACTAATTTCAATACAAATAGCTTATGCATCTTGAAATTTTTCATGAAGTGATACTTCAGGAATTGTTCTGTGACCTGTAGAGCATTCAGGGTTCCTGCAGATAAAGGAAGCCTTTGACAGGACACTGTCTTGTTTATAGAGTGAAATTCAAAGAATTAATGCCTTAAGAGTGTCACTGTAAATTTTTGGGGGTGTGGAGAAATTACCAACGTTTTGGTTGTGGTTTCTCTCTAGATCCTGAGCAATTTGGGAGATTTCCAATTTCTCTTCATTGATTTGGCAATCATTTTGGTGGTTGTCTTCACTAGTAAGTATTGTACTGAATTACTATTGCTGGCTTCTCTGAACCACTTTTTGCTTGGTCAGATTTTCTTTAATGTCCAATTCCATGTGGTTTTGAGAAAACATTGTGACATACAGTGAAGATGTTATGACCATTACATCTATGCATTAAGAAACCCAAACCACCACTCTGTACTGAATTAGTTTCATAAGAAATTTGTGAAATGTCCTCATACAAGAAGCAGGTCGTGAGCACAATCTTGGGCAACAGGAAGCTGGTTTTGGAATCAAAACAGGAGTAATTGCAGTATCATCTTGCTCAAATGTTTTGATTCCTTGCATTCTTATTTTGAACTTCTGTCCACAAAATGTAGCACTCCAAGTATTGTCTATTGAAACATTTGATTCCACATATGAGCCTAGCATTCAATTCACTAGCTAACAGTAGAATTCCATTTTCAGGTTTTAATAGAAACCTTTTCATGGAAGCAATGGCAGTCCAAAACTGAGGAGGCAAGCTGTAAGACCTTGTGCCAGACAAAGGGAATTTGGCCAGACACTACTAATTCCTTAAGTCTCATGGCTGCTGCTGTCCCCTGCTGTGCTGTGCTGCTGGGGAAGCAGCCTGTAGAAGGCACTGTGGCATTGGTCTAGGGCTTTATGATCTTTTCAAGGTGGTTTCACATTTGCTGTTCTGGACTAAATTTTAAAGTGATGTCATGAGCAAGACATTCTAATTCCACAGAATGTGAACAGGGTAACTCTTGAAAACCATAATGATGTAATGTGTAATTTGTTTTTTGTTCTCTCTGCAGTGAGTCTGAACCCTGCTTGGACAGAGCTCGTTGCACAAAGGCCTCCATCAGGTCTTATCTCAGGTCCACTTCTGTGTTCCGTGTTGTCTCAGATCATCATCTGCCTTGCTTTCCAAACCTTGGGCTTCTTTTGGGTCAAACAGCAGTCCTGGTATGAGCCTTGGACAGCAGACTCTGAGTAAGTGTTTCAGGATATCCTGCTCTGTGCAGGATACAGTAGTGATTGGAAAGCTGTAGGCAATAATTGCTCTCTTCTTTCTTGACCCCCTTTGGGGACTTTGAAAATAAAGCTTCTGTATGGCAGATTGTTACTCTGCTGACTTTTTCTGAAAAGCACGCTGACATATGGGAGCTACCCAGTGGCTGAAAAGCAAAATGGGGTCAGAGTGAGATGGCTTAGTCTAATGACTCTTAATTTTTGGGACAGATGAGGTAGAAATTTGAAATTAATGGTTCAGATCTATTTTATCAATTTCATATTATAAAGCTTTGTTTTACTGTTACAGTAAATCAAATTCATTCTTTTGAAAATGAAGAAGTGTTTTAATTTTTTTTTTAGATTGCAATATTTTCTTGCCTGTTTCTGAAGTTTGTCTACAATTACAGTTTGTAAACAGTTAATGTAGAAAATTTACAAACTGGAAGCATAAAAAAACTCGAAGCTCTGATTTCACAAAAATTGCTGCCTCCCTGCCAGTTTTATTTCTTCCAACCTGTAATATGTTCTCAAATTTAAGCTTTTTTACTACTGTAGCAATTTGTTCTGTCATTACTTTTGTATATAAGTGGACCTCATTTGCTTCTTCTCCATAACTCAATGTTCACTGCTTTTGTGTTGCAGTGCATGTAATGTGTTGGATGCCAAGAACACCAGCTCTGCACACCACGGGAATGAGACTATTCATGATGAACATTACATTCAAAATTATGAAAACACAACTTTGTTTTTTATATCCAGCTTTCAGTACCTCATAGTGGCAATTGTATTTTCTAAAGGAAAGCCCTTTAGACAACCATGCTACAAAAATTGTAAGTCCTTTTTTAGTATATAGAGCTCCAAATAAAACTCCCAAATGACTGTGCATTTGTTGACAATTCTGTTGTGCCACTTTAGCAGCAATAGTGTTGCTAGGAGATCATAGTGCAATTATCCTCTGATAATCACAGCTAGAAATAGTGAAATATTAAACTGTATGGAGGAATTTGTGTTTATAGTTGCTTTGTTTTTAGAATTACATAAGTGTATACATTTCAACTCCACAAGTGAGCCAGTGAGAAAAAGTCAGGCCTCCTGTCTCATTTTGGCTATCAGCACAACTAGTATTGCCAAAATTTGTCTGGAAGGGGTTTTAAAGGGTGAAGAGAGATTGTTTCCAGGGAGTAATGAACTCATACTTGTTAAAACTGTTGGCAACTCTTGATTGTGAGATGGTCCAATTAAAATAATTTTTTCTTCTTTTACAGTCCTGTTTGTTTTATCTGTTATAGTTCTTTATGTCTTCATATTTTTCATCATGTTGCATCCTGTTGAACCTATTGACGCATTTCTTGAGGTGAGAGTCAGCAGATCTGTGGGTGTGTCAGCTTCCTGGGGGAGCTCATGGGCTGCCTTTGGGGCAAGCGTGACCCCTGCAGAGCTTTAGCTTCTCATCCCTGGGTGGGGAGGGAGAATTTATAATGCTGAGTCTGTTTTGAATGTATGTTTACTTGACTTATTCGTTTCTAACCTCTGGCAACTTGTTTCCACAGCTTGTGTGTGTGCCACCTGAGTGGCGCCTGAGAATTGTCATCATTGTTATTCTAAATGCAGTTGTATCCGTGCTGACAGAGGTAAGAAATCCAAATGGAAAAAGTGCTTCTCTTTTAAGAGTTTCTTTTTTCAGGGTGCATGTTTGTCTTTTATTTAGAAGGTCTCTCTTCACAGCATGCCAGTCTGAGTGGCTGCTGTTTTCTTGTTAAGTGTGTATTTCTGCAAATGTCCTTGTAGGCTAGATTTAAGGTGTTAAGATTTTCTGCGTTAAAAGTGTAATTTTAAAATCTTTTTCGTTAAAAAATGGGAGCAGGGAGGGAGTTGAAAGACTTAATAATTCAACTATTTCATATTAAAATACTCCATTTTTATTTCCTATGTTACTTCAGAATAACAATATACTAAAGAGCTATATAAAATCCCTAGGGGAGCCCCCCTTCCTTCATTTGGATCATACACATATCTCATTGTTCAGAATAATGCAGGTCTGTGTCACTCAGTTGTCTGATATGATCAAAGTCCAGAAGTAGAGATGTTCATGCAAATCTGCTTTTTCCATCACTGAGCTTGTCCAAAGTCAGTTACTCTGGATGTTGACCTCTTCTGCTGTAATTCCAGAGTTAATGTTTGCAGAAACATGCCTTACCTTTCATCCAGGTGCCTTGTTTTTGTTTCCAAGAATCAAAGTTTGACAGGTAAATCTTCCAGAAGAAGTCTGGATTCACAGTCAGTTATTTACTTCTGTGGGTAGTTCTTCTCCCTGTTAACTGAGGTGTCATTTCCAACCTGAATGTGTTTGGGTTCTGGTTGCAGTCATGAGTCACATTTTTTTCCTACAAGATGAAAAAGCCTTCCAACATTATCTAGTGCTTGCACACTACAATTATCTGTTTTTACTGGGTAATATTTTCTACAGCTTCTAATCAGTATTTCCATTACAATGTGGAGGATTGCTGTCAATGTAACCAGCATAATATTTGCTTGGATCATATAATTTTGGCCTTCAAAGAGTACTACAGTATTAATATTCTGTCCAATTAACATGTTTTTTCCCTTTTATTTGTGACCTAGTAAGAATTAACTCAAACAAAGGTTTTTTGCAGATACGTGAATCAAAATTATCAAGGCTTTGTGTTTAAAATGTTGTTCCAAATAGAATTTGCAAAATAAGCTCTTATGTTGCTGCCTATTGGAACGTGTTTTTCAGTGTTTTTACATGACAGACAACAACTTGTCTTTCCCAAAACATGGCATTAGATACTAATTTTCTTGGCCTCTGTCTTGTTAACAAGTTTATCCACTACTAAAGCTCCTGTGCCTTTCTTACATTGTCCTGTATGCACTCTAACCCTTCTTTGATGTTTTTCCTTTATGCCCTTGAATTCTTTCATTGTTTTGTGTTAGTGAATGCTTAATAGTTGGGTTTTTTTGCTTCCTTTTATTTGTGAAAAGTCAAATTTTATGTATATTGCTGTCTTTACCACTGAAACAAAATAGTTATTCTGAAGCTTCAGAATCATGGCTTTCTTTGTCTTCTGATAAATTTAAAACAAACCTCCTTGACAGAAATATTGTTTCCTCTGCAACTTCAGTTTTCAGTCCAGTGATAAACATTACTGAGAGAAATAAACTTACCATCTGCTGAAAAATTCCTTTGTTGTACAGGTGATCTTGTAACTTCCATAGAATCTGGTGCTGTTTCTGTTCTGGATGTGTAAGGGCTCCAGTAGAAAGTCTGTACAGTGTGCCAATCTATGTTTCAGCACATGACTCTTGAGGACAAATGGCTCTCCTCTGGTTTAAATACGTGTTCATAAAGTTCCACTTGTGGGCCTTGCTGGTTGTCACATCAGCCTGAAAACTTGTGAATGTCTGCTAAGCATCACCTAAGCAATATAATTACCCAGAGACTGTTTTCTTTCACCCAGTCTTTCAAACCCCACCCCAGTCTTTTTCCCATGTAGGGTTGAGTTAGCATCTTTTTACACTTTAGTCATTTAATTTTCATTACCAAAATTGCAGGTGTGATTTGGCACATTTCTTTTAAACAGACTTCCCTATTTATCTTGTTGCCTGTACTTTAGTAATAGAATAGAAGTACCTACTTCTTGGTCCTAATTGTTTAGGCTCTTATGCTTTGTCTTAAACCAAGTTTCTTCCACCTTGTAAGTGTAGGTTGAATGCTTTCTTATGGCAGATGAGTTGTTTTACTGTACAGCAGGTGTCCCAACAGGACTGTTGTTTAGTGATCCTCAAACCCCAAACCTTGTTGTACAATACACACTTCACCTTCCATAACTTCAGCCCACCTCTTGAACTGCATTTGTCCAATTCCAGCAGTGTTACTCCACACTCCTTAAAGCTTTGCCATATGGTGCCAACTCCTTGGGTCCAGTGTGTTGTGTGAAAATCCCAGGCTGTTTTTTTCCTTCCCTTCTCACTGTCTTTCTCTCCTTGTGTGCCTGGCTGGATTTTTTGCTCCCTACACTTTTCACTACAATTTTAGTGGGTACCACACGTCACATTCTGAGTATCTGGGAGAGGCTGCTGGTGGCAGCTCCTTCCATCTTTTAATAAGGTACTCTGTATTTCACCTAGAGTTTGTTCTGCTGAGAGCTATCCCTCAGGAATTGCCTCTTTAAGTCTCATAGTTATGAGATACACGACAGATTGGATCATCTTTAGTCACACTTGCCAGTGTGACGCTTTTGTGTCACGCTATGATCATTCGTAGTTTTGTCATTGCTTCTACAACAGGAATAGTTTCTGACTGTGGTTGTCCCAAACATGTTGTCTGAAATGCTCTGAAAAGCATTTGCTCTTTCCATGTGGGTGCCAGACTATGTTCTCAAAGCATGCAGATTCTTTCTACCAGATGATAGACAATATAGCACAACAAAGGCAGATCCTAGCAGCTGTTTCTCCTCACCCCTGATGTCTGGTATAGACATGCTTAAACCAGACCAGCTTCAAAACTGAATATCTCACAAGCAGAAGATTTGTTGGCCAATGCTTTTTAAGACCACAATCAAATTCTGGTATATTACAAAATCATAAGCATTATAAAAATCTGTTACAAAAGTCTGACTAATCAGCTCCCCATTTTCAATGGCAGAGGTTAGTCAGATGTTAGAAGTGGAATCTGTCCAAGGATCAGAGTTGTAAGGCTTGAGGCCATGGAAGGTACAGGTTCTCACCTGTGTTGTCAGATTTGCACAAAGCCCTTGAGTCCGCCCATGCAGCTGTATGAGGATAACCAGATGTGCTCAACATACTAGTCAAGTTCTGCCTTCTTTTAAAAACCTGGAACTATGCCTACCAAATTCCTTCATTCCTGCTGGTGGCTCAGCTTTGCTACCCCACTGCTGCTTTTCTGAGAATGTCACTGGTTAAAAAGAGACTATGAGCAAAGCATAGCTTCAAAATTAAATACATTGTAATGTTAAAGATGGTTTATGGGGAAACTGCTCTAAGCACTCATGTCTTCATGTGGTGCTTCACAGGTTTTTAGAGTATTGAAACACATTAAGAATGTGTCTTTATGATTTTTACCTATATTGATGGATGCAGTTTTAGTCATTGTCACTGTTGATTTAAAGTACACGTTCATGTTCTTAAATTTTGTGTGAGCATTTAAGAATAAAAATGTTTATCACAAAAGTACCAGCAAGCAGCGTAAACTCTGTTTTGCTTGCCACTGAATTAGTTATGCCTAAAGCACTGTTTCAGGTTTTATTTGTAATGTGCACACTAACAACAAATGATCATTAGTTTCTTTAACTCTTCCCACTCACTGTAATGTCTCACAGAATGTCCTCCTTGATATGATCCTTTGGAAGGTTGTGTTCAATCGAGACAAACAAGGAGAATCTCGCCTCACCATACCCCAGCCGCCTCAGGTTGGAGACGAGTATTTTGCTGTCATCATTTGAGTGCATGTGGATTAATTTAGTTTTGTCTCTTAATTTCTATGAGTGTCTGTTCTGTTGCCTTATCTTTAGCTTAAGTCTGCTTAAATTAGATTTCTGTAACTAAAATATTAAAAGGAAAGGATTTTGGGTTTATATTCTTTTCCTTATTGACACTTAAAGAGTTTAGTGTGTGTGCAAGAACTGTGACACAAACCTAGAGTATTGCTTTAAGACTTTTCTCATTTTAGTGTCCACATTAGCAAATTTTATTTGTGGTGTCGCAAGTTAGCATGCTAGGACTGGGAACATCTTGATTTACTTAGAAGCAACTAAAATAAATTAATTTGGTTTAGAGTTTTAGGTCACTGTCTGAGAGCAGTAATTTTTAGCATGTACAAATGAAACAAAACAAGATGGCAAATTAAAAGATGCTATTACTACTTCAGATGGTTTAGGACACTGAAAGATTTTTCAGGTGACAATGAATTTTGGTCTGGTCTGCCCCTCTGCTGTTAATATATGAAGGAAATCTATGTGAATCCCATAAAAACTACCTTTGAGCCTGTTGGCTTACTACTTTTGGCTGATGGTACATTTGTGCTTGCTAGAATTACAATGGTTTATTTCTCAGCACTAAATTTTAATAAATGTATTCACTTCAGATTTACATTTGTCATTTTGAGGCTGTCATAGAACAGATTGGTTTGTGTTCACTAAAGAATGGAAATTGTGCTCAAGGCTCACATTTGGTTCAGTTCACCAATTGAAATTTAGAGCATGATAAAAACTATAGAATATATTACCATTAAAATGTCAGCCCTGCAGACTATAGGTGCTCTCTGAGACGTGAGAGGGATTCAGTCTTCAGAATGAGGAATAGTGTTTCTTCTCCCCAGCTAATTAAATTGCATGCATTTAAGACTGGGAGAGGAAACAGAGGAAGGAAGACTTAAGTTCAGTAACTTGTGTATTTTTAAGTAGCTATTAATACCTGCACTATGTAGATTTCACAGTATCAGCAAATTAAATTCTGCTACTTTTGTCTGACTGGCTGCCTTCAGTTTAACAATTCATGGCTTAAGAAGTGTTTTGAGATTTGGGGAATTTGCTCTTTCTAGACCAGGCTTTTATTCTCCAATAGTAAAATCATTTAATGTTGCCTGTTCTATCTGTGATTATTGAAATGATTATAAAATATGCATAAAACCTGTTGGTGGTCTTAGATGTTATGATAATATTGGACACTTGCTTTTTCTTGATGTTTTTTGAATGTCATTGCTACAATAGTATAAAAGAGATGACACAACAGAGGAGTTTCTGTACTACAGGTCCAATCCAATGTGATAATGAAATAGTAAATTAAAGACTGAAATAATAGTTTTTCTTCTAGTGATTTAGTGTATTGTTACTGACATTATTTTTTTCCTTATGGTAATCCAATTTTCAAATCTGTTCACTTCTGCAGGAGGCTGGGGACCGCTGTGGAGTCTGTTTCCTTTCTTCCCTATTTGGTTGTAGAGAGAAGACGCCAAAAGCCAAGTATATGCACCTAGCTCAGGAACTGCTGGTTGATCCAGAATGGCCACCAAAACCCAGGACAACAACAGAAGCGAAAGTACCATCCCAAGAAAATGGTTCATATCAAATCATCACTGTAACGTAGCAGTGGATCTTGGTGGCATGTATCTTTAGTAGTATTCAGAAGAATGTAATTTTAAGGCTTTATTTGAAACTGCAGTGTGCTAAATGTCAAATTCTAATGCAGATATTTCCAACTGTTTTGTCTCTGAATACAAAATTCAGAGCCAGGCGTCTTATGGCTATACATTTTAAAAATGTAGGTTACCTTAGGCAGAACAAAAATGATTGTGTTTCCTTCCACCTTCTTTCAGATTTCATTGTTCCTAAATGAGACGCATTTGAAGGTTTAAACTGCAGGGCAGTTAAAACAGGTTCACATTATTTGCCTGGAGTATCTTAATAGTTGTTCTATCCTGCTTATCTGGGCATGTGTTCATGTAAACCTTTATGATGTAATGGTTTCATGGCTGTACTAGAGGTGCATAATAACCTTGTCATGTTTTGGGGTTTTTTGTGTTGGTTTTTTTGGTTGGTTGGGTTTATTTTGTTTGTTTGTTTGGTTTTATTTGATGAAAAGTTTTGTGCCTCAGAACGGTTCTAAAGTTTGTGAGTGTGTACCTCTAAGTTTGTCCCTGTTAGTAAGGAGTGTTTCCAGGTGTAGTGTTTGGGTTCTAAGTTCAGTTGTTTAGTCTGCCACAGCAGGAATTGGGAATGCTGTAGAAGCAATATGCTCTGTCCTTAAGAAATAAGCACATTGCTTTCATGTGGGTTGTTGACTTCTTTTCTAGCTAACCACAAGGAAGGGCTTAGGTGGCCTCCTGAGGAGGAGCCACTTGGCTACACTCTAAAGTTTTTGGAGAAAGAAGGATGGAGTATCTAAACACTTTCTTCTGAGTCATGTTTTATTACATTAAGCTATGCATTTCTCCATTGACCTTGCTTTTTCCAGCAGAAGGATTGGATTATCCCTTTGTGGACCATGTTTTATTTGTAAATCTAAAGATAATTTTTCTATATACCTTGAAGTAGTAAAGCCAGAGTTACTGCTGCAAGGGATACAGGAGTAGGAGGGAGGTCTCTTGTCACATGCCCACGCTTGGCATTTGTGCACGTTAAGAACACAGGCATTTCAAAGAGTCTGCCAGTGTCTTAAGTGCTACATGTAGCTGTATGAAACAGAATTAAGAAAAAATTGAGCTGAAGTCTGTCTCACTGCAGAACTGTGAGGCTTATGCAGATTTTATTTATTAAAAAAAAAAGAAAAAAAAGAGGTAAAAACAAAAGCTTGCATCACCACTAATGCTGCTTAAGCACTAGGGGTAGCCATGTATCATTTTGCCATGAGGCAGTATCAGAACACAAGACCACTAGAAAAATAGGTATGCAAGGAAATAGAGGCAGACAATGCTTTAACTTGCAAGGCTTAAAACTTTTTGTTGTTGTTTTGGTTTTTTGGGGATTTTTTAACCCACAAACTGCTTATCTCCAAAGTGTTGTCAACTTTGTAAATCTTTAGAAAAATCTTCTTTTGTGTCTTTGGCAAGATTATAAATATTAAGTCTTGGTCAGTCTGGTTTTGACCAGAGGCTGACCAGACTGGTCCAGACACCTCCAAGCTTTGGGAGAGGATCTGGGATCTGAAGAAGTCGTGATTCTATAGAGAGCCTTTAGAGAAGGAAGTCAGGTCCTTTAGAGTAGTTGTGGAATGAGGGCCCCAAACTCACTGGCTGGCTGGGATTGTTTTGAAGTGTGTATATTCTGATGATGGAATTTGAGGTTTTGATGTTCGGGATTTTTTTCTTTCCTTTTTTTCTTTTTTTTTCTGAGTTGTCTTGTTTTGTTTTGTTCTTTTAAATTCCTGTGGAGACAATTCCATTCCAGCTTTGTTTAATAAGCAGAATTTTTCAGATCAGGCCTAATTCCCTTGTGCTGTTCTGTAAGGCAGTATGGATAGTGCCCTGCTGCTCATAGAATCATTAAGGTTGGAAAAGACCTTTAAGATCATCCAGTCCAACCATTAACCATGTTAATGTCAATCATGTTGTGGTTTCTGCAGTGTTGAATATACTGTGCCAACAGGGAATTTAAAAGTGGTGCTAAATGGTTTGGAAGACCCTTTTCCTAGAACTTGGTTGTTGAAGTTACTGCTCCTCCTAAATGGTATACATATGGTGTACTATCTTCCAGTCCAGCTGTCAACTCTTTTCCTGATTTCTGTTGTTGTTGTTGTTGTTTGTTTTCAAGGAGTGGAGCAGGAGGAAAGGGTGAAGTGGTTTTCTTAGCATTCATTCAACAGAGCAATGTTCGTATTATCCTGGCTTTGTAAGGTCATAAACATCAAACAACACTGGTAGCTCTTAAGGGGTCTGCAGTTGTCGACTTGGATATATTAATTAGTCGTGAACCTGAGTCAGTTGGCTAATTTCTGCCAATGTTGATTTTACAAAACCTTTGTAGCATGGAATAACTGATGAAGAATAATTCTTAGCTGCGTAAGTAGTATTCAAGTCTAAACAAAAATAATGTTTTAGTTGAAAAATGTTGTGAAGCTATACATCTTGGACCTGGGAGCTGTGACTTACCCTTAAACGCATAAGCTTCTGCTTTCCATTTCATTGACCATTTTAGATTTGCTGTTCCATGAGAACCGAAAGAAAATACTTGTGTCTTTCCCTTTTAAATGCTTTTGCTTAATAATTTCCCTGATAATTTCTCTCAGCTTGTTTGGTTTCTGAAGCTAGTTTTTCAGTCTTACTCTAGTTTATTAGACTTACCTAGAAAGTGAGGAGGAAACAGCTTATTAAGGTGGGCTTGTCTTCGGAGAACATTTACGGAACTTTTACTAAAACAGAAATTGCCAAGTGTCTCCACTTTACCGAGTGACTAATGGCTCATGAGTGTATTAAACTTGAATGTTTTGCAAATGGGAGCTTGTTTCCTCCAGGTCTGCGTTCAGGGTTGGTAAATGTTCCTGAGGTTGCATGCTTGAGCTCTGACGCTTAGTCAAGAATAATAAATCAGCTTTTCTGAGAATCCGTCTTGTTGTTGCAAGTTCAGCCACAAAATAAGCTTTTGCATTTTCTACAATTATTGGGATTTATGCCTTCCTGCCCAAGAGCTGAATTTGACCACCTATAATTTTTCTCATTTTGAGCAGTTTAGTTTTTCTGGTTTTCAGAAATGCAGCAAACTAGATCTGCACTAGTGTATTCAGTTTCTCTTTTGAAGTAAAATGAAATTCATTTCATAGTAAAAAAATCTCTTTTATTGTTCATCTAGATTCAGGTGAACAGACCAAGTTAGTGAGTTCCACTAGATACTGGGTAGACATTTTCTTCCTGCTGTATATTTTGGCCTTATGTTGAGGAGTTTGATTTATTATTAAATTATTTGTGTATGCAGACTTTAATCTGTACGTATTTTATTTTGATGTATTAGGATTTGTAAATATTACTGATTTTTAAATATTATTTATGCACATACTTAAAGGACTGGTCTATCCAGAAAAGCAATTGCTAAATAATAAAAGTTACTTTTTAGAAATAAATTACAAGATCATGAAATTGTATATCCCTCAGGGTTATTTTTAAAGTTTTTTTTTCCTTTCCCTTCAGATTCAATTAGCAGTAACTCTAGTTTCATGTACTATAGAACTAAATCTACTGTAAAAAGAAAATGCTGCAAATAATGCTTGAATAGAAGCGGCTAAAAAAACCCACAGAACTGTCCATATTCATCATAACTTTAAATTGGAAGCTCTTACTGTTGCACTTTTTAAAAAGTTGTTGGATTTTTAATTCTATTTATTTTTTCTTTCTTCATGAAGGTTGTGCTGAACAGTCATCCCAAATTGGGTAAATAATCCTGTACTGTGTATGTGTATGCAGTATAATACTAAGCAGATGTGGAGTCCTTTTTATGCTGCAAATTTTTAATGCTTATGTTGGTCATCACAAAACAAGAGAGCTCAAGTCCTGTAGGATTTCTCCCATGAAATTCTGAATTGTAAACTTTGGGTTTTGTATGTCTAAGGGAAAGCTGTGGGTTTTTGACAATTTTTAGAGTCTTGAATATGTTGATTTTATATACAGTAAAGCTTCAGGTTTTTAAAACTATTTTCAACAAACTGCAGCTTGTTTAATAATTATGTGAACCAGAAACTACTTAGTTTGTCATTAATTCCTCAAGCCTAACAGAGATTAAAATGTTCATCATTACAGCGCTCTCTAGAAGCTCAGCTTCCTTTTATTTTTAAATCTGAAATGATACTACATCTTTGTATTTAAAATATGTATTGCTGCTCTAGAATGGTACCCTGTTGTCAAGAGGCATACATAAATAACTGTACAATAGAATTGTAAATAGACTTGTAAATCATTTTTGTGACTGAAGCTCTTTGAAAATAAAATTAAAATGAACGGATATTTTAACTCTTCTCATTAATTTCATGTAATTGTTTCTAATTATTCTTTATAGAATTAGATCCAAAGCTTGTAGAAGAACACAGACTTGCTCCCTGTGATGACATGGACATGTTGCTCAGTGCCTCTGTATTTTTGCAGATGGGGGTGGAGAAGGGTGGGTGCTGTGTTGGTGTTCTGCAGGGGAATCACACTGACTGCAGCTTTACCTGGTGGCTTTTGAGAGCCGTTCTAAAGCCAGACCTGGTACACGTGGCAGCAGCTTGTTTCCACCTTCGGTTAAGCAGATGTTCCTTCTCTTTGGGCGTGTAGGATGCATGATCTGAGCTGTCACCATTGTCACGGTCAACTTCAGAAAAATCATGTGGAAATTAAGACATTTTTCCATCCTGTGGCTCACCTTCTATCAAAACAGTCGTTGGCAGAGTACATTATTTTAAACTTGAGGACAAGATATTTAAAATACATTTTTACTTAATAACAACAACTTAATCTTTCCATTTCAGCTTCTGTTTTAAAAACTTAGCTTTTCTCTTTCAGAATCTTACAGGTTTTAGGTTTTGTTGGCCTGCCACTGCAGAAGAGTTTGAGGAAAAACAGAAACTAAATGTGTCAACCTTGGAATGCTTAGCCAAAGAATTAAATAACAATGCCCTTCATTCCTTGCTGAAATTGCTTTGACTCCAATTCTGCAAGAAGGTAAAAGGTCAGAGCAGCTTTGTGAAGGTACGAGCATGTGGTTATTTAAAGTGGATGTGTCCATTCCTTCAAAACCTATGTAGCAGACTGGTGAAACTGTCTTAACAAATTTGAAATTTCTGATGACATCTCACACTGAAATGTACATTTTTGACTTCACCCAGATTTGCTTCAGGTTGGCTGAAGCACATACTCCAATATCCCTGCCAAAGAAGCTACAAGTGGGTTTTGTGCTGTTGTGTGTGTGACTTAAAACTTTCTCCTGTAACGTGAGTGGCTTCAGGCCCTGTTTTTGGAGTTACATACAACCCGTGGAAGTTGGTTGATTGCAGAGTTGTAGGCAAAAATCTGCTCTGAAGCTTTGAATATTGTTTGGCCTTTGGCCTCTCAGTAAGTGGGCAAAAACGGGTGACAGTGTTATCTAGAGGATGCGTTTTGCAGTTTTACTTCCCATTTAAAGTGCAGTGTCATGGTGAAGCCTGATTGCCTGTTCTGCTCCTTGTAAGTTCCTTTAAAAAGCAGATAAGTTTCTAAGGTACAGCTCAAAATTCCTTTTTCATGCTTGTAGGAGTTTAGGAACTTGCAAGACAGTAAAAGAGGTAAGCACCACTGTAAGCAATACATGTACTCAGTGTTCTAGAAAACTAAGTTCAAAACTGATTTGTGACTTTTAATATAGTAACAGTATTAATGTGTTGCTTCTGGCATCCTTTTGTAGTCTTGAGAAATATTAAGGGGTGGCTGAAAGGGAAAGAGGCTGTAGACCAGACCATGGTAAATGACCACCAGGCTGGTGCCTTGTCTGGAATGCCAGGTGTCTCACGTGTGCATTTGAGATAATTTTAATGCATGGGAATATAGAATTATAATCTTTATTGTGGGTATTACTGTATTCTGTACTGTTAAAATCTTTAAATATTTATTCAAAAAATACTGTTAGCAGCTCTAGATGTTTGAGACCCATTGGCTTATCCAGTTCTTGTGCCAGCACTTGTAGCCTTCATATCTTGCAAAGAATTTCTACCATTTTGTTCCTTGTTTGTCAAAACTAGTGCTTTCTAGCACTTCTGGGCATCTAACCACGTCTTCTTGTATATTCTCTTATCTTTTGCTGTAAGACCAGAAAACCAGATGTCACTAACCTACAAACTAGTGTTAGTGTGTTTCTGATTTTACAGACTGGCCTGTAGTCATACCTTCCAAGGGACCTGCTTTTGCTGTTTCTAGCATAACAAATTGGGGTTTTCCCCCCCCAGTTTGGTTCTCTGAATCCGTACTTCTCTTGTCTCACTGAATCCTATAGTTTTGCTGTGGTCTTGAGGTAAGCTGGTGCACGTTGAGATGCCAGTCAGGGCTTGAAACAGAAATTTCTTAATGTGTTTCTGGATGGAGGATTCTGCTCATGGGGATAGGTAGGATCAGGGACAGGCTAAGTTAGAAATTTATTGAGGTAAAAGCATCACTGGCTTATGAGAGAGAGTTTTGGGATGGGGAGGATTACTAGGCAGGTGAGGTTCTCTGAAAGATTCTTGTTTGACATGTAAAAGACCTTTGGAAGAATGATATCCATGCTGGTTTTTGGTGATGCATATGTCTCATTCATTGGGTTGTGGAAAGCCCACTGAGATCTTGCTTTGTGGCACCCTGTTGCTGGTCATTGGTAGCACTAAGTGCCATGTCCTTCCCTTCCTGAGGGAGAGATGGAGATTTTACCAGACTTCAGTACTCTGAACCTAAATAATGTTTTTAATTTTTTTTAAAACCATCCCTTTTGCTCTTTGGTTGTTTTTTTTTTTAATGCAGTAACTGGTTTGAACTTGCAGCTGTTATGGGTCAATTATGGTGTGTTCTTGTCAGCAGTTCAGGTGCATGAGAAGCTCTGCTATCCCTCCTGACTTCTCTTTAAGTGATGGGGGTTGTACCCATGTCTGTCTGGGGGGTTGGTATGGGAGAGCTTCATCCTTGCCCCTGAAAAAGGGTAGGTGGGGATGGAGCCTTCCACTCCACTCATGTTCCTGGTGCAGAAGACTGATGGTGTCAGCTATTCCAGTTATGTCTGTGGAAGTTGTGTAGCTATTCCAGCTGTCCAGCTGCTGCTTATTCTGCTGGTCAGACAGGTACTTAGCATCCAGGTTTCTGATACACTTGGACTTGTTTATTTCATTGAGAAAGTATTTCTAGACTGGGGGTTTCTGTTTGATTTTTCCCTTTTAAATATTACCATTTATACCTACAATGATTGCTTTCCTGTTTCTTTAGAAATGTATGCAACTTTCCAACTTTGTTGTGTGTTTCATGCAGATGTACCTTTATTGCTACAACTTCCCATCTAATTTTGTGCACTTCTTTCCTCTCATTTCACTGTACTTTTAAGGCCACTGCTGATAGCTCAGTATTGTGTTATGCTGTTGAAATGAGACTTGTTGGTTATCAGAGGTTCACTACTGTCCTGTGCCACATGGGGTCTTCTGTGTTATTTCAGGCTGTGTCAAAAATAGCCTGTTCCTTCTTGTGTGTTCCTAGGCTGTTCCAAGAAGCCATCACTTGAAAATGCTGAGACATGATTTAACTGGACAGTGCTGTTTTGCTTTTCACTACTTAAAGTACAGGACAACCTTTTTACCTCCATTGTCTATTTTTGCAGGCTAAACTTTATTTTTAAACCTCAGATAACTTACAGTGGAAAAACACTGTGAGTGCAGGACCTTTTGATAATTTTTGAAAATATTTTTGGCATGTAATTCAGTATAATATACTAAACCCTGTGTAGTGGGAGATGTCCTTGTCAGTTGGAAATAGATGATCCTTAAGGTCCCTTCCAAACCAAACCCTTCTGTGATTCTGTAATGCTTTTCTGTTCAAATAAATACATGCCTTTGACTACTTAAGAGCTTCATCATGATTTTTGTATACTTTTATTGTAGTTAACTGGTACAAACACAAAATACTTGATTTACAAAAGTAAATTTATCTGTACTTCTCAGTGTAAGCTGAGCACTTTAGAAATATTGGCAGTCAACAGTAAAAGAGATTTTGAAGTTTGCTTTCAAAGCAAGGGCAATTTTGCACACATTTGCAGGTTTCATGATATAATCACACATCTTTGTGAGCTGCTAAGTTACTTGTGATCAAATCCTGATTCTCTCTTATCTCTTGTAACAGCTAATGTTTCTGGCACTTCAGCAAGGATGTTGGTGTTTCGTTTGTCAGTGGTGATCAAGCTTTTCTTCCAGTTGGATGCATCTGTTTGTCCTGAGAAGTGCGACTGCTCTTCAAAAAATGCAATTCATTGCTCTGGCCCCCACATAAAAGACCTGGAATTGTTAAACCTGCCTTGCAACATGACAGAAATTCACATAACAAACACTAATGTATCATACTTGCAGGATGTTTTTGCTAGGATGGTGGAACTGCAGCATCTCATCTTGTCTTCAAACAACATCGCTCTGATTTCACCAATGGCTTTTAAAGGCTTGGGAAGGCTAAAAGTCCTCAAACTGCTGGATAATAAGCTGGTTGAACTTCCCCCAGAAGCATTTGATGACATGGTGCAGCTTCAGCAATTGATCATTGAAAGTAACAGGTTGAAATCTCTCGAGGAAAATCTGTTTGACAAACTGGCTAGTTTGCAGGAGCTTTACTTGAACAAAAACCAACTAACAGCACTTCCCAGTGGCGTGATGAAGAAACTCTCCAGACTCAGAGTACTGAACTTGTCAAGAAATTACTTAGCAGCACTGCCTAGAAATATATTCAGTGCATTAGCCAGGCTTGAGAGGTTGATGCTGTATTTTAACAGGCTGTCTTCCATAGAGTCTGGTATGTTTGATAGCCTGAAGGAGCTGCAGGAGCTTTTCCTGCATTCCAATAATATCCATTCTATTGCCCCTGATGCATTTCATTGTCTTCGGAAACTGAGAACCCTGACACTCTCCAGAAACAGGCTTCAAGTTTTGCCTTCTGGGCTTTTTTTGCACTTGCATGACCTGTCTAAACTGACCTTGTACAGGAACCCACTGAAGTCTCTTCCAGAAGTATTGTTTGGAGAAATGAGGCATCTTAGTAGCCTATGGCTGTATCACACAAAGCTTTCAACAATACCAGATTTTGTGTTCAGTAACTTGACAAATTTAGAGCTTCTTGTGCTGAGTTTTAACCCAGAGCTTACGGTTCTTCCTAGGAATGTGTTCAGTGGCCTGAATGAACTGCGTGGCCTTTCTCTCCATACAAGTAATATTTCCAGTTTGCCAGAGGGAATCTTTCTGAGCCTTCAGAAACTGCAGAACATTTCCCTCTTTGATACAAGGCTTGAGGTTCTTCCTAGAAACCTCTTTCATAATCTCAAGCACCTCCAGAAAGTTTACCTGAATAGTACTAACCTGCAGTCTCTTCCTGCAGCCTTCTTTACTGCTTTACCTGAGCTGGAAGAAGTGGTCCTTGATGACAACCCTTGGAAATGCGATTGCCAAATTCTTGGCTTCCGAGAATGGCTCCAAAAGAGCACAGCTATAGTTAGAAATGTGCCATCTCTAATGTGCCACAGCCCAGTGGCACTGCAGAATATTTCTCTTGTGTCTCTAAGCATGGATGACCCAGAGTGCCTGCCAAGCACAGCTGTGGCATATCAGACATTCAGCTCAACATCTCCCCAGACTTTGGCATCTCCTGTGATGGAGCCCTTCACATCATCTCAGGAGACTGCTCTAACAGTGGTGTCTGACACAGAAATCATCAGCATACCCACATCAGTTCCTCCTGCAACTCCAGGTTTTACCTACTCCCCTGTTGAAGATGTTGGACAGTCTGGGTTACATTTCTCAGATGTTCCAGTCCAAACATCTCCTAGCATCATTGCACGAACCAACAGTGTCAGAGGGACGGATTTAACTACTCTTGTCTGGTGGGATGAGTTTCCAGCCCACAGCAGTGCTAAACCCTATTTTAATACCAGAGTGACTTACTGCCAGCTATTCTTGTGCCTTCACAGTTTGATTTTAACACTCCAGACTGTAGTCATTGTGCTCAGTCTGTATGTGATGGGTAAAACCAGGCAACTCTTGCACTCCAGAAATATTCCTGCTCAGCCTGTAGTTCTGATAAGAATATTAAGAAGATAGAGAAATCTAGCCCAAAAAAGAAGTGATGCTTTGGATGCTTTTTGAATATTTGAGCAGTTAATACTCAATTCAGACCTGGATTATAAATCTTCATAGCAAAGACCAATGAGTTTTATGTACCTCACAGCATTTGCCAAGAGTGGCTTGTAATCACTGTAAATTGCTACAGCACTTGGTGCACGAACCCAGAGGGCGAGATGAAAGTATCTGTGGTCACCTCTACATGTGCACTGTGGGTTTCCTGCTTTGAAGGGCAGCCCTATCCCTGCCAGAGGCTGCTGCCTGCTGAGTGTTCACTGCTCACATGGAGTGCCATCAACGCAGGAACTCTCACATAGGAACATGGCTTCAACTGTGCTTTAGAGATTGCCCAAAGTACTCCAATACTATTATGCCCTATACTGCTTGAGTGTTTTGTCTCCTTACTGAGAAAACAAATGGTATTTTTGGGAGGAGATGCTGGGAAGGACCTTTAAACAATGGGGATGTGGGCAGAATGGTGTGGTGCAAGTGTCTTAACTTCTGCCTTCTGTCCCCAGCCCCTTTCCAGGATGTGGCATGAGGAAGGGGTACCAATTAAAGCTAACAGCAGAGGAAGATGCTGAGCTAGGAAGTATATAATCTTGATGTATTTTATTGTTTGGTTGGAGGTCTTTTGGAAACTTTGTAAAGTTGCTACAACTCTGAATTTTAAGTAAACACTTTGATCCTTGAGCTTTGGCCAGTGGTCTGAAAAAACAAGGTGTTCCTGGCGCATGATGCAAGGAATCTTGAAACTGGAGTACCAGGCAGATGCCCAGGACTTAGGATGGGCTCCATGGGGGTAAATTGGTTTGAGAGCTGGTCTTGACTGAGCTGGGAGAGAAAGGAATGTCTCTCCTGGGCTTGGCTAGCAAAACCAGCAGCATGCAGCCAAGGGGCAGGGAGCCTGCCTGAACTGAAGGCCACGAAGTGTCACCTCCATTTTGAAGTTGGCTGGGGAGCATACACAACTGCATCAGCTTGGAGTGTTCAGTAGCATTTTCAGTCTCACTGTTTTTTACCTTATTACACAGTGCTATTCCCTGACTTCCAGCCCTTTCAAGTGTTGATGTGCAAAGGCACCTACAAGGCAATAGTGCGGGTTTTGGTCTTTATACTAACATTCTATTAATATTCTGAATTTTATGAATATTTTAGTTCATAAGTAGACTAGTAGCTGTCAGACTGCCTGTGCTTTAGTAGCTCTTGGATTTAGCTATCAGCTTTTATCTACATTATGGGACTTTGTTCTTAAAAGCTCTGATGTGCTTAAAAACCTCTGGGTGTGCTTCCTTGGCTGCTTAGGCCAGAGAGCCTCTACTCCAGGAGATATTTTGTAACCTTAGTGACTTTATAACTATTAAGGACTTTTCTTTAAACACACGTGATGGACTTGAGGTGAAGAAAGCTTGCATTTGCTGCAGGTTTATGGTTGGTTCTCTGCTATGTGTTACTGTAGGCAGTGAGAATGAATTATGACTGCTTTGTTTCAGGGTGCTCTGCTGTTGGGCCTAAATTCCTCTTCCAGGCTTCCAGGACAGAGAGAATGTGCTTCTTAAATGGTCATTGTCTTGCTGGTGAGGTTTAACAAAATTTAGCAAACCTGCCTAAATGGGAGTTAGAGCCATCTCTAAAGAAGCAGAAATAGGAGGCACTGCAAGTGGTGCAAAGCACACTGTGATTGAATGCATAAACAGATGCTCCAGAATATTTGTTGCAGTATATTTGAAAGAAGCACAAAACCAACAGGGAGCTTTCTTGGTGGTGGTTCTGGGAGGTTGCATGTAGTGTTTAAGAAGAGACATTTGTTACAAATTTAGGTTCTTGGTTGGACAGCTGTAATGACCACTTTGTGCTGTGCCAGCTGCAGTGCTGTCGCACGGTGCCACGCAGGCATCTGCTCTCAGCAGGCAGATCAGTGTAAGCAGGACTAGTGAGGAAATGGTTCTATAAACCATGCTGGTGATCCTGTCCCTCGGTGAAGGAAGTGTGCTCCGGGCACCTGGATGCACAGTGTCTGATTTCTAAGGAAAAGCCCCTGTTTGCTCATGGCCTGGGTACAACACCTTGATGTCCAACCCCAGGGCAGCAGGGCAGCACCAGCTGCTGCCTTTCTGAACCCTGCTCTGGCTGCCCCAGCCCTGCAGTGGAACCAGCTGGGCTCCCATGCTGCTCCTTGGCTCCCAGTGCAGTCGCTGAGCTCCAGCTCTGGCACGTGGGGGCTCTGGCACAGAGCTGTGTACAGTCAAGTGCTAAGACGAGGATGATTCCTCTTCTGAGGATGATTCCTCTCCACATGCTGTCATCGGGCTTTCCCCACGCTTGAGCCAGACGGGGCAAGTGAAGTCATCAGACAACAAAAGGCTGGAGCAATGAGTGCCTGGGATGGTTTACTAACTCTTCCTCTGAGGTGTACTGTTTTGAGCTGCCTCTGATTCATTGTTTCTTGCCCAACAGAGCTCAGCCCTTCCTGAAAAACTCCCTGGCCTGAGAAATACAAGGATATCCTTATTTATACCCCATTTCTGTTTTTCCTGGAGAAGGGATAGTCTTCCAGGTCAGCATGATGCAACTGTGGCCAGCAGGAAGGCAGCAGGCTGGTCCCCAGAGCCTCTCTGGGCAGATCTGCCTCAGTGCTGCCTCAAAGCACCGTTCCCTTGTGTGCAAGGATTTTCTCAGTCCCTGCAGCCCACGCTTGCATCATCTACTGCTCAGCCTTTGTCACCAGGCTGGGCTGGAGACACAGTGGCCTGGAAGAAACTGGAGGTACTTAATTCCTGGTCCAGCAGGTCCTGGATACTGGGGAAGGGGTGAATGCAAAGCATGCCTGCCCACAGTGGCTGAAGAGGTTGGTTCTGCTCTCTTGGCTCCTGATCGGGGTGCAGTCATGGTTAACAGCCCTGCATGTTATCCAGGACCTGCTTCCAGGGCTGCATCCTAGCTGGGAGTGCTTGGGTACATCACCACTGGGCCAGCTGTGCCAGTCCAGCCACGGCTCGCTCGGTCCCTTCTAATACTTGTTGCTGTAGCAGTTTCTCCTGTTCTCTCTGTTTAGGAAATCCTGGATCAGTGGGAGCTCTGACCTACCCTGTGCCAAGCCATGGGAGTATTCATTGTGTTTCCAGCTTGATGTCACTACAAATGCCATTCTCCTTTGCTTGTTGGGATTTGAATCCAGAGAGTCCCCAAAGCACAGGGTGGTGAGGGGGAAATGCTGCTATAAACTGCTGCTATAAACACTGGCGCCTCTGCCTGTTCACAACCACTGCAGCAAGCACTTCCAAGCCACCAGCACACACATTTCTACACATTCCTTCCTTGTGTCCCTGATGTCCTGGTCCTTTCCATCCCACCACCTCTGTGAGAGGGCTCTGCGAGACCAGCAACTGCTGGCGGGCCCCTGTCACTGCTTGTAGAGGGCAGTGAGCTCAGGCTGCTGCCTGGGAAATGCAGCTCAGTCCTCCAGCACACAGCAGCAAGATCAGAGCCTGCACCTTGGATCTTCCCTCTCCTGATGGCAAAGAGCAGTGGGGTGATGGCAGATGAGCTTGGAGAAGGGACCCCCAGCAGTGCTCCGTGGTCCAGGAGTGCACACAGCTGCTGGCTGCGAGGCAGGAGCCCTGGGAGCCTGATGTGGAGCATTGGCTGTGTCTCCTCCAGGACTCCAACCTGTATGGCTTGCCTGGGGCTGCTGAGCTGGCAGCCCTGATAGTGGAGTATTTCCTGGGGATGACAGAAGAGCTGGGAGGACACGCAGCCAAAGGCAGGTACCCAGTGGACAAGGCTGGGGCCACGAGTGTTTACAGGCTCACAGTGAGGGGAAGGCCTGAAGCTCCTGCTTTGTCCCTGCTAGGGAGCAGCAAGCTAGGGAGGTGCAATGCCTCCATTTCTGTAGCCACATTCTGGATTTACACTCCCTTGTGGGTGTTCATGGGTGGATAAGCCCTGGTACAGTCTCTTACTTGGGCCAAGGGGGGTGAGTCCCACTTCACTTCAGGGTGGGGGCTTCTGTTCCAGCAGCACCCAGAGCCATGCACTACCGGGCTCAGCCCTCGTGCAGTCACTGCTGCTGCAGGACTGTCATGCCAGACTTCCAGCTGTGCCTTTGGATCTCTCTGGATGGAAAAAGCTCAGGGCAGAGAGCCAGTGATGGCTGGCAGTAGCTCGGCAGCCTGCTGTTCACTCCTCTGCTGGCTTCTCCCGGGAAGAAATGAGGCCCCTTCCCCCTTTGTGTGTTGGGAAGAGGTGCCTGGGGCACTTCATGGTGCCAGAGGTAGCTTTACAGAGATGAAGCTGATCCAGGAAACGCCTCACATGTGTGAGCCCCATGCCCCAGCCTGCTGCTGCAGCTGGTCCTTCCCCCCTTTCCCAGCGCACCTCGGACAAGCTCTTTCCGCTTTGGATTATCTCTGCAGGCGCATTTGGCTGTGGACCCCACATTCCTTCCAGCCTAGCGCTGCCCTGAGCCTGGGCCAAGCCCTGCGTGCTGCTGCTCTTGCTGGGGCCAGGGCCGAGCCTGGAGG
This sequence comes from Rhipidura dahli, assembly GCA_013399225.1. Taxonomy (NCBI): domain Eukaryota; kingdom Metazoa; phylum Chordata; class Aves; order Passeriformes; family Rhipiduridae; genus Rhipidura; species Rhipidura dahli. Next base: position 791,959 of record VXAC01002376.1, read on the forward strand.
AGACTGTTCTGCTGGTGGGGTGAACCCCACTGGAGCCTCAGAGCCTAAATGCCGTTTTCCTTGAGCTCCAGCGGGGTGGTGGTGGGCCTGGTGCTGGTGCTTGGATGGAGGTCAGCCTGACAGCCTTCCCTGCTGACCATCCCCGATGGACCAAAGCTGCTGCTGCTCCCTCCCGAAGCTCCCACTTTGCATAAGCACTTTCCCAGGGAAGGCAGGACATGTCCCCATCCCTTGGGGCAGTGATGGCATCATCTAGCCATGAGCAGTGAGGCAGCCCTGAGCCTGCATTCCGCAAGCAGGGGGGGAAATGTCACTATGGCCGATGGAGGAGCTCTCTCATTTGGGCTCCTGTAAGGATTAGGATGGGCCCGTGGTGAGGCAGGGGCTGCTGGTGCTTCTCTAAAAGTGGAGGTGGCCCCAGCAGCACTCCCTGAGGGACTAATGCTCCTTCCTTGTCTCCTCAGCTGTGGCTTGAGCCTGGGGGTCCTGCTGCAGGGCTCAGGCCCAGAGGTGTCCCCCCGTGCTGGAAGATGGGGAGGACTCCCTCTGTGGCCCCCAGCCCAGCCCTCCACCCTCCTCCTCCGCTTCGGCGGTGTTTGGCCTGGTGCCTGGGACCAGCTGGTCTCTGTGAGCATCAGGGAGGGGGTTTCTCCTATCAGGGTGGGAACTTTGCAGCAGTGCAAAGAATTCAGGGGGGGTCCCAGAGCAGCACTGTAGGGAGCGGCAGGCTATGGGGAGGTCCCATCCTGCCCAGGGTGCCAATTCAGGCAGGAGCTGGAGGTGTGCAGGGAGCAGGGGCTGAGGGGGGAGCTGGGTCTGCATGGCGTGGGTGAGTGTGCTCAGCTGCTTGGCAGATGAACAATGTGCTCTCCCAGCCAAGCCCACAAGCTGCTAATTTTAGTGATTACATGAATTTTTCCAAGCAGTCTCGAGTCCCTTGGTGATTCAGAGCCACTCAGCTTTGCTGCATCTGCCACCCTGGCTGTGGGGATGTGCTGGAGGTGTGCCAGCATGGACAGACAGACACGGGACTGCCCTGCTGTCCTGTAGCAAGGCAGATGTCTCCAGCAATGTGACACTGCTGTTCTGGGGCTCCATTGTCTCCCTGAAGGTGCAAGGGGTACAGCAGTGGTTCCACCCCATCCAGGGCTTGGTCAGGGGGGCTTCAGCCTCTGGCTGGTACAGCTGGAGGTGGGAAAGGTCCACCAAGTAATGCTGAACCTGGAGCTTTCCTGCAGCATGAGACCCAGCCCACTCCATCCAGCACCACGTGAGCTCCTGGCTCTGCGGAGCAGCCTCTCCCTGCAAGATGCTGATCTCCCCCTCAGTCATATCCTGTCTCAGGAGCTGCCTCTCCCTTCCAGATGTGCGGGGTGTGTATGTGCTGCTGTCCCAAGCTCTCACACCCTGTTTCTCTCCCTTTTAAGTAGCCTGGGGCGAGCTCCCATGCGCTCACCTCCAGGAGTGGCTGCACAGGTGGTGCACAGGCTTGTGCCGTTTGTTACCCAGCCCTTCTTTATTTGTAGCGATGTCTTGAAAATAACCATCTCTTCTGGCCAGGAGACAAAGCCAGTTTCCTGAGGCCTGGGTAGAGGCAGGTGGGTTTTTGTCAGGGCTGTTACCTGGACTGCTCTGAAATTGCATCGTGGTAGGGACCATAACCTGATGACCCCCTCTCTCGGGGCAGGGTGTGTAAGGTACCCAGCACTGCCTCCCTGTCCCCCCTGGGGCAGCACTGCTTGGCAGGAGGCGAGTCTGACATTCCTGTGACGAACTGGGCTCGGGGCAGTGGTTTATCGGAAGTGCTGAGGTTTAGTTTCTGGGTTGCCTCGCTGAAAAGCTGTGAGGTTCTGGGTGAGTCAGAGCGGGCAGGAGCCCAGCAGCACTGGCAGTGGGCAGACAGAGCCGGCGATAAGGCTGTGATAAGGCTGTGAGAGCCCTGCTCTCGTGCCAGGGCTGCAGGGAGCAGGCAGCTCCCAAGCCCAGTGCCTGACCTCCAGCTGCACCGCTGTCGCAGAATGGGCAGATTGTTTTGGGAAGTATGGTTCTGGGGAGCTGCTGTGTCAATAGAGCGTGAACTGGAGCACTTGGTGGGTGGTGTTTTCGAAATGCTCATTCTCTGTGCCCAAATGCCTGGGTGTTGCCCCAGAGCAGGCAGGAGGCATGGCCAGCGGTAGTTTCAGCCTCTGCACTCGCTCTCCAGCCGGAGAGGGGTTCGTGGCCATCCAGCATGTCCTGTGGCAGATGAGCCTCCCATGCAATCTCACACAGTGGTGCCGTGGCCTCCAGCTGAGGTCCCATTCCCTCCCATGTTCCCACGATCCCTGTCCGTTGAGACTGTCTGGGAACTCTGCTCTCCATCCCTGCAGTTTGCTGTTCATTCTGGTCTGGTCCCCTCTCTGAAGAAGGTAGCAGTCCCTTCCAGTGCCCTGCACGCTCCCACCTCTCACAGCATGACACATTTCCTCTGCCTTCTCCGGCAGCAGCCCCACGCTGTTCCCATCCCGGGCAGCTCATCAGTGCCACCCGGAACAGGAGCAGAGGTTGCTGCAACCAGCGGAAACACGGGTGGGCTGAGTCGGGATTAGACGCCATCAGGGGAAGTTCCAGCTGCCCCGTGCCGAGCAGGCGACTGCAGTGGCTCTCCAGGAAGCCCAAAGGGGCCCCACATGCTGACTCTCCTTAGCTGCTTCCTCCCGAATAGCTGTTCCCGGTTGCTGCTGGACTGGGACTGCCCTGAGGAGGTGGGCGAGGTGGGGAGACCTGGGCTGGGTGATGGGACTCAAGGGCACCCCAGTGCACCCGTGTGGGCAGGAGGGGGCAGGGCAGGGGTGGCGGCAGGTGCCCCTGAACGAGTTGATGAATGCTTTCCAAACACCCCTGGGTACCAGGTTCCATTACCTGTGTGTCAGGACTGCTGAGGGGGCAGAGCAGTGGGAGACAGCCATTGTGCTGCTCTGGGGTTGCAGGATGCCTGCAATGGGGGTTCCTCGGTGCCTAGGTGTTCCTCATGGCTTGTGAGCAATGCTCTGGCTGAATGAGGGCTCTCTGAAGCAGCCTGGCCCATGGCTGGCACCCACACAACTGCTGACCCTGGTTGTGGTGCCCACAGGACAGAGCCTGCAGTGGGTGCTCATGGGTTTGTGGCCCGTTGGCATCTGTGGCTGTGGGGGGAATGAGAGGTGTGACCCAGGCAGGGTCAGTGTGCCAGGGGTCTGCCTGTGCTAGTGGCCCTGGGCTGGGGCACAGCTGAGCTTCTGACACTTACAGGAGCCACAGACAGGGACACAAGAACTGTGCCTGTGCCCAGGAAGTGCCGTGGAGCAGCCCCGGTGTGAACTCGTTCCAGGGAAAGACAGGGTTGTGCCCAGGGGTCTGGCTTAGCCTTGTCTGCCCCCATGGGTCAGGGACTCACTGTCTGGCTGTGTCCCACTGGGGACCAGGGGGCCTCCCGGGGCCAAGCTGCTGCCTGGGCACTGGCTGACATGAGCTGCATGTTCACAGGGACCCTCTGCTTGTCTTCTTAGAAGAGCACTGGGGTTCAGAAGGGGGAAACCCAAAACTCCATCCTTGAGATGCTTTCTCTGCTGAGGAAACAGGAGTTGGAAGCAGCTCTGCTCTAGCGCTTTCCCTAACCCCGCCACTGCCCCTGTGCTGATTCATTGATTTGGACGGGTTATATACTGGGAGGGGAAGAATGAACCACACTCTGCTCTCCTGCCAGCACGGGGCTGTGCTCGCTCAGCGCTCGTGGCTGCAGGACACTCGGGTAAGTCTCCTTCTCCTTCTGCCCCTGGGAGTGGACACGGATCCCGGGGACTCCTGGGGCAGCTCCGAGGGTTGGTGGTGGAGTGGTGGGATCTGCACATTCAGCACTTTTTTTATTTGATGGAGATGTTTATCTTGCAAGGGTTCTCTGAAAAAGAGAGATCGCTTAGATGCTGTGGGAGCTGAAAGAGTTACACTGGCAATGTATCCCAGACAATGATCAACAGAGAAAATTAAGGGGGGCACAGGGACATTTTGGGGGGCTGATGTTAGGAGCAGTGGGATGCTGAGGGGCTGAGCAGCAGAGAATGTTCAGCCTCTTGGTCTGTAAGTTTCTTGTCCCTAGAAGAAGAAGAGAGATCAGTTGTTTCCAGCTGCCTTTCCTGAAGGTTGCTCCAGTGTGGGTGCTCTCAGTGCTGCCTTAGAAGGGAGTGACACAAGCAGGGCTTTTGATGTGCCGAGCTTTTGGGGAAGTTTATAAGTGTCTTGCTAAAAACAAAGCTGTTCTTGGATGCAGATTGCTTCCATATGGGAAACATAAACTATGCTGGCTTGTGGAGGGCTCCTCCCTCCCTGTCTGAGAGCAAGAGGGTTCCCTGAGGGAAGGGTGGGGAGGAGGGCAGGGGCTGTGCCCCAGCACCCTGGGTGCCAGCTGGGGCACTGTGGCTACACTCCCCTGCTGCCTGACTCACCTGTCTGGCTGAGCTGTGCTCAGAGCAGAAGGGGTTGCAGGTTTTCTCCCACCCTTGTGCCACATGAAGCTGTTCAGGGGGTGCTGCTCCATGCCAGCCTGGCACAAGGCTGCTGCTTTAATCTAGGGTGGGAGGAAGCTCCCAGGCCAGAGGAGGGAGGAGAGGATGTCCATGTGCTTGCGTGGTAATGCAGAATTTGGCTGTAAGGCTCTCGCTTCCCTGGGCACCAGCCCTGGGACCAGCCTGTGTACACGTGCCCACGTCAGACACCCCCCTCATGGCAAAAATGGGCCAGGCTGAGACCTCCTGCTGGAGATGGGGGGAGCACAGGGCCACCCTGTACCCAGCCTGTGCTGGGAGCTGGCAAGGGTCCTGTTGACTCAGGCTCCTGCAAGAGCAGGCACTGCTGTTGGCTTTGCAACAGGAGCTCAGAGCTAAGAGGGTGCTTGGGGTGCTGGGGCAATGCTGGGACCTGCTGTGGGTGCCACGAGCCAGCTCTGGTGAAGGTCTTGGCTCTTTGGTGGTGCCAGGAGGCCAGTGCTGCTGGTAGCAGCTCTGTAAAACAGGAAACCACACTCCCAGCTGCCAGATGGGGGGCAAGAGAGCCAAGAGAGCTGGGCTGCTAGGGATGCTACTAATAGCTGTGGTGTGGCAGCCAGGCACCGTGGCCCCCAGCTCTGTCTCGCTCTGAGCTCCTGCCTGGGCTGTGCCAAGCCTTGCCCCCAGCCTTCCTCACTTGCCCTCCTCTGCCTCCTTGCCATGCTGGGAGCAGGATGGCCACAGTCTTGGTGGCTTTTTCCAAGGGGAAGGCAGCACCCATCCCAGTCAGTGGCCCTGAGAGCTGGGAAATCTCAGGGGCTGAACCCCTCTCCTTGTTTTTTCTGCAGGCCCAATGGCGCAGGGAGGCTGGCAGCGGTGGCTGCTGCTGCTGGTGGGCATCCAGCTGGCCAGTAGCCAGTGCCCAGAGCAGTGCCAGTGTGTCCGTAGCGCCCAGGTGGAGTGCTTTGGTGCCAACATCACCACGGTGCCCAGCCCCATCCCTGCCAACGCCATGACCCTGCAGATCATCAACACGCACATCGCCGAGCTGGGCGACGCCGCCTTCGGCAACGCCTCCCTGCTGATCGGGCTGCGCGTCGAGAAGAACGTCCTGTCGCGCATCAGCCCCGGGGCCTTCCAGAACCTGCCCGACCTGCGCTACCTCAGCCTGGCCAGCAACAAGCTGCAGGAGCTCCCTGTGCAGGTCTTTGAGCCTCTGGACAAGCTGGAGTCTCTGCTCCTCTCCAGCAACCAGATCCTTCAGGTTGAGCCTTCCCACTTCGCCCATCTGAGCAACCTCAAGGAGCTGCAGCTGCACGGGAACAACCTGAAGGAGCTGCAGGAGGGGGTGTTTGACCAGCTGACCAGCCTCACCAAGCTCAACCTGGCCAGGAACAACATCGACCGCCTGCCGCCCCGGGCCTTCGAGCGCCTGGCACGGCTGCAGGTGCTGCGGCTCTACGAGAATCGGCTCCGGCACATCCCAGTGGGCACCTTTGATGGGCTCCCGGAGCTGCAGGAGCTGGGGCTGCACCAGAACCAGCTGGAGACGCTGTCCCCGGAGCTCTTCGTGCACAACACCAATCTGCAGAAGCTCTACCTGTCCAACAACCTCCTCACCACTCTGCCGAGTGGCGTCTTCTTGCCCCTGCACGCCCTTGCCAGGATCACCCTGCACGTCAACCGCCTGCGGGAGATCTCCCCCAGCGCCTTTGGGCCCATGCCCAACCTGCAGGAGCTCTGGCTCTACGAGAATGAGCTTTCCACCCTCCCCACTGCCGTCTTCAGCAACCTCACCCAGCTGCAGCTCCTGGTTCTCAGCAAGAACCGGCTGCGATCGGTGGCACCAGGGGCTTTCCAGGGCTTGGGGGAGCTGCTGGAGCTGTCGCTGCACTCCAATGCCCTGCGCCGCCTGGATGCCCGGGCACTGGAGGGGCTGCCCAAGCTGCAGAACATCTCTCTGCACCATAACCAGCTGCAGGCACTGCCACGGGGCCTCTTTGGGGCCACCCCTGGGCTGCGGCACCTGCAGCTGCATTCCAATGCCCTGGAGTACCTGCCTGCCGGCATCTTCTCCCCGCTGACTGCCCTGCGAGAGGTGAGGCTGCACAACAACTCCTGGCGCTGTGACAAGGGCATCCTGCCCCTGCAGGGCTGGCTGGAGGAGAACCCTCACAAGGTGGGTGAGATACCCCCGCTGTGTGCCCAGCCTCCCGCCCTGCAGGGTGTCCCCATTGCTGGGCTGCTACGGGACCAGTTCCTCGACACCCAGTCCCCCACCGCTGCTCCCCATCCCAGCACCCTGCTCCCTGCTCACACCTCTGAGACAGCATCGCCAGAGGATGCCCCGATGGAGCCCCCCACGGGGCTGCCAGCCTCCCCACAGGAGGAGGAGGAGGAGAAGGAGGAGGAAGAGAGGGGGCAGTGGGGGCTGACACGCCTGCAGAGTGGGGTGGTGGTAGCAGTCATCGTGCTGGTGTGCGTGGCCCTGCTGGCTGCTCTGGTAGCACTGGTGGTCTACGGCTGCAGGAAGAAGAGCCACATTGTACTCATGAGGATGAAGGCTCCAAATGAAGCCTGAGTGTCTAGCAGACCCTGAGAGCAGAGGTGCTTATGGGGTCAAGGACATGACAGTGGCTCTGCATCAGCTGCCCTTGCTGACTGGGATGGGACAACATCACTGTGTGTGCTGCGTGTACCCCTGTCCTGCTCTGCTTTGCGCTGCCCCTGCTCTGCAGCAGGGCCTCCCGACTGATCGACCTCCCACGGCTGCCCACTATCCCCAGCCCTTCCTGCATCCAGTGCAGCCTTTGTGCTCATTCCCTGCCTGGGTCCAGCAGCTGAGGTGTGGGATGCAGAGCCAGGAGCCACAGCCTGGCTATGATGGTGCTTACCCCAAATAACAGGACTTCCCCCATCCTTCACCTTGCATCATTCCTTGCAGTGCTGCTGCCCTCGTGCTGCCTGCTGCCCGAGCCCCTGCCCAGCCCCTCTTCCCCACCTTCTGCCCCTGCCACGCCCCACCTTGCCCCTCCCTGGGCAGGCAGTGAGAGCCGTCCTGCTGGGCCGGGAGCAGAGCACACCTTGGCCCCAGGAGAGCTGCGTGTCCTCCTGCTGCTCCGTCACTCAGCGGTGCCTGGGCAGGGCTCCCCGCGGGGCTGCGTTGCTGCCAGGCTGGCACACCCTGAGTGTCTCAGCTGCGTCCCAGTCGCCCTCCCTGCCTGCAGGCAGGGCAGGCCAGAGCACAGCCAGCACCCTCCCCTGGTCCCCTCGTGCATCTCCAGGCAGGAGAGCCACGGGGCAAGGTGCTGGCATTGGGGACGAGCAGGAGCAGCCCCCAGCCTTCACTGCACCCTGGTGCTGACCCTGCTGTGGCCGTGCTCCTGCCTGGAGCACCCTGCCTCAGCCCCACAGAGTGCCAGGGGCTTGCACTGGCCCCATTTGGAGAGTAGATAAAGGAGTGGGACAATGGGTGTGAAGTGTCTGCAGGGGCTGGGAGAAGCTCCTGTGCTTGTGTCCCTGGGCTGCTGGAGCATGTTGGGGCTGCTTCTACTGCTCCCCATCCCCGGTCTTCATTTCCTTAATACCCTCTACCAGCTAGTGAGCAACCTGGTCCTGCTCTGCTTGGCAAAGCTTTTTCATCCTCTTCATACTCCCTTGAGTGCCCTCCTGTGTGTGCCCAGTGCCCCTGCCTGGTGGCAGCCCTTGGGCAGGGGGATGCTGGCAGCACAGGGTGGGGGGGTCAGCAAGGGCTGGCTGCTCTGCAGTGTGCAAATGGGTGCCACGCCATCCCCCCTCAGCACCTGTATCCAGCTGCCTTCTCCAGCTGTAGCACAGCCCTGGGGGGATTCAGCTCACCTCCATGTGTGGTACAGTGGCACCAGGCTGCCTGAGGACTGCCGCTGTGGGACCAGGTGTGTGTTTGGTGTCCACCCTGTAGTGCTGGCTGCTCACAGCACCTCAGTAGCCAGTGCTGGCACAAGCAGCTTTACACTGGTGCACATGATGGGTCACTCCTCTGGACTGGGGCCTGCATGGTGACAGGAGGCACAGGACTGTGTCTCGGGGCTGTTGGGTGCTGATATGTGACCTTCCCATTAAAGTACCATTGTCCACTCAAAGTGCCAAGAGCTGTTTATTCACTCCTTCCTCGTGCACAGCAGGGAATGGCCCAGCAGGGACAGGGGCTGCACTTGATTTCCACTCTCAGAGATTTTTAGAGTGTTGAGGAAAAGCCTGTACAGATAGGTGAGGCTGGGAGAGGGTTAGTGGGCTGTCTTTGCAGAGCCCTTGCTGGTCCCTGGACTCCAGCCTGGGATGATGGACCAAGGAGGGCTAAGCCACACAACAGCAGCGGGTGGGCTTTTGGAGAATGAGCTGAGACCTCAGTGAGCTTCTCAATGGAGACATGGACTGCCTCCTGCACAGTCCCCTGCTGGGGTGGCAGGGAACTTGCTTGGTTCCCTTCAGAGCTGGCTGCCACTGAATTGTGTCAGCTGAGTTTTTCCATGTGTCACCATCTGCTCCATGAGGCTGACTGAGTGCAGTAAAGCATCCCTCCTCCTGTCCCTAGGGGTGCCTCCATGGCTAGCCTGTTCCAATGCAGGCCCTTGCAATGCAGCTCTTACGGCAGTGTGTGCTGCTCCTCTGGGCAGCTTGAAACTCCTAGGGAGTTCAGCTGATCCATGAGTACAGCTGATCCATCTCCCTGCTGGTCCCTCACCTCATCCCTGGTGAGCACCATGATGGTCCCACAGTGGTCCCCTCCCCATAGAATCATACAGTTTGAAAACACCTCTAACATCAAGTTCAACCTCCATCTGCCTCGCTAAGCTGCACTTGGTCTCTTCTCTCATGGTAGAGATATTTTGAGCACTCTTTTCCAATGAGATTTAATAAAGTCCTGAGGCTCTCTTAGGGGGCTTCTGGAAGCAAGCATGCTGACCTTGGTGTGGGACTGGAGCCATGCATGACAGTAGCACCCTGCCACCATGCCTGCACCAGGGGATGTCCGGGGCCAGGACCCCACTTCCGTGCCAGGATGCTCACAGGCAGCTGCCTCTGGCCTCACCTCCAGTCCCCCTGGGGCCGGGTTATTTTTCAAAGTGCTCCAAGGACACGGGTTGTTGTTGCCGATAAGCAGTGAGGGGCAGTTCCGCCCCAGCAGGAACAGCTCGTCCCTGGCTTTGGCTGGCTTCCCACCCGCCCCAGAAAACACTGTCCCATCTCGGCAAGCAGCATCCCTGCAAATCTGCCACAGGGTCGGCAACCGTCCCCGTGATGCCACGCTTGGTAAGTGGTGCCCACACTGCTCGGGTAGTTCAGGGGCCTGGGGTGGGTGGGAGCCACTGTCAGCTCTGGGGAGCACAAGCAGGATGGGGGAAATGCCAACCCAGCACTGCTCTCGAGGGCCAGTGTGAGTCCAGGAGAGCTCCACTGGCACAGGGTGTCTGCAGGTGGGCATTGCTGTGGGGTGGGCAATATCCTCCATCACGAGGCAGCACTGGCATGTATCCCAGCTAGGGAGAGACTGGCAGAGGTCTGAGGGCCACTGCTTATGAAAGTGCCTCTGTGGGCTGGGAATAAGCATTTGATCAGGCTGAATATCCCTCCAGCAGGTTTGATGCTGCTCTGATTGTTTGTGGAAAAAGAAGCACCTGACAGGCAATTAGAAATACAAGTGGGTAGAGCCCACTCCTATTGCCACTGAGCTCAGAGCAGCCCTGCAGGGTTGTGCCCATCACCCAGTGTGTGCAGCACAGCCCTGTGTTTCACATATTCTCCTGCTCCAGAGCCTGGCTTTGTGCCTGTGGAGACATCTGACAAGGGAACAGATTCCCACCAAGACTTCCACTCAGCTGCTGCTCTGCAGGATGTGGCTGCTTGCCACCTTTGGTGAGGGTGGCACCACCCTGGTTTTCATAGGGTGGCTTGGGGCACAGATTAAAAACCCCAGGGAGACATCTGGGAGGGAAGTGCTCCCCATTCCTGCAAGGGGAGTGCTGGGGAGGTGCTGGCAGCTGGGGTTGGAGGGATGCCACACAGCCAGGGCAGCTGCTTGTGCTGGTGGTGTCCCAGAGGTTGATCCTGCTGCATTTCTGGCTGCAGAAGCCCTTTCCCCAGCAGTGCCCACCCATGGGTGCAGATTTCTGCCTTATCAGGGCATAGGGTGAGGCTTGGTTCCTTCTCCAGTGCAGGCTGGTGATCTACGTGCTGCTGGGGCTGGGGTCCCTGCTGGTGGGGGGGCTGCCCCCATCCTGCCCCCCTACCTGCCAGTGCTATGACACCTCCAAAGTCTTCTGCTCAAACGAAAGGATGCAGGAGATCCCGGAGGGCCTGCCAGGAAGTGCCACCCAGCTCTTCTTCGTGGAGACAGCCCTAAGCAGCATCCACAGGAGGGGCTTGGGCTCCAGCACCACTCTCACCAAGCTGGTCTTCATCAACAACAACATCCAAGAGCTGGAGGCTGGTGCCTTTCAGGGGCTGCCCAGCCTCACTGAGCTGGAAGTGTCAGGCAACCCCTTGGCAGCTGTCAGCCTTGGGGCGCTGGCAGGATTGACCAGCCTCAGCAAGCTCTCCCTCAGTGCCAACGCCATCCGCACTCTGCAGCCGGGGCTCTTCACCGCCTCGTGCCGCCTGCAGGACCTGCGCTTGTCGGGGAACAGGATGGAGGCACTGCCCCCGGGCATCTTCCGCCCGCTCCGGCAGCTGCGGGCCCTGGACCTCTCACAGAATGCCCTGGCTGAGCTGCCGGATGGGCTGCTGGCCCCGCTTGTCGCCCTTCGCGTCCTCAAGCTCAGTGACAACCTGCTGGCACGGGTGCCTCCTGGTGCTTTCAGGGCGCTTGGACAGCTGACTGAGCTCCACCTGGATGGCAACCGGCTGAAGGAGCTGCCGGCCGGCATCTTCACTGGGCTGGGGAGGCTGCGGTGGCTGCAGCTGCAGCACAATGCCCTGGGCAGCCTGGCCCCTGACATCTTCACGGGTCTCCTCAACCTCACTGTCCTCAGCTTGGAGGGCAACAACCTGGCCACCCTTCCTGCCACCCTCTTCACTGGCACCCCCGGCCTCCTCCACCTCTCGCTGGCTCTCAACCGGCTGGAGACACTGCCCCGGGAGCTCTTTGCTAACCTGTCAGTGCTGGAAACACTGGTACTCTCACGCAACGCCATGGATCACCTGCCCACTGGGGTGTTCCAGGGGCTGGCAGGGCTGACAGAGCTACAGCTGAGCCACAACAACCTCTCCAGCCTGCCAGGGGGGCTGCTGGCTGGGCTGCCCCTCCTCACCGCCCTGGTGCTGGACCACAACCGCCTGGCCCGCCTGCCCCCGGGGCTCTTCGATGCCAACCATAAACTGGTGCGCGTGGGACTGTCTGACAACCCCTGGGTCTGTGACTGCCACCTCTCCTACCTCCTGCGCTGGCTCCAGAGCTTTGCTGAGCCCCTCATCCATGGCCAAGCCTTCTGCACCAGTCCAACTGCTCTCCAGGGCCAGTCCCTGCTGGAGGTCCCTCGCAGGCAGCTGGAGTGCCCAGGAGCACACAGCGTCCCACCAGAGGAAGGCTGGGACAGAGATGCCCCGGGGCAGTGCACCTACACCAACCCCGAGGGTACTGTAAGCATGGCCTGCAATGCCACAGCCTGCCAGCAGCTCAGCCTTCACCTCCCTCCTCCTGGGCAGGAGCAGGGCTTGGGGCCAGTGTACGAGGGTGCCTGGGTGCTGCGCTCCCGCTGTGGCACGCTGCAGGTCAGTGTCCTTGTCACAGCACAGAGCAGCAACGAGGCCACATCCCCAGGTCTCCCCACAGTGCCCTAGAGCTTGGGCAGGCGCTTGCTTCTGCACTAGCAGCCTCTGAACTAGCCTGGGAAACAAACAGCTCTCGCTCTGCTACCGCTGCCATGGTCACCAGCTGTCACCAAGCTCTCCGCAACAGCTGGCCTGCTGGTATTTATCCTCTCAGCTATGTGTTTCCTGTGTATTTCAAATACAATTAAAATGTATCTACGACTTCTGTGCTACCAGTTCCCATGGCAGAGAGAGGAATCCTTCTGTTCCCCCACCACTGTCTGCGTGTCTGGGAGATGCAGTGAAGGTCGATGTGATAGATTGGGATCTTGTCAGGGGCTGTGCAATGGTTTGGCATAGGTGCAGATGCCTGGTGGTGAGTAGGTGCCACTCTGGCATGGTCATGGTGTGCCTACTGCAGCCACCATCCCTTGGCACTGCAGAGGGAAAAGAGGCCCAGCTGCAGCCTGGCAAAACCCTCAGGACATGGATTTGTGTTGTCCAAGGGAGGTGTGGGTGAGTGCTGCTGATTGCTCAGCAAGGGGCATGAGCTGCTTGGCTGCAGGGTGAGCCCCAGCCCAGGTGTGCACTAGCAGGTCCCCCCTACCCTGTCAGGGCTTGGTCTGCAGCCCTGCAGCCTGAAAATGGAATGTGGGAAGTTTCACATAAACAAGAGGAAGAACTTTCCTGTGAGGGTGAGTGGAACAGGCTAGCCAGCGAGGTTGTAGAGCCTCCTTCTCTAAATATACTCAAAAGCCGTCTGAACAGAGCCCTACGTGGGGAACCTACTTCAGTGGGGTGGTTGGACTTGATGGCTTCCACTGGTCCCTTCCGACCTCAGAAGGGTCCCATCCTGGGATTCTGATTCTGTGACCTGTGGAGATGAGGCACAAAGTCCCGGCAGCACTGCCTGCCCAGCGGGTGACAGGTAAGGCGTGTGCTCCCCTGGCAGGGCGAGTGTGGGTGCACACACGGGGCTGTAAGCACACACGGGTGTCTGTCCATGTCCATGTGTGCCTGTCTGTGCCCACGTGCATCTGTGAGAGTCCTTGTGTCTGTCCATGTCCGTGTGTGTCTGTCCATGTCCCTTTGTCCGTGTCCGTGCGTGTCTGTCCGTGTCCCTGTGTCTGTCCCTGTCCTTGCGTGTCTGTGAGTGTCCCCGTGTCTGTCCGTGTGTGTCTGTGAGTGTCCCCGTGTCTGTCCGTGTCCGTGCGTGTTGGTGCGGCGGTGCTGCGGCACCATCTCGTGGCTGTCGGGACAGAACTCCGCGGGCCCGGCAGCGCCGGGGGAGCACCCGGTGGGGCTGTGGGTGCGTCCGACGTTGATGTTGGAAAGGGGTAAGGCTGTTGAAAATGTGCAGTAGTTCGTTCTTAAATTTGCCGGGAAAAGTGCAATGAAACCCAGCAAACAGAAGCAGAGCTTTTACAGGAGCAGGAAAACAGAAGATGTTTAAATGCAATCAGTGCAATTACCCATGGGGAAGCGATGGGTATCCTGTCAGTTTAAGTCTTTGCATCAAAAAGAGCATCCCACAAGATGCCCTGCACCAGCCGGGAGCTCTGGGTGTCACCGCGGGAGGGCCTTTGGCTTGCGCTGGGGTGCAGCACACAACACCAGGGCCACCAAGGTGTGGAGCTGTCAGGCTGAGCACAGAGCCCGGGTGTTGTTTTATCTGTCCAGCCACAGATGTTTCACTGTTTATAAGCATTAAAAAATGGTTTCAGAACTTCTCTTTTAGCTGCATAAGGCAAATCCTGAGGAACAAAACAGCTGTCTCTTGTGTCGATGGGGGTGGTGGTTGTGAAACTGGTGAGTTATCCTGGTGGAGATATGGGGCCACAGAGACCATTGCCTGCAAAACAGGCTGGCCTGGAGATCTTCAGGTTTCCCTGGATGTTACAAGTCAAGTGGTGCCAGCAGATAACGCCTGGGGAGTACGTGACTGTGTCCCCTCCAAGGGGTTTCTGCCGAGCCTCCTGCACTGGGGGCACAGCTCCTCCGCTGGCTCCCTGGCCGTCCCTTATCTCCCCACACAGACCTGTGTCCTGACCTCACGTGAAACCGAGCCCTGTGCCTGGGACGTGGATAAAGAGCCAACCAGGTGATGAGACCCCCATCCAGTGTCCTCACTCCTTGCAAGGCATGGCTCGCTCCGGTGGCTGAACTCGTTTGCAAGTGCTCAGCCAAGTAAGTGATGTTAAATGCTTTTCTTTTTGCTCCTTAAAATCTTCTGTGAGGGGTGGTGTGGAGGGCTGTTGGTCGTTTCCTTGCAGCAGGGAGCAGGGGAGGCTGCTGTGAGCTGGGACCATCCCTCCATGACTCTGCCTGGCTGGAGTGAGGGACAAGCAAGGGACCACAGTGAGGGTTTTTAAAGGCCTTAGCCATTCAAATTTGTCGATTTCCATCCCCACACAGCCAGACTTTTCCACCTGCACATTTCACCCATTGCACTGCTCCTGCAGCAGAAGTGAAGCAGGCACTTCTACAGCCACAGCCCCAGCTCCTCCACCTGGGTCTCTCTGGGGAGAGGACAGGCAGAGATCAGCAATGGCTTCTGCCCTGGGAGCCCTGGGAGCAGCCTGCACAACCGATGTCACCTCCCATCCATTTCTCTTCAAACCCAGTGGCTTTTAGTCTCCTGTATTTGCTGACATCTCAACATTAAAACTTCTCAAAAAAAAAAACAAAAAACAAACTTTTCATAGCAAATTTACCCTCCCAGAATAAGTTTTTTTGCATGGTCAGCTTTGATGGACACCCAAGAAGAAACCCATACGTCTTTTCCCTGCTCCCACCCAGGGCTGTAAATCAAAAGTTGGAAATATGGTCCAAATGAGGTGCTCATGGTAGTTAAACCCCAGTTAATGTGTTAGCTGAGTGTTTCCAAATGTTTCCATGGAAGTAGTGGGCTCTACTAGTAGGTGTGCATCAGTGACTTCGCTTCCTACCTGCAAGGTCAGAGCCCCAAATGTTAGGTATTAAAGAGTTCATCTGTAGACATTCCAAGGTTTTGATGAGCCTTGCTCTAAAGCTTGGTTGCTGTTCACAGGTTAACTATTTCTATCTGACAGAGCTGCATAACCAAGGCCAAAATACGGTGCAATCAGCAAGAATCCTGAAAAAGAGGCCCTTAGAAGAGCCCCCTGAACTGAAAGAAGCAGCAATGAAATAGCAAGTCTACCCAGCACAGTGTGGAAATTCTGAGGACACAAGGTCCTCTGGTCTTGGCTGGCTCCTGGGAGCCTTGCTGATCCCTCATTAGCAAGTGCAGGGCTGACTGCTTCTATTGTTGCATGAATGGGCTGCTGCCCTGCTGACTAACTGGACCCACTGGGGCAGCAATAAAGGGCAGCAGCACTTTACCTTCTTCACCCAGGCAGACTGAGTCTACAGTTCAAACATGTGAGAAAGAGGGCCAGAGAACAGACTGTCCAGCCCTTTTTCCTCCTGGAGCATCTCCCAGTGCAAGCCATGAGCTGGCTTGCTTCCCCTCTCCATCCCTTGGTACCAACAGCAGTGAACTTGTGTAAATGCAGTGTATCTTTGCTTGTCCAGTCTCTCCCTTCTGATGAAGTGAGTCATGATATGTGAATAGAAGAGTCCTGAGAGCTGAACAACAGTGTGATACCACAGTTCATGAGCTGTGGACAGAGATTTCTTGTTCTTCATAACTGATTTTTGAAACCTTTCTTTTCAGGACAATGTACTGGCATTTCCTTTTCCTTTTCCTTTTCCTCCTCTCCTTCAATCCCCATAAATGCCAAGATCAAATCCTGGGTGAAGATCCATATGAAATGCCCAAAGACTACCAGGAGGTCTACAGAGGGACAAAAAATGATGTCAAAGAGATCCCAAAGATTGCAAAACCCTTTGTTTCTGAGATGATCTTTGTGCAAACCAGCATCACCGCTATAAGGAAAGGTGCCTTCAGCTACATGTCCAACCTGATCAAGATTTTTTTCATTGGCAACAAGATCAAGACTGTTGAACCTGGAGCCTTTGATAATTTGGACAAGCTGAGGGACTTGGAGATCTCTGGTGCCTCTTTAGAAGAGCTGTCTGTGGGCACTTTCCAAAACCTCCCAAGTTTACAGAGGCTGGAGCTGCGAGACAGCCAGCTCAGATCCATCCCCAAAGGCCTGTTTGATGGACTGGAAAGTTTGAGAGAGCTCTCCCTGCACATCAATGCAATCCCTTCTCTTCCAGAAGGCATTTTTGATTCTCTTGTCAATCTAACTTTTTTGGACCTGTCTAGAAACAGGATCACAACTCTTCCTGTGAATGTCTTTAGCAAACTCACCCAGCTGCAAGTCCTCCGGCTGTATGAGAATGAGTTGCAGGACCTCCCAGAGGGACTGCTAGACAGTCAGCTGGAGCTGCTGGAGCTCAGCCTCCAGAGGAACAGGCTCAGGGCACTGCCACCTATGCTTCTGAGGAGCCTGCCTCACCTGGAGAAACTCCTCTTGGACAACAACCTTATCAGGGTTCTCCCACTTCAGTGCTTTTTTGGTTTAAACAAACTGAAGTTGCTGACTCTGGGTTCAAACCATATTATGGAGCTCCCCTGCTGCCTTTTTGACACCATGCCACACTTGCGGGAGCTGGATCTGAGTAGGAACAGTTTGGCCACACTTCCAGATGGCATCTTTGTCAACCTCACATCCCTTGGCAAACTGATCTTGTCCCACAACCAGCTATCAGCCCTGCCAAGAGGAGTCTTCACTGGGCTCAGCAAGCTCTTGGATCTCCAGATGGACACAAATCAGCTCTCTGCTCTGGATGAAGGGATCTTTGCTTCTCTCCCAAATCTGAAAACCCTCAACCTTCGAAAAAACCAGCTGAAGAGTGTTCCCCAAGGGCTCCTAGACCCCCTGAAGAAGCTCAGCTCAGTGTATCTGAGCAGTAACCCATGGAGATGTGACTGCAACCTCTGCTACCTGCACCGCTGGATCCTGGCCAACGGGGAGAAGGTCAAATTGTCCACCCAAGTCTCCTGCAAGAGCCCACCCCACCTGGCAGGGCAAGCAGTAACACTGCTGAGGGACGAACACCTGACCTGCCCAGGTGTTCTGCCATTTAACTCCACACCATCACAAAAGATGCCAACACTGCTGTCACGTGGAGCTGTGTCCCCAGCAGCACCAACCAGGCTGTCATTGGCAGCCTTTCCCACCAGGACACTGCCAGCCACTCTTTCACCTGTGGTAACCTCTGCTGTGTTGCCAGCCATGCCAGTGGAGGCTGCTTTCGCCACTCTGTCACCAATCAAGCCATCTAAGGCCTTTGTCACCACCCCACCACCAGCTGTGCTGCAGAAGGTCCTCATCACCAGCCCATCAACAACCAGTGTGCCCAAGACCTCCATCACCACACTATCACCAACTGTGCTACCAAAAGCCTTCATCAGCACCTCATCACCAGCTGTGCTGCCAGAGACCTCCACTGCCACACCATCATTATCAACTGAGATGCCTAAGGCTTCCATCACCACCCCATCACCAGCTGTTTCAACTTCAGCCACCGTAAGGCTACAGTCTCCCACAGCCACCCACCCAGAACCTGTGCCACCCACTCTAGCTCCTGCCACCACACCGGTGCCAACAAGCTCCCTGGCAGTCACCACCAGACAAGAGCCTCCTGCTCTTTCAGTGCCCAGGGAGGGGCCAGCCACCGTCCCACAGGGAACACCCGTAACCCCCCTTGTCTCAGCTTCCTCTGTGGCACTCTGGCCATTCCCCAGCACTGCTGCTCTGGGCACAGTCCCACTGGCCTCACATTCACCATCACACCATGCTCCTTCACCAGACAGGGAATGGGGCCATTCCACCAGACCTGACTTGTCCACAGGTGGTGCCCAGCCCACCCCCACTGCCCCCCAGCATGCTCCTGCCCCAGCAGGCACCGTCCTGCTCCCAACTCCTCCTGTCCCCACACCATCAGACTGCACGAGCCCCTGTCCAGCCTCCCCACCCCTGGCCCCCAGCGGTCATCATGCCTGGGGCTTGTCCCTGGGGACCAGCCCATGGCAGTGCCGGGTGTCCCTGGCCCTGGGGCTGGCTGCGCTGGCACTGCAGGCAGCCTGCACACTGCTGGCGGGGGTGATCACCTTTCTTCTTCACCGGGACACCCGCCACCACCCCAGGCCACCTGTGAGGCTGCTGAGCCTTCAGGCCCTGGCTGCTCCGGGAACCCCCGAGCCAGCCCTGGCACCGCCTTGAGCTTTGCTGCCCCTGTATGACCTGGGCTCTGTCAGCTGTCCTCCTTTGGGCTCCGCAGCCGTGCTGGCCGCAGGGTGCGCTGTCCCTGGGGCCGGGGTCCCGGCACCCAGGCCGATCCCAACGTAGCGGTCCCAGCTCTTAGGGCTGCTTTGGGATGCTTTCCGGCTGACTCCTGGCGATGCTGGGAGCCTGCAAGCCTCCCTGCCCGACGGCCCTTCTGCCAAGGGACACTAGATGGCATCCCGACACAGGCAGTGGCTGCCACCGCCTGACCGCGGTCACCGAAACGCCGGAGCCCCCGCGCCCGCCGGCCGGGACCCCGCCGCACCGCGGACACGGCCGCCTTTTATCGTGGGGTCAGGAGCCCCTGCCCGAATCTCCTCCCATCACTGGAAGGTGCTTGCAGTCCTTGGGGATAGATATGGCAAGGCTTCCTGCCCCGAACCCTATCTTCTTTCCTGTGCCACGTTATGGGATGTGTCAGTGTCTGTACCACCATCATACACAGACCTCCTCCCCTCTCCCTCTCCCTTTCCTCCTCCCTGATATTAAAGCCCCCCCTGCATGTCTGATGGGCTGGTGAGAAGACTGTTTTCATCCTGGGCCTTTTCTTGCCGTGACCTGCTTTTGAGGATTCCTGTTGCTTGCTGGAGTGGGGGGTCCCCCGTCGGTGCTGGCCATCAGGGACCAGTGTAGGACCAGGGCTGACCCTCTGCAGGCAGTGGCACTGTAAGACAATAGATAAGCTTTTCTTCCCACCCTTCTATCTCACCTGATGCTGAGCCCTGGATGCAGGTCTCTTGGGAAGCTTGGGAGGAAGGGTTGATGTGAGTCTCCACCTCTGCAGTCCTGGGCTTCTGCCAGGCCCAGGGAAGTGCCAAACTTAAACAAAAGCAGCCGTTCCCCTGCAGCTTCTGCCATCACAGAAAGTGTTGAAACCTTCCCTGGGAAACTTTATTCCTGGAGAATTGGTGCTGATGAACACAAGGGTTGTTTCTTGATTCAGGTCTCTGGGTACCTTTTTTTTGCTCTAGGTTCAGTGTTGATTTTGCCCTGTGCAAGGTAAGCTGCTCCCAAATGTGATCCCATTTTCTACAGGGTTACAGGTGTCTGTCTTCAACTCCTTGCCATTGCAGGCTGGCGCCTGCTCTATCTTGTCCTGCCTTTGGGTGGCCTTCCCCATTTGTGTGGCATAGGGGCTGCCTGGCTTGGAGGTGTCCCAGGGAAAGGGTCCCTGAAAAGCAATAGTTTGGACATGTATTTCACAAGGAAAAGTGGGGAAGCAAATCAGAAACCTCCTGGCCAGTGAGCCCTGAGCACCCCATCTCCCCTGCCTGGTGCAAGAGCAGGGGAGGTGGAAAGGGGCTTTGTGCTAGAGTGCAGCTGTGCATGAGGGACCTGGATACACATCCTTGCTAAGAACCTGTGCAGTGTTACAGGCCCTTCAGCTACTCCTTGAAGTGCTGCTGACGGCTGTGAAATACGGGAGGCGAGCATGGGGCAGCACATCTGGGCGGGATGGAGCGAGCAGCTCCGGGGCCAGGGCTGGCACAGCAGGTAATGAGATACAGATGAGGGGGAGGGAGTGTTTTTTCTGGCAATCCAGATGGACTCGGCTTAATACTTGATTTAGAGAGTTTGAAAGTGGGGCCTGGCTGCTGGGGAACAGACCCCGAGCACTTCCCGAGGTGATGAGGGGGGGTCTCTGCTGGCTTTTCAGATATTTAATGGCCCAGCACAGTCTAAACAGGGAAGTACTTCGGGGTGAGATTAGCACAACATAATCACATCTTAAAAGGTCTTCAGAGACACAAGGCACGTCCGCTCTCATATTAATTACTGGTTATTAATAAAGCTGGGGTCAGGCGCGAGGTGTTCGCTCCGAAGCGTGCTGGTTCCCTCTTTGCAGGGCGGTGCTGTACCCGAAAGCAGCACAAAGCCCCACAGCCTCCACCTGTGCCCATCCAGCTCTGGAAGCCAAATGGTCAACATTCCTACAGCTGCTTTTAAAACTAATTTGCCCCATAATACCCTGAAAGGGCCACGTCTTTCTAAGTGCCCAGAACACCTCTAAGTGCCTCAGAGTGCTGTAAAATAATAACAGCCAAGGGTGTTCTCAGCACGGGAATTTCCTGCTATGATCGATTTGTAATTTGCAATGAAAATGCAGTGTGAGTGTTGCCGGGGCCAGGCTGGTGCAGCTGGCTCACAGGCAAGAGCTTCCTGCACCACTTTGGGGCCAATCCTTGGAGGGTCACGGCTGGGCTGGGCTGGGAGGAATTAGCAGCTGTTCCCGTTTGCCTCTGTTGGCTCCAGTGTACTCAGGAGGGAAGGAGCTGAGAGGCATGCAGGGTGTCCTGGGGGCGATGTGCCTGAGAGCCTGTGGGGCAGCACCCTGGGGTTTCCTGCTTGCTGAGCAAGAGCAGCCAGAGAGCACAGGGCTCCAGTTCACTGCAGTGAAGGTGCGTGGCTGGGGCAGGTGCTGTGGAGTGCACAGTCCCCAGCACACCCCGTGGGCAGCCCAGGCATCCCTTTGCAGCTGAGTAGTGGTTGGTGGTTTTCCCAGTGAATTTCTCTGGTTTCTCTGAACCCAGGTAAGGTTTCAGCATTCACAGCACCATGTGGTGAGGAGTGCCCAGGATTGCTCATGCACTGAATGAGACCTCCTGATGTTGAGCATCCCCATGTGGCATCTCCAGGCTGCTTGTGACACTCTGCACCTATTCCCAGTTGCTGTGGGTGCTTGAGGTCCCCACAGCCTTAGGTGACCAAGTGTTGGAAGCAGAGACAGGACACCATACACGTGTGTCCTTGAATGGTGCTGGGAACAGGGGTCTCCAGCATGGCCTGGGAGTCCTGCAGCTGCTGCTGGCTCTCTTCCTGCCCTGTGCAGGGGAGAAGTGGTGAGTTGTGCTGCAGCACTGACCTGTAACCCTCTGCATGTTGGCCCTGCTGGGAGCCACCCATGCTGCAGGTGTGGTGGTCTGTCCCTGCCACCTGCCTCAGTTCCCTTTCCTGTCTCTGGGGCACCCCATGGGCAGGAAGGGGCTCACAAGCAAAGCTCTTTTTTGTGGCTCATGGGAAGGGGGGCAATGAACACCTGCATGAGGGAATTTGCACAATAACCCAGGCAAGGAGCAAGCCTGGGCCTCTGGTGGGCAAGTCTCACTGCTGGCTTGTGATGGGAACCTGTCCCAGCTCGTGGCCGTGCTGCCACAGCTTCCTCCCTGCGTGCCTGCCTCCTGTGCCAGTCCCAGACACGTGCAGTTTGCTGGGAGCAGTGTCTCACCAGCTGCTGGTGTGGTTTGAAAGGCATGGCGAGCCGGGGGCTGACAGCTCTGTGCGCTGTGGGCAGAACAAGAAGGGGCTGGTTTGGCACCTAGTCCTGTAGGAGCAGGGAGATGCTGGCAATGCCACTGGGGTGACACAGGACCTGCAGGTTGAGGAGCCGAGCTGGAGCAGCTCCCTGGCAGAGGAGGCAGCTGCTGGGATCAGCCTCAGGTCCAGCTGCACATGTGCACATCCATCCCCTGTTGCAGTCAGCAGAGATGGCTTGTGGGCTGGCAGTCATTGTTCAGCGTGCTGGTATGCCCCCTTGATGCTGGTGGTGGCTTAGAAGACCAGCACCTCCTCTGTGTGTCCTCTGGATGGTTTTTCTCTCCCTCTCCATCCTTCACCTTCAGCATCCCTCTCCACACCCACTCACAGTACCCTCCCAGCCACGTCAGGCTGCCTCTTGCAAGGAACCCTGTGGGACACATGGGGCAAGAGCTGAACTGGGACATTCCTTCATCTGCTTTGCCCCTGACATCTCAGAACCCTACTGCAGCAGGGGCCTGACTGCCCCAGGGGCAGATGGGGCAGCAAGAGGACACAGCATGGGGGATGAAGCTCAAGCAGATGGGGGGCTGACACCCCTGGTGTTCTCATCCTGCCTGCCTCATATCTTGGGCTGACCGTGCTTTTATCCAGGATTTGGGCAGGGCATGAGAGCGAGGGCAAGAAAAACAAGCTGGTGCATCCTCCTTTGGGCAGTGAGAGAGCCTGGAGGGGCGGAAGTTCCTGTTTGTTTAAGGTGCAAACAAGTGCTGTTAATCTGCTGCCTGTTTGTATTTCTTTAGAGCCCCTGAGTGTGGGGGGAAAGGAGATGGGGTCTCCCCTTTGTGCAGGGCAGGGTCAGGCTATTGGAAGTGGAGGTGAGAAAACACAGAGGGGCAGCTGGAACCTGCTTTGGGAGGGAAAGATTTTTTTCGGCTATTTATGATAATTAGTGGGAAACGTTCCTCAAGCGTTTCAGATGATTCTGTAATGAAGTTGGGTCGAATGTTTCCGCTTTGTTCCCCTGGAACCATTAAAAATCCCCCTTCTTTGGCTGCCTTAATGCAATGCTGAAAAGGCACAATGGCATAAAAGTGGCTCTGGGCAGGGCGGCACGCCTCCCGCCCCGCCAGATAGAGCCCTTCAGAGCCCAGATTTTCTGGGTTATAAACCTCAGCACTTGTAATGTTCATGCAGAAGCTGCTGGGAATCCTGTGCTCAGGGCTCCTTCATGTCCCTGATGCAGAGTGAGCACCACCGAGCTTGGTGTGCTCAGGAGGAGCAATGGTCGGCACAAACACAGCAGAGTGAGAAAGGGCAGGCACTGCCAGAGATGCCATCACTCCACTGTTACAGAAAAGCTTCTTTCAGCCCGTGGTTGTGCTGGGAATTTGCTGGGGTGAAATGCTGTGCTGGGAGAGGACCAGTCTCCATTTGGGGGGAAATGGGGGGGTCCAGCCCAAAGGAAACTCCTCCTGGGTCAGTGCTGTTCTAGGCCAGATCCTGCCCTGCCTGCTGGGCCAGGCAGCACCAAGGCACCAGCACAGAGCAAGGGGCCTGAAATCCAGCCATGACCCTCCAGGTGAATCATTAGCAGTCTGCAAGAGCTGGCTCAGACTCCTCTTGCTTTTAGCAAGAGGCTTTTCCAGCGCATGTGATGAAAAGAAAATCCACCTGCCTGATCTCACACATCTATCAGCACTCTTTCCCCAGGGATGATGTGTAAAGCTAATGGGAGCTCTCCTGCTAAAGCCGTGATAAAAAGAGAAAATGGCAAGAGCTTTTAGCATACTGGTGGGGGCTGAATGTGATGGATTTTGACCTCCCCATCAATATTCTCATGTGGACTCCAGTCAAGCTCAGTGTCCTAGGCTGGGCATGGGGCTGCAGCAGGCAGGGGGGAGCTGCTCCCGTCCTGCTCCACTTTTTGCTGGACAAGGGCAGCTGGAGTGTGCTTGGGCACCCGTTGTGGGCACCCAGCATTGGTACAGTCCTGCAGCTCTGCAGGGCAGGAGGGAGCTATGCCTGCTGGCCAGGCACCTTCCTTCCCAACCACAGGTGGTGTCTTTCAGATAGTGACTGCTATTGGGACCACATCACCCTTAATGCCCACCCCCTGCCCCATGGCTGAAGCCAACATGCCCCACTAAGGCACTAAATCATCCAGCTGTGGACGAGAGGTTAAGGACTGGGAGCACAGCTCCCCAGGAGCTGTCCCATCCCTCTGCCTTGCCTGCCCCTGCCATAATCAAGCAGTCATATGAGTCCCTTCACTCCTTTCAATGGGGGAAAATTTGCGAACAAATTCCTGCCAGTGGGACATTGAAGCTTTCCTGCATGGTGGGATAAAGATACCTGTCACCTCTGCCCTGTCCCCAACACTGGCTCATGCTGGGAGCACGGCTGGGGAGCTCCATGCTCTCCATGGGGCTGGCGACTCCAGGCAGTGTGGGAATGGGCTGGGAGGGCTCCCAGGAGGAGCAGGAGGGCTTTAGTTTTTCCCTGAGATAATGCATGGCCCACACTGACGGGGTTATTCACTTAGCCCTGCTGTGAATTAGCTGGAGTCCTTACCTCAGGGTTCTGTTACAGCAGGTCCTGAAGCACCACTTGAATTATGATGCCTTTGCCAGTCCCCATGTCTGTACTGCCAACCCATTTTGTGGAAAAATCTCAAGATACACTGTAAATTTTCTGTGGGAGCTGAGGCAGAGGTACTGGCACTGAGATGAGTATTTGAATGGTGTATGTCTGCAGGCAAGTGTAATGAGTCCTGGGCAAACTGCGGTGCACTGGGTCTCAGAGATGGGGATTTCAGTGCAGGTTGCTGCCTGCATCGTGCTTTCAGCCTCCACACCGAGCCAAATGGCTCTCTTGGCAAAGTTTGCAGTGGGAAACCAGCCAGCTTGATGTATAGAAGTGATGCTATGAAACCTCATGGAACGTGGCAAGCCCGTGGCTTCCCGAGCACAACGCAGCTCTGACTAAGGCTGTGGAAAGCGTGTTTGACAGACCAGATCCCTCTGGTACCACCCTGCCAGCACATCTCCACCCCTCCCCTCTGCCCCCACCCCTCCCCGGTCCGGCGATTGCTTTCCAATGAATTATTTACGTAAGTTCTCAGCAGCGGCCGGAGACAAAGGCTCAGGTACGGAGCAGCAGCATGCTCCTGACCTTTCCCACCGCCGGACAAACGGAGGCAGCAGCACGAGGCGGGCACACAAAGGCGCTGCGCCGGCCGCAGCGCTGACCCCGCCGTGCCACAGCTACCTGCTGCTCTGCCACAATGGCCCCGCGGCCCCGGCCGGCCTGCCGGGGCGATGAAAAAGGGCCCGAGATAATAATGAGCCTGACTACCACTGCTCTCTTCAGAGAACTGAGTCAACTCCTTGGGAAGAAAGAAAAAAAAAAAAAAGAAGGGGAAAAAAAAAAAGAAAAACCCCTCTTGGATAATAAAGAAGTAACAAATGAAGACTGAAAGCCTATAGAAGGCGTCTTAACCCAGTGAAGAAAAAAAATGTCAACATCTGTGGAGCTGTCTGCAAAAACAGACCAAACCTCTAATGAATACCCTCTAGAAAAGACATTCACTCGAGGAAAGGCAAAAGGCTACATTTTTCTGTGGAGGTATAAAGATTTTGATGAATCTGCCCTTTCCCTTTCCAGTGCAGTTGAACCAAGCACTAATGTTCATCTTCAGCTGTATTAAAGAGTGCGGAGGGGGACAGAGGGGGGAAGAGTCTTGATCTGAAAGCTTATGGGGAGGGTGGATTTAGGGAGCCTGGATAGACGTCTGAGCACTAAAGCAAGGAAGAAAAGCAACAGGCATTAGAGAAAATACTGTTTAACAAGAGTTTCTTTAGTCAACCCATTTGAGCAGAGATTGGTGTGCCATAAACATAATCCTCTTAGTGCTGACTTAAACGTGTTTGTACAAAACAGGGAAATATAATATGAATGTAATAGTCACGTTTGCTAAAATGCTTAATAAAAAGACAAAAGTCTTTTATTTTGATCTTCAGATCCGGTGCGGGCTTGGGGCACAGCAGATGTTTTCTCAGAAATCTGCTGGAAAAAAAAGAAAGAAATAGAGAATATGGTTGTGTCCCGGCTGGCTGTGTCACACGGCACCTCAGCAGCCTCCTGGGTTGGTCTCAGGAGAAGGCAGCCCTTGCCTAAGGAGCCCCTGGGCTCTCCAGAGTGCAAGGGGAACCACTGGGGGTTGAAGCTAAAAACACTTGGTGGGGAGCGGTTGGTAAGGCAGGTTTCAGGTGAGGAGGCACAGACAATTCTCTTTGCTGTGTCCAGAAGCTTTGTTGGGGGAAACAAAATTAAGGAGTGGTCCCCAACTGGAAATGTTGCAGAGTCAGACCCAGTCAGAGCTGTTGTGGAGGGATCATAACAGTTGCCCTCAGGTGCATCCCACCTTGTGCTATGGACACAGCAGGAAAACCAGTGGGTGGAGTTGTTGTAATCACCATTCTAACATCTACATTAATCACAGACAAAATTGAAAAACATGAACGAAATACTGCATGTTTTTTCTCTTTTTTTTCTTTTCTGTAGAATAATCATAGAAAACACTAAACTGAAATGGCAATGTTTGGATATGACTTTGCTTGATAAACATCTATTTAACATTAGCCAGTACAATTGTACAGCATCAACACCAACTGAAAGCCAGAAAGTAAAATAATGTGTTTTCCTCAGTGTTTCTCACATAGATATTTTCTTGCCCCAGGAAACTGTAGTTCCCCCTTGGGCCAGCCTGGGTGGGTGCTGGTGGTTGGTGGCTTACAGGATTTGGGGCAAATCTTGAATCGATGCCACGGTGTGTGCTGCAGGTTTTGGTCACGCCACGATGCCCCTGCGATGCCACCTCCTGGAGATGAAGGGGTGGCATGAGGACAGGGCTGCTTGTTTTCTGCTGCAGCAAATGTCAGTGCAAACTAGGTAAAACTTGTTTCCTGAAGAAAATTTCCACTCTAATAAGAAAAGAAATGCCCCAGCGGTTTTGGAAGCACATCAGATGTTTTCTGGTATGGTCCACAATGTGTACGACGAATGCAAGGCATTTTCTGTGGAAAGCAGATATTTTCCACAATAACAACATATTTTTGTTAAAAAAAAATTATCCGGTCTCCCAATTAAGAAGAAAGAAAAAAGGCTTTGAAAGCAGATAGTTTTTGACTGCCAGGGTCCTGTGCTTGGGCACCGCAGCAGTGAGCAGGAATGGAGCAGCAGAGGGGAGGCTGGGGGTGGGAGGGTGAGCTGGGTTGGTACCCGTGCCTGGCTTCTGTTAGTGGGTATGTGCAGAGGTTTGGTGCCACGGTGTTCAGGCCCCTGGCATCAACCATCACCCTCTCTGTCACTTGTCACCGGGCAGGGAGAATGACAGGTTCTGTGTTTCCCACCAGGCAACTGCTTGGGAAGGTCTGCCAGGGCCACCAAGACAGGTGGCAGCTCTAGGGAGAAAACAGGGGCATTTGGAGCCAGACTAGTGGGAACATGCTTATAATGAAGTTCATCCAGGTCTGTGCAGCCAGGCGGTGATGGCTGGTAAGCTCTGGTGCTGGTCTTGAAAAATCAAATCCTGGTTTGGGTGTGAACAGGTGAAAAATGACTTAAACCAGTCAACCTGCTGCCTGCAGAGCATGAATGCACTTTTTGACAATGGGAAAATAGGAGATGTGTTAATTGTTTGTTTGGGTCCCCTATCACTTTTTTCTTGGAGGCTGCTTCCTTGGCTAAGGGAAAATTAAACATGGGTGATTTTTCCACAGGGCGAGGAAGCTCTTGGTGCTCAGGGCTGCTCCTTTGGGCAACAGTGCTCTTGTTCTGCTCTGGGCAGCAAACTGCACGTGTCACCCTGTCCCGGGTGCCACAGGATGCAGAGGAAGTGCTGGAGCAAGGCAGAGGGAAGTCCATCGAAACAGAACCAAGGAGCCAGCAGTCACTCGCTGTCTCCCTGTCACCCCCCGCACCCGGGTCTGAATGTCCCAGGCGGACGGCAGGGTGTGCAGCCCCATGTCAGGGAGCAGGGGAGCCGAGCACAGGCCAGTCGCGTCTGGGGCAGATAAATGCAAAGGGCTGAAAAGCATAGCAGCCCTGGGGGCAGGGGTAGCTTATCCTTGGTGCCTCCCCTTGCTTCCTCCCACGTCTGCTTTGTTTCTCTATTATCCCACTGGTGACAGCAGAGCCTCCAAACCCTGCTCTGTTTCCTTCCGGCACACCTGGTTCCCGAGCCTCATGTGCTAAAGGCACATTTCTTCACCAGCAACATCGTTACTGTAACGGGAACAACGCAGTTTACAGCCCAATAAACCCCAGGTCCTTCTGTGCAGGCTCCCCTTACGTGATGCTAATGCTTACAAGATGTGCAGCGCTGCGGGACAGCCCCGGGAGCCAACGCCCAGCGAACGGCTCGTGTTTTACATTGCTCGGCAGCCGCAGCCCTCGCTAATTAATCCCAGGGACGAGCCTCCTGCTCTCGGCAGCCCCGCGGCCACTGGGCGCCAGTGCCACTGCGGCTCCCGGCCCCGCGGCGCAGCGCAAGGCTCCGTCCCGCCCGCAATGGGTGTCCCCGGCCGCAGCCCACCCTCGGTCCCCGCTGTCCCCCGCAGCTCGGGGATGTTGGGGATGTTTATAGCCCGGTGCCGGCCGCGGCTCGGCGGGATGCCCGGGCACCGGGGGAAGCACGGCATTGTCTGGCAGCGGCGTTGTGATCACACACTGCGTCTAACGTGATTTACATCCCATATTCGACCTCTGGCGACTTCAAAGCCTGGGCGAGAGGGGGATTAAGTGGAGGAGCTGGGGCCAGGGGAGCCAGGGGGTGGGGGCCTGGCTCACCTTTGAGCTCCCGTCATCCCCTCCTCAGTGGACCCGGGACAATCATCTCCCTTTGTGCTGCCCGGGAAAGCCGGGATGCAAACACAGGGACCTTGTCAATATTGGTTTTTGAGAAGACTTTTTTTCTATTCTCACATGTCTGGAGTTTTTGTACCCAAATCCCTCTGGGGCTTCCTAGACTTCCCCTGGGAAATCGTGATCCCAGGGGTCCCTGCTAACACCAGCCATTGATTGAAATTTCACACCCACCTGTTTGCACACAAGATTTAATTTGGTTGATTCTTCATGCCCTTTTCCTGCTTAATCGTCAACCTATTGACCTTAATATTAAAAGGGGCTAAGGGCGAGGGAGAGAGAGACTACATTTCTGTAAGGGAACAAAAGCTGCCAGAGAATAAAGTAGGCACAGCCAGCCCCGAGCTAATGAGTCCCCGCCGCACGCAGGGGCAGGAAGCCCTGTGTGCTTGCCCTTGGCTGGTGCTGTGCTCCTGTGGGACAGGACACGTTTCACTGACCATCCCTTTCCCTGCTGCCCTTTAAAGGACCCACGAGTTTAATGTCATGAGGGATGGGAGACCACCCTGACTGAGCCTGGGCACCTACCAGCCTGCCGGGGTTGCTTTCCCCCCGCACTTGTGCAGGCTGAATGCGTCTTGCTGAAGTGTGTCCTGTTCGATGGAAGATGCTATAGGATGGAGGAAATTTGGCTTTAGCAATGCAGCAGCATTGGCAGAGGTCAGGAGCACGCTGCACACCTGCACGGCATGTGCTGGTCCGTGCTTTATCTGGGTGCTGCGGTGCGACTCTAAAACACACATCAAAGCAGCTTAGTGCCACAGCCTGCCCCAGGGTAATGCTGCACCCAAGTCCTGCTCCAGACCCTGCCCTGTGAGCTGGGGCTGGACCAGTGGCCCAGCTGTGCATCCTGTGCCTGGCACCAGGCAGGCTGTGGGGCAGAGCTGCCCTGGCCTGTGAACTAAACCCTGCATGGGCTCGCTCAGCCCCTGGGCTGGCAGTCACTGGAGCAGCCCTGCAGCACGTGTCCGTCATCGTGCAGTGGCCAAGCAGCCTCCCAGCCCTCCGGGGGTCAGGCTGCTCCCACGCTTGCTCTTCATCAGAGCACAGGCAGGGAAGAGCAGGAGAAAAGAATTTGGGTGCTCGTAGGAGTTAGAGTGGGGAAAACACAGCCTTTTACAGCCTGGTGGAAGTGGGGATGGGACTGTCCATTCGTGCTGGCTGGACCGACAGGATGCACAGAGACCCGTGGGATGCCGGGCTGTGCCGGGACTGTGGGGGCAGTGGGAGGGGCTGGGTGCTCCCATAAACGTGGAAGACAGCCTGCACAGCCCCATATGTGGAGTGTGCACTCCCATGGGGACTGACACGCAGCTGCTCCTTGCCAGAGGCATGTGTCCTGCAACTCTGGATGGGGGTACCAGCCAGCCCAGACCCTGGGGGGCTCTGACCCCCTTCCACACATCCCCCTGTTTCACAGGATAAGAGTTTTTGGTGGTTTCTGCACTTGCAGATAATCTGCCTGCTGGAAAACCAAGAAGGAAAAGGAGGACTATTTTTTACCCTGCTCTGCCTTCGCTGACATGAAACCGGAGCTGTGTGGGAGCGGGCGAGCGTGTGGCTGTGCTCACATGTGTGTGTGGTGAGCCGCCTGTGTGCCGGCCCGGGCTGGGGCCGTGCCGGGGGAGCGTGTGGGTGCGGGTGCATGTGCGCCTTCCCCGGGGGACTGGCTTGGTCTGCAGAGTGCGGTCGTGTTTATTTAATATCTGACGTCCCTTCTGTCTTCAGCGCTGACATTAATTGCCAGACAATGAGCAATGGAGCCCAGATGTTCCCTGGCGGTGGCCTCCCTTCCTTCACGAGTGTTATGTGGGTGATAAAAAAATCCAAGGGGTACTCGTGTTTTGGCTGCTGTTGTTCCAGGGCCATTCTAGGAGCACATGGGGGACTTGCAGGTCAGCTAACCCAGCAGGGATGCCCACACATGGGCAGCTCCTGCCCCAGCCCCTCTGAACCAGGAGCTGGGCACAAGCAACATGGGTGTCAGGGAGCAAGGGCTGTGCAAAGTGTAGGAGGTGAAAGAAACTGGCTGATGGGCTGATCTCCAGAACCTCCCTGCCCCAACCACAGCAAAAGGCTTTTGCCAGCTGTGCCTGGCTGCCACGCTGCTGGCATGCTCCCTTGCCAACCAGAGATTAACACTGCAGCCTGTCATTTCATAAATACCCTCACCCATGAAACAAGAGACAGACATGGCCTTATCAGAGAGCCACAGTGCTGCTGGGGCCCACACACACCCAGCTGAGCACCGTGCTGTGGCTCTGTGGCTGCGCAGGGACTCTGGATTTGTCCTTTAGAGGCGGAGCAGGGTCAGTGGAATACTTCTGACTGGTTTGTGAGGGCTGAAATGGCTGGGCTGGGCACAGGAAGGCAGTGACCCCTCTCTGTCCTCTGCCATCAGTATGACATGCCACCATGGAAGATGTTCAGGTGGTGTGGGGGGGGATAGCCCAACCTCTTGCTCTGCCAGGGGCTTAGTATGCACCCAGTGCTAATGATTAGACAATATTCTTTAGCTGGAAATGAACAATTAGAACAAATGTACTAGAGACTAATGTGTGGGATGGTGTTATTTTTAGAAATTATGTCTGTCGTGGTGGCATCACTTCCTACAGGGACGCGCGTGACAGGGAGCATAACCAGCAGATCGGCCTGACCAGCAAATAACCCCTTGCACGGTTTCCATATTGCCTTTTTAAACAGGAAGGGAACATGATACAAACGCTATGCGAATTATGATCTGAAAAGTTTTCCTGGCAGGTTGTCACATGAGTTGTTAGTGTCATTCTTTGACATGCACACTCAAAGCCTTTCTGCACCAGTGCCTTAACCCTCTCACCCCTCAAGAGGGCTGCCAGGTGGAGCTTTTCTTCCCCGCCTTTTGGATCTGCCCTTTTCTCAGGTATCCCGAGATGTGATTTCACACCAATGCCTGAGCCAGAGCTCCCCATCTGCTTAATTCTGGGTGCAGCTTGAGGGGCTGGTGAGCCAGGGCAGGCAGGGAGACATGATGCCCACTGCAGCTGCCTCCTCACCCTGGAGCTGCCAGGCTGGGAAGAGGCCAAATAATCCCTCCTGTACACCACCACTGCCTTGCCCCCAGAGCATCCTCAGCCCCTGAAACCTTGCCCAGCCCAGGCCAGGAGCGTGTGGGGGCCCACTTGAGCCAGCGGGGCTGTGTGTGTGGGCGGGGGTCCCTGCCTGCGCGTGTGCTCATCTCCTTCTGGGCTGCCTTGGCCGCGGCTCTGCGCAGAGCCCAGCTGCACTCCGGCCAGGGAACATCCGCTGTGGAAACCTGGGAGGAGCTGACAATCCCCAAAGATTGGCTGCACACCCAGCCAAGCAAGAGCTGCTGGCTTCCAGCCTAATTCATTGCAAATGTGCTTCCATGTGGTTCCAATCTGGAGCCCCTGCTCCCCCCGTGCTGCCCCCCAGGGTTCGGCAGGGGCCGGGAGAAGCTACGCAGGGCAGAGCTGGCAGCAGCACAGTGCTGGCCCGGGCACGCAGCAGCCTCCTTGGCTCCCTGGCTCCAAGATGTGTCCCCCAGCCAGTTCTCTCCTGGGGGCCACAGGGAACCTCCACCCTACCAGGATGTGAGAGAAGTTCACAGAAAATTCCTGCTGGGGACACAATGTCCGGAATGGTCCTCACTAGCCTGCACCCTGTGGAGGGACTAACATCACTCCTTTGCCCTTAGCCCAGCCCCAGGCATCATCTTCCCATCAGGGTATGATTTTCATCTGCCAATGGGCTATTGGCAGGCAGCACTGGGCTGGCAGCCAGCAGTGCCCAGCATCCTAATTTAGCCTTCTCTTCACCCTCCCCAGCTGTCGTTCTGTCGCTCATGGCCGTGGCTGCCCCCTCGCTGTCCTTGGGCACAGGTGGGCTCTGCGGGCACACACACCCCTGTCCTGCCAGGGAGTCAGGATTTGGGCAGTAGAGAGATAAACTGGGTCCTGCTGGCTGCTGCCAGGGCTGCTGGCAGTGCTGAGTCCCTGTTCCTGCTCTATCCTGGCTCTGCTGTGCTGCTCCCATCAGCCCTTGGCAGTGCCAGGGACACAGTGTCACCCTGTGCACCCCTCTCACGATGGCTCCAGCAGCAATGTCCCAGGGCAGCGATGGGCTCCTGGGCCCCCCTGCTCCTGCAGTTCCTTGCTGGACTTTGTTTTCCCCAGAAATGTCTCCCACTGGAGCAGGACAGCTCTCTCAGCCCCCCACCACAGCTGCTGTGGGGACTCAGGACTAGGGAAATCCCAATCTATGCCCTGGTGCACAGTCCCAGCACCGGCATTTTCAGGCACGTCTTCCCCTTGTCCCATGCATGCACCTGTGTTTAACATCTTAAACTAGTACAAACAACATATGAATATACAGTGAATACTTCAGATCTTCCACCTTCCAGCGTCCTTCCTTGTCTTTTGGGTTCCTTGCCTATGTCCTGCAATGCCCCTTCAGTGCTGCCAAGCAACTTTAAGTTCAATTTAAAATGAGTCGAGACTCAGACACCCTCTCCCCCCAGTTTGAAAGGAGATTGTATCAAAGCTTCAAAATAGTCAGTAAAAAATTGCTCATTAAGCAAAGTTGTGGGCCCTTTCCTCTCCTGTGTTTATAGCAGAACTGAAATGCCTGGCACAAGGTTAACCCTCAGAGCATTGAAATAAAATGGCACAAAATGAGTTCAGCTCTCCTCAGGTTTCAGGAGAAGCAGGGTGAAGCATGTGGGGGAGTGAGCAGGGCTGGGGCCAGCACCTGGAATAACATTTTTGGTGTTGGTGCAGGAGCGGAAAAGGAAATGAGCAGTCAAAGAGCTGGGAGCAGCACGGTGGTGGCCGGGCAGGCTGGGCTGTGATGGTCATTGCATCACCCCTCACCAAATTCAGACCCCTGCAGGCAGTGCTGTGCTGCCGGCACCCCAGGGTGCCAGGGGCAGCATGGTCCTTCGGGCAGTGCCCAGAGTCACCTAGACGTGTGGCTGTTGTGGCGGAGATGAGGAGATGGGGTCATTCTGCCACCCTTTGCCTCCAGCCATCAGGGTGGGTCCCGGTGCCAAGAAAGGGGAAATCTCCCTGCCAGTGCTTCTGGACCCTGGGAAATTAGCATCTCAGCTGAAATACAGCAGCAGCAGGGAGGACTAGGGAGGCTGTGGGAGGACAAGGGTGATCCCTGCCAAGGCTTTTGCCACTTGCTGTCACGGCAAGGCGATGCTGGGATGAGCTTGGGTGGACCTTGCAGCCCACGGGGTGCATGGGAAGCTCCAAATCGACAAGGCTGCATACCCTTCCTCTGCAAAAAGCCAAGCTAATCTCTTTGATGGGACTCAGGGCTGCCCTCGGCCTTGCAGGGGCAGTGTTGGGGTCTGCACTGGGGCAGTGGGCGAGAGCTGATACCTGACACCCTGTGAGGTGTTCAGCCCTTGCTGCTCTAGAGTGCTGGAGTGCTTCTGTCCTGGTGCAGCCAGGCGTTGTGCTTGTCCTTTTAAGATCAGAAAGGTTTTTGGGCTGGCACTAGCTCTGGTAGGGAGAGGAGAGTGTACTGCAGGGTAATTAAAGTGTAAGAGCCAGGCTGCGTTTGCCTTTAATGGCTTGCAGCTGCAAATATTTTTGTCTTCCCAAGTCCACTTGTAAGCTGTCTAGCTGTATTTCTCATCCTGGCCAATTAGATTCCCATGTGTGCTACAGGAGTGGAAATATAGAAAGTGAATAATCCTCCAATTCTGCTCTTCACTGCAGAGGCCTTTGAACCTCTGGCTGCCGGGGCTCCTTCCACCCCAGTCCCATCACCACTCCAGCCACCCCTCTCCACACCAGTCCTGGCTCCCCTCTTTGCAACCAAACTTCAGCAAATCTGCTTTGGGTATCACCATGATTCATCTTCAAGCTTTTCTGATCAAAGCTAGGGGCTGTTTCTCCTCCCTCCCCACCCCCTTTTTGCCGAGCTTTACAGCAATTTTCCCTTTTGGATGCTGGTTTTCTGCCAAAAGTTCCACTCTAAAATCAAAAGGGGCAGTCCATTAATACTGGGCAGCTGTAACAAGTACACTATTGTGTTGTCTCTTCCAAGGTACCCAGGATTTTTAATAAACTGTAGGGTGTGGAGAGCTGGTTGTCTGCAAGAAAGGGGAGGCAAAAGAGGAGGAAGAGGGAGCTGGCAGGAACCGCAGTACCATAAAATGCAGCCCAGAGGTGCGGAGCCCGCGGTGCGCTTGGTGCTGCGGGGCGGTGGGAACAGTGAAGGAGGCACTCGGCAGTCTCCCGGCTCCCTTCCAGCGCCAGGATCAGGTATCGGCCGGGAAACGCTGCTCGCTTTGATCTCTGTGGGCTGACCAGGCTCCGTGCCAGGACCCACGCTGTGGAAACAGGCTGCCTGCCCCGGCTGCCCTGCCCCGGGAGCCCGCGGCTGCCAGGGCGGCTCGCTCCAGGGCACCCACGCACCAGCTGGGAAGCTGGTAGGGAGCTTTGATAGGTGCAGTGGGGTGTAAACCTGAAACAGCCATGGCCGTGAAGAGCCCAGTCCCTGCTTCAGTCAGGTTTGGGTCTCTCTGGGAAGCGTCTGTTATTCTCAGCCCAGCTGAAGAAGGCCTCCAAGACCTTCCCTATCTCATTCCCCACAGGGGACATCAGCCAGCACCCAATGGTGCCACATGCAAACTGCCTTGTCCGGTCAGGAGGCGTGAATGATGCCACTCAAGTCCCCAGCAACCATGGCCAAGCTGCTGGAGACAGGTGGGCAGAGCAAACCTCAGCCAGGGCTGCCACAGCAGCCAATTCAGTTGAGCACCCCTTACTGTAAATCCCTGGAGATCCTGCCCTCTGCTCCCGTGGGGTGCAGGGATCACCCTATGGTGGGGGGCGAGGGCAGGGAGGCATGTTACTGCACCAGAGTTTTGGAGCAGCAGGGCAGAAGGGCCAACCCTGCAGGCTCGCCATTGCAAGTAAAGGTGAGGCCGGGCTGGGAGCAGATGGGACCTGCTCTGCTGGTAAAAGAGTGTTTCTGCTATTTATGCTAAGCGGTGGGAATGCTTCTCAAGCATTTCGGACAGCTCTGTAATGAGGCCGGCCTAAATATGCCAGCATTGTTTGTGCCGGACAATTAAAAGCTCCCCCTTGCCACATGAACGGTGTCTCTGGTGGCGGAAGGGCCCGGGAAGGCGCGGGCGAGGGCAGCCACAAAGCCCGCCTTTTGTTCCGTGCTCCTTTGAACCCGCTCAAAGCCCCCGTTTCAAGGGGTGGCTTTTGTTTCCTTTTCAGCGGGCCTGAACCCAGAGCCGCCTGTTGTTTAGCAACACAGAAATGTGACCTTAATTGACTCTGCTCTCGGGTGCACTGTGTAAATCACTTCTGGCACCCAGGGGAGTGTGTGACGTGCGCCCCTCCCTCCCCAGTCCCAGTACACCCGGGGAGCATCCTCCCTCCGGCCGCTCCTGGTCCCTGGCAGAGTGGACCCCAGCTCTGCGCATCCCTGCGTTGCAAGCTGGCAGGGGAGCGGGATGGGAAGCAGGGCTGGGAATACTCCTGTCTCCATGGCAAAGGGTTTCCCATTTTCACGGGAGAGCTGATAAAACTGCTTCCCTCTGTTCTTCAAACTCTCTTTGCAAGTCAGTGCCTCCTGCTTGTGTTTACGGTCCAGCTGTGTTGGTAAGCCTCTTCACCTACCTTCCCCGGGACTCACCGGGTTAAAGCTTATTGCAAGATAAATTAAATGATGATGATGAAAATTATTAAGTGATGAAAAGGTAACAATTCCTCCTGTGAACATCTGACACACACTTAGCCAGACAACTCATTTGTAGGATACCAGGGGGCTGATACATTAACAGATATAATTTGCAGTCTCCCGAGGAGAGGTTAAGGACTGGGAGCACGGCTCCCTGGGAGCTGCCCCGTCTCTCCACCTCGCCTGCCCTGGCCTTAATCAAGCGATCATCTCAGCCCGTGCCTCGCTGGCCCCCTCTCTTCTTTCAATAGGGGAAAATTTGCAGACAAATTCCTGCCAGCGGGATGTTGGAGCTCTCCTGCGTGGTGGGATAAAGATACCTGTCACCCCCACCCGGCCCCGCCGCCGGCTCACGCTGGGAGCGTCGTTCAAGGAGCACCATGCTGATACCCTTATTTGATTACGCCTCTTCATGCCTTCCTCTGTGCGGGAAGAGCTATTCAACAGCGGCACCACTGCGTTCCCAGCACGGGCTGGCCCCGCTGCTGGCCTTTTGTAAGCCCCACTGGCAGCACACCGGGCACCAGGACTGCACGCGGGGTCCCACGCCACCACCTCGGGCCAGGGCTCTTCCCAATGCTTTACAACAAGGCCTTGGCCAGGCTGTTGATTTTTAACCAGAAAAATTGCAAAAATGAGGGGATAATAGGACTTAAAGAGCAATATGATTGGCTCCATGAGATAAGGGCTCTGTTCTTCCATCTGCCTCACTATGCTTTTGGCATGATGGAGACACAGCTGCTCAGTACCTGTTAGCTGTGTCCACTGGGAGATCCCAGGGGCGTGTTATCAGGATCAGCTCTGGGTGCTGCTGGCTGCTGGCTGGTCCAGCTCCTCTGTGGCCTTAGGTGCTTTTGGTCAGGTTTGTGGGCTTGTAGAGAAGGATCAATTGTCCTTCTGCTTAGGAATTGGAAGGGCAGCACTGGAGATCCCTTGGGCACCAAAAGCTGCAATCTCAATGCAAATACCATTTTTCAGATTCCCTGGCTAGAACCATGCACCCCATGTCACACTATCCACTGCTCCTGAACAGTGCCACATGTTCTCTGCCTTGTCCCAAAGACCACTGATGGCCACCTCACCAGACGAGAAGATGTGCCCTCTGCAGCCCAAGCAGAGGGCATCCAAAGCTGTCCCCGCTCTGAGACTTTCTGCCATCCCCAAAAGTTTCTTGTGCCTTATGTTAAGGTAAAATACGTTGCTTCAGGCAATACTGAGGTGTGAGTTCCCAGCCAACCCCACAGCAGCCTGGGGAGGGCAGCCTGTGTTCCTGCTTCACCTTCTGGAGTTAATCACCTGGACTGCGGGAAATGTGGAGCAATTGGCCCTTGTTTTGCCTTTCTCTGCTAGATTAAAGAGCTCTTAAGTACCTGGTTTGTTATTTCTGCCAGGATACTTGCGCACCGAGGTCCTTGTGACTGTAATCAAGCCGCCTCTTGATCTTCTTCCTGATAAACTAAGTAGGCTGAGTGTCCTGTCTGCCTCCAACGTCCTCAGCCCTTGTCTAGCTCTCCCAGGGTTTCTCTGCAGGCTCTCCAGCTTGGGCACAGCCTGCTTTGGTGATGGCTTCAAGTGTGTCAGGCCCGTCAGGCCTTTTGGTGCAAAGTCAGTCTCCTGTGTCAGTTCCTCCAAGACAGCCCTTAAGTCTTCCAAAGCCAGAGGTGGAAGGAACAAACAAACAAGGAAGGAACACACAAACAAAAGGCTGCACAAACCTCCCTGCCTGCACAGCTGAAAATCCCCCCATGAAGCCTGAAGACTTTGAGCATCTGCCACTTTTCCCCTTCTACACACCAAAGTTTACTCTGAGCATAATCCCCCCTCACATCTCCCTTCAGTGAGTTCTGTTCTAGCAGGCAGGAGGAAGGCTCTGGGGAGCTGTGCTGCAATGAGTGTGGTTGGGGCTGAGCATCCCAGGAAGTGAGGGGCCTCTCCAAGCTGTCAGGGAGGGCCCAGTGAAGGCCAGCCCTTATCTGGGTATCACATCCACTCCGTGATCCCCAACACCAGCTCCAGGCTCTCAGAGAGCAGCAAAGGCTCTGGTGCCAATTGCTGCCTGTTTCTTCACCTTAGCAGCTGATGGGCCTACACATGGCTGGCTGGAGAGTGGTGAACTGGGTGGCCAGTGCAGCAAGGATGACATCTGGGACCTTGGATATACAAGGTGTCACCTGCAGGAGCCCAGTCCCTTGAGCCACAGAGCAAGCAGTGCCTGTGGTCTTTGGGAGCTTCACAGTCATGGTGCAGAGAAGTGCCAAATGGGCCAAATCACCACTGTGTTTGTAAAGATAAAATGACACTCTGGTACTTAATTAATCTTCAGTACCTTGCTTTTGACTGAAATACGCCCATATTGCAGATGTTTTGAAGATAGGGGCTAGCTCTTGTTCTCAAGTGCTTCCTGCCCTGCAGGGAGCATCTCCCGGTCCCTGGTGCTGAGCTGGCCCTGCCACCGCGTGCATACTCACTGCCCCGGCCAAAAAGTGGCGTTTGCTGGACTCAGGTCACTGCCCCCCAGCAAAGGAGCTTGCGGCCGAGCCCCAGCAGCATGTCCTGCCACTGGCACCTCCTGAAAGGGACCTTCTGCTGCAGCCCCAGCCCATTGTCCAGAGGGATAATTGGAGGGAGAAGTGAAACGGGGCTGTAATGAATTCTGCAGCTATTCAACAGGGCCCGGAGGCAGAAAGCTCGCTGCTCCCGACAAAGTGCTGAGGCTGCTACTTCCATTCTGTGTCCGGAGGGGAGGTCTCTGGAGGGCAACTCGCTATTGAGGAGGCTCTGGGGTTGAAACAACACCCAGCATCTGAAGTTCTACTCTTTCTGTGCGAATGCGCTCTGACGTGGCTGCGCACGAGGTCCTTCCCTGCGCGCTTGGCAGGGCTGCAGCCCCTGGTACTTCCCGGCTCACACAGCGAGGTGTCAGGGTGTCCCCATCACTGTGTCCCACTGACACCAGCCTCAGCTCGGCTGCCCTTCTCCCCCCCGGGACAGGCTGCCCCCGTGGGCTCTGCTTGGCCAAGCATTCATTCACTCATCCCTGGGGTCCCGTGCAAAACTCCCTCAGCCACAGTGACTCCAGAGACCAATACCCACCCCACCACCCAGGAACACAAGCACAGCTTCCCCAGACCCCTGCCAGGGGCTAGACTGCCCCCTTCCCTCGTTTTTGGGGGTGATGGAACAGACCTGGAGGGGTTACCCTGTTTGGGGGTGGATGGAAAATCTGTGCTCCTCTTTCCAGGCATCTTGAGGCTGTGAAGGGCTGGGCGGCGAAGCGTCTGTGTGGTCCCTCCTGCGCAGGCAGAGCCCTGTGGAGGGCAGCTCCTCTCCCACACTCTCCTGCCGGTAGCTGGCCGTCTCCAGACATCTTGCATCGCTTTGCTCAGCCCTGCCGCAGCTGCAGCCGAGCTCCTGCTGGGGTCTCACACTCAGGGTGGGATTTCCCCTTCTCAAAAGCCTCCTGGCAGCATCCGGTTGGAAGCAGGGACACTGCCAGGAGTAGTCCCCTGGGATGCTGGCCTGACTCCGGCACACAAGCTGGGTCCGTGGTGCCTGAGCCCTTGGGGAAAGCTTTCTGTCAATTTGCCCGAGCTGCAGGGGGATCGGTAGCAGAAGATCTGTGCGGGGGTTGGCCTCCTACACATGAAGCCTGGAGGGGATAAGGGAGCTCCCAGCTGCCTCCCTGGCGCAGACAGACACATGGGGGCAGTAAGCCGATGTCACAGGCCAGTCCCCAGAGATGTTGGCGTTGCCCCTGCCCTGAGGTGCATCAGTCTTATTTTACATCCAGATACTCTTTAAGCAAATGCATAAGCAACCCCCTTCTCCTTCTTGCCCACTGGGATGACACAGTTTCAGACCTTGGAAGGGGATTTAGGTCTTTTGTCTCCAGCCCGGCAAACCAGGTGAACATGCAATCAGCAAACCGCTGGCAATTACAGCCATCACAATTTTCTGCATCAGTGCCATAAACAAGTGGGAGAGGGAACCCAGAACACAGCACCCTGAAGAGCAAGAGGAGACAAAAAGGACTATATTCCAAGGTTTAGAGCAGGCTGCAGGCATCCCTAGGGCCCAGTGCTGTTCTTCCCAGTTCATGGTGCCTTTGTAACACCTTTGCTCTGCGCTAGCAGAGGAGCTTAGCAGGCTGTCTCAAGTCCCAAGGAAAGCCTTGCTGACCTTCCTGGGAAATGACTCCAGCAAGCAATAAACTGGCTCCTGTTTACTTTGAGAAGGGCGTCTCATCAGGCTTTAACACAAGAGGGACAGCTCTGAGCTGTGAAATGTGGCTGACACCAGAGCCGTGGCTGGAGCAACCCACAGCCACCAGCACACGTATGGGACCAGCTGGGTCCGAGCCTCCCCTGAGAACGATGGGAGGCCATGGACTGTCCATCCTATCAAACCTTTTCCTGTCCTTTTTCACATGAGTGATGGTTAACCAGCCACAACTACAGCATGCTCCTCCAGACTGGCAAACACTGAGAGATAAGCGAGCCCTTCACCCCATGCAAGATCTGCTGTGGGGGCAAGGATGAGAGAAGAGGGAGTGGTAGCTCTACTGTGGGCTGACCCAGCCTGGGAGGAGCTTCCTGAAGAGGTTCTCTGTGACCCTTGTGCTCACCGTGACTGGCTGAGCAAGAGGGGCAGCTCTCAGCCATGCCCCTCTCCCCTTTGCCTGTGTTTGAGTTCTCATCCCACAGCCTTCATCCATTACTTCAGCAGTGGGTGGCCATGGTGGTCCAGCTCCTTGTCCCTTTGAGGAGACATGACCCCACTCAGCCTGTGCCCAGCACCAGACCCACTCTCAAGCCTCCAGGGGCAGCTGCCCCAAACAGGCAGCACTGCAGGCAGGGGGCTGTCCACAGGCTCTGCCTGCAGCCTGCCCGCACGCAGCTGAGCCCAGCGGGGAAGGCAGCGAGCGCCAGCCCTGTCTGTGAGCACAAACATCTGCTTGGAGCCTGCTCAGAAACACCAGCCCAGGCTGTCCAGCTGCCAGCCTCTCTGTTTCGAAGCACAATAAAAGCTGAAGGATGGCTGAAAGCAAATGCCCCGTGGGAAGGGAAGTGCAGAGCTCTGTAATGTGGGACACACCAGCACTGATCCCACAGAGAGGCTTGGCTGCAGGGAGAAAGGAAGCATCCATCAGGCCTGTCGGAGTCCTGGCTGTGAGACCCTTGTGCTGCTGATGACCAGCCAGAGCCCTCCCGGATGCAGAGCTAGGGATGAGTGCTCTGATTTCCCTGTTCATTCACCATGCAGGGGACTCGTTTGCTTGGAAACACTGCTTAGTGGAAGGGTTTTTCCTGACACATCATCATCCCAAAGCTGCCCCTTCCCTTCCAGGCTCATCATCTCCTCCAGCACCCACTGTGATGCAGCCCTGAAGGATGTCCTGGCCCCTTTTCCACAGCCATGCAGGTCTCCAGTATTGCTTTGCATTTACATGTTGCTGTTGAATGCCTGAGTGCAATGGACCATTTGCTCTCCCCTGCCATAAACAGGATTCATTTCACTGCTGGAACAAAGGCAGGTTGTCTTCCAGGTCCGGGCACGAGCCTGTTGCTGATGGAGGCAGGGATGAGGCTCAGCCTGATACAGGAGATGCAAACAAAGCCAAATGTTTCCCAAGCCTGTCAGGATCAGCCTCTGTTGGTCTTGCTTTATACTAGTCATAGCATCAGTGAGGATGCTGCTGGGCTGGGGGTCCTGGGGCCCAGTACCATTTCCTCTGTTTGGCAGATGCCCACGTGTGTCAGCACTGCCAAATAAGATGGGGGTTTATCTGTGCCTGGGCTGCAGCAGGGCTGTGAGGGCCAGAGGCAGGCAAGATACATAACTGAGGTTCGGCATGTGTCTCTATATCCTGCTGCCTCTCTTGGTACAAACACTGTCCAGATCTCCAGCGTCAGAGGGAGAAAACACCAGCCAGATTGTTTTACGGTTTCAAGAACTCATAATGTTTTCCAGAGAACAGTGCTACAGCCCATCTTCTGCAGTGGGACAAGCTGTGGGAGCCTCCAGTCACTGCTGACAGCCCTCTTGTTAAAGGGATATTCCTGTCTGAGCATTGAGGACCCACTCCGGGGGTCACAATCACACCACCCTACATTTTCACTGCTGAGACCAAAGCCCCTTCATAGTGGGTGGCTCCAGTGAGCCAATGGGTGCCTGCTTTGACTGCCTGCACATCCCACACTCATAAAGTCAGACAGGTTTCATTCCCTGACTCAACTCCGTGTTTTCCATAACAGAGTCCAGACCTCTGGTTCCTAATTTAATCGTGGTGCAGTGACACGATAACAGGTCAAGCTGTGTTGCCAGGCAGGGACCTGAACACAGCAGTCCCTGGGGTTTTATACCCTCACAGTCCGTGCTGCATGTGCCTCTTGGCCAAATGGTGATATTTAGTCTGGGGTCTCCTC
This sequence comes from Rhipidura dahli, assembly GCA_013399225.1. Taxonomy (NCBI): domain Eukaryota; kingdom Metazoa; phylum Chordata; class Aves; order Passeriformes; family Rhipiduridae; genus Rhipidura; species Rhipidura dahli. The sequence goes on from VXAC01002376.1 coordinate 834,847, forward strand.
ACTGTTCATCAAGTCCTGCGGAGTCCCTGGGTGACAGACTGCCTCCCTGCTCCACAGGTCCCCATGTCCTTTGTTAGGCAAAGGACTGATGCCCGTCCACACCTCCTATTCTGGGGCTCCAGCCATTTCCCCCTGTCCAGGGCATAACCTGCATCTTGCACACCAAGCTACCTGCAGTAAGTATATTCCCCAACACTTCTGACCTCCTCAGCAGCAAGGAAAAGCTGACAAAACAACAACAGAAAAAGAGCAGGTCACTATTGGAAAGGCTCTTGCAAGGCACCCCAGTGCACCCATATCCAGTGGTGTGTGCCATCCCAGCCCCAAGCAGGGAACAGCCTCCTCCTAGCACAGACTGGGAAATGTCCCCTTACAGGGCAGGCATGATCGCTGCTGGTCCCAGTACCAGCACAGCTGGGCAGTGTAATGGGAGGCAACAGCCCAGGGATGGTGTGAGACCCTCACCTGGGGGAAGGAACCCAGCAGAGGCCCCACTCCAGGAGCAATTTTAAGGATGAGTTTTCATGAGGTGCTGTGCAGCAGCAGGCTGGATCAGACAGGCTGTTTCCTTGGTGGGGCTGGGAGGACACGGAGAGAGACATGGCTTTGCAGGCAGTCACAGGGTGATCCAGCCCTGGCTCACAGCTCCAGCTCACAGCCCCTGAACCACCTCATGTCTCAGTCCTGCGGTGAGGCTGAATCCCAGTCTCTCTTCTAGCAGCACTGCCCGAGCCACACTGTTGTGCTGGCAGGCTCATTACAGCAGGTCTGCTTTTAATTAAGCAGGATGCTGCTTTTGTACAGCTGAACCCCTTGGGAGCTCAGGCACAGAGCCTTCACCGCTGCTGCTCACCCCTGTGTGCCGGGCAGCAGGCAGGGGGAGCCGGGGCCAGGGGCTTTGGGAGCACGTGCTGGGGCGGTGCGTCCCACCCACACAGGATGTTGGCTGCGTCCCCAGGGTGACAGGGTATGGTACAGACTGCACCATGCCCTGCGGCGTGTGTTTGCTCTCTTTGGGCCGGAAGGCAAAGCCCAGGGCTCTTATCGCGCCAGGCAGATAAGGGTTAATGCCCCAGCAGTTGTGCTGAGCTGGCTTTATTGGCAATAAACCCCTTCTGGGAGTAGCTTCCTAATCATTACAGATTACAAGTAGCCCTACCTCCATGGCTGTCCTTCAGCAACAGCACCTCTGCCCTGCTGCCCCTGCACTCCCCTTGGCAAACACACCAGGAGCAAGCCCCCTCCAACCTCGCACCCCTTCAGTGCCACACAGCCCCCTTGTAACCCTCACTATGGTGCTGGCACAAAGGACACGTGCCCCCAGCCTGCTCCCAGTGCTCAGTGTGGATGCTGGTGCAGGGCAGAGCCATGGCTGTACAGGAAAACGGCCCAGAGGCACTGGCCTGTGTGGATTGTACCCCTGTCCTTGGACACCTGCAAGGCACTGGAATGGGGAGCTGGTACCCCTGGGGCACAGCTCTGCTTGGGCAGAGACGTCAAAAATCAGTCTTGCTGCAGAGGCCGGGAAGGGGAGAAGATTGTCCCAGCCGTTCCCAGCACCAGCTGATCGCATGGCCACAAATGTTTAATAAATGGGAGTGGAGTCATTTGTCTCGGCTGATCCCCCCAGGAAGTCTGCGCTCCGCAAAACAAACTGGGCTTTTGTTTGACTTGTTTTAAGTAAAACACATGTCACCCCTGTAAATCACAGGTCCCCCTGCCTGCCCCAGGGGCAGCGGCAGAGCAAAGGCGGGTGCTGGCCTAGAAGTGCTAGTGCAAGCCAGAGCCACGGGGCTGGCAAGTCTGGTCCCACCATCGGGCTGTGTGTCCCATCTGGAAGGCACGGGGCTGGAGCAACCTGGCCCCTGCAGCACGCAGCCTCCCCAACCTGCCTGCACGTAGCCCCAGGCAGGTTTGCGGTGCCGGGCCCGGGGGAACTCCCGTCCTGGCTCCCCCAAATCCCAAGCCGGCTGCCAGGCTGCTTTTTCACCACGCCGCGCTCCCCGCGGGCCGGACGCCTGGATGCCAGCCCAAGGTCAGCCGTCGGCCGCGGGCCCTTGGCACGAGCGCGGCCGGTGGCTGGGGACAGCCGGCCGGGGGCTGTGCCGCCNGGGCTCTCCCGGCTTAAATCATAAAGCTCCGGCTGTCTGGCTGGAATCAAAGGCAGGGCGGGCGTGGGGGGGAGGGGCGCGGGGGCCTGTGCCATATGGTAGCACTTAAGAGCCAAGGAGGAAGCAAGGAGGGGCTTTTGCACCGCTCACGACGAGTGTGGGAAAAGTTAATTGACTTTAATGACAGGTTTCCCGGGACGGCAGCAGCAGCAGATGGAAGGGAGCTGCGGGGATGCGAGGGGCAGCCGGCGCTGTAAAGGTCGTGGTGGATGGGTGCGAGGTAGGGTGCTGGGGGAGGCAGGAAAAGCCCCCTGCCCACGGACCCCCGTGCAGGTGCACTGCAGGCAGGGGACTAGAGCACTGCTCCTTCCAGCTCAGCACCCTCCGGGCTGAAAATGCATCCACAGGATTGTGGCAAAGTGCTGACCAACCCAAGAGCAGTCGTGAGAGGGACAGACGTGCCTCCAGCCCTTCCCAGGGTGCTCTCCGCTAGCAGGCAGGGATCACCAAGGTGCCCAGGGAAGCCAACAGGAGCTGCATCCCACCTGGCAGCACTAAGTGCCATCCCTTTTCCTACCTGTCCTGCATAGTCCCCCTGCAGGGTCATAGCTCAGCCCTGCACCTTCTCTGGCATTCCCCACCCTTCCCTTACCTGCTCATCCCATAGCATCAGTTTAAAGGCATTTGCTGCACCCGAAGGAGAATTCCCACACACAGTGATCCACGGCCCCAGCCTGCATTTGTCATCCCAATTTGTCATGGGCTCAGTGAACTGGCACCAAGAGCACAGCTCTTGGGAATTGCTCTGATCCCCTTAAAGCTCACAAACTCAAGCAGATCTCTCATGTCAACAGGCTGTGGGATAGAGTAAACACAGAAAGCTTTGGAGAAACCGGTCCAAGCATGCCATATCTGCTTTATACTAGGCTATTTAAACTCCATTAGCAAATAGGTTCATCTTGTCTTTCACTCCTGGATCTGCTCTATGTTCTCCATTAGCCTACAGCAAAGTCTCTTTTTCCTAATGTGTTTTCCAAAGCAACTGCTTCAGCAGAAAAGAAATACTCTGCTCAGCTGGAACAGCATTCACTCTTATAGTTGCTGCATTACTGGTCTACATCAGCTCCACAGAAGCCATCCAGCAACAGGAGTTGGTCTGATGCAATTCCGAGACAGGTCCTGCGAGCACTTCTCATATCACACGGTGGGCTCAGTCCTACCCTCAGTACCTCCAAGTCCAGAAAGGTGACACTGTGGCTGGTGGAAGGGAATGAAAGCTCAGCCTGTACAGCTACACACCCGCCTTGGCACAGCAAATCTGATATTCTCAAGCCTTGGACACAAAACCTGGCTGTGAGATGCCTCTGTTGAGAGTGGCAATACAGGCAGGCCAGCAAGGTGCTAGAGGAGAAAGAGAAGGGAAACCTCATCCCAGGGAGATCAGCTCCTTAAAAAAAATAAAAAAAAATAAGAGCTGCCACTACCCCCAGCCTTGTCAGTACACCCTGAAGAGAGAGATATTCCAGGCACACACCATCCCCCCTTCCAAAATACATCCCAGGATGTATTTTCAGATCAGGTGAGTACGTTTCTTTACTGGGAGCAAAGCTGGGGAGTCAAACCCCAGCAGGTTTAATCCATCTGGTCTCACTCTCCCCAGCTTTAATTTCCCCAGCACCTGGATACAGTCAAGCACCTGGCTGATCCAGACAAAATCCAACAAGCTTTTGCAGCAGGATTTGGACAGAAACCCCAGTGGATCCTGGCACATCTTAAAGCTGTCCGCTCTGAGTTAGGACTTGTTAAGAAAGGCCATGCAAGCTGTAACCTGAGACTGCTGCTCGCCATTATCTATGGCTTACATCTTGCCTGGAAACGGGGCATCCCCAAGTCACAGGGGTCAGCTGCAGCTCATGATTACAGAGAGTCCTTGCAGCCCCACATCACTCCCTCAGCCACGTGTTTTCCATATAACAGCAGAGGAAATGCCCAACTCTATCAAAACCACATGCAAAGCATTAATCATCAAGCAGAGCTTGGCTGGTGCTCAGGGTTGGGAACAACTCTATACTTTTAAGTCCAGGTGGAGGTGGTGCCCAGCGCCTGCTGCAGCCCGTCAGCCAGGAGACAGCAGCACTCGTGTCAAGCTTGTCCTGCAGAGAGCCACTGCTTTTGTAACAGGAGAAGCTGGCAGGCACGGCTCTCTCAATCAACTGACTGGAGTCACTTGCAATTTACACTACAGCCTGGGAAGCAGGCTCCTCCGGGTCCAGGGCAGGAGGCTCACCCAGGCAGTTCAGTGTCTCGATTTACCATGACTACACCAACTCCATCAGCCCGAGGTGCCAGAACAGAGCAGAGCCACCTCCCACAGCACATTCACCAGCTCTGCAAATACAAGCTCCTTTTAACAAGTCTGATTAATTGAGCTGCTCCCAAAAAAGCAGTAATTACATCTGCCCCAGGGCAGGGAGAGGGGCCAGGTGATTTCACAAGACAGAGGGGACAGAGGGTCTGAGTGACAGCTCCAGCGTGTCGCGCAGGACAAGGCAGCCCTGGAGCAGCAAGATCCACAGGCAGCCAGGAACTGGGCTCCCTCCTATGCACACATGCCAGAGCTCCAACTTTCTCCAAAGGCCTTCCAAAATAGAAGGGAAACTTTTATTTTAAGAGCATTCAAAAAAAAAAATCCCAACCAAAAAACAAACCCCCAATCTTTGGTGTCACATAAGGAAAGGGAAGAACAGAAGAAAAAAAAAGATCTCGTGTAAAACACGAAACACTGTCAAGGGAGCGCTATGGTACAAAGGCACAATCCAATATGAACATATAATCTATGTACAGCCGTGCCAGCAGCACAGGGTGCAGTGCCAAGTCCAGTCTGGTGCCCGCCACCCTCACCAGGGTCTCCAGACCGAGTCGGCTGTGCCGGGTGGCGGACCTGGCGGCGAGGCAGCAGTGGCAGCTGTGGGTGGGCCACCATACAGAGGCAGCACAGCTCCACCAGGAGCAAAGGCAGTACTGGGAATGAGGAAGGCAAACTGCCCATCGGAGGCCGGCAGCAGCTGGAAGCCACCATACACCTTGGCTGCATCGGCACCCGGCTTGCAGGGCATGCCCGGGAGCGGCCCCGCACCACTGCCTGGAGGAACCAGGGGTGGCCCAAAGGCTGCAGCTGGTGGCAGCGGGGGCGGCAGGGGAGGCGCAGGGTAGTTGATGGTGTTGATCTGGGTCATGCAGCTGGCCAGGTGGCCCAGGAGCCGGGTGCGCACCTCAGTGTTGACGCCCTCACAGGTGGAGAGGAACCGCGTCACCTCGTTCATGCACTCGCTGAAGCCAGCTCGGTACTTGCCCAGTACTGTGGGGTCTGTGCTCAGGGCGGCTGTGGGAGGAGAGAGGCACACGGCGGTCAGCAGGCTCCACAGGGAACAAGGGTGCACAGCCCACCAGCACTGCATCCTACAGCCCCTCTGAGGCAGCAATCCAGGTGGGGAAAGCAACCCCTCTGACAGTATGTCTTGTGTTCCCAGGTGCCAAGAATTTGGATGGAGAGCACAGCCCCTCCATTGGCACCAGGGACCCAGGCAGGAACAGACGATTCCCAAGAATCTCCCTATGTCCAACATACTGGGGACCCAGACTGGAAACAGTCCCTCCAGTGGCTCTTATGCTTCTGACACTCCCAAAACAGATCCATGTGGGGAACACAGCTCTGCTAGTAGAGGGAACTCAAGATGGGACTGCAGCCCTCCAGTACCAGGGATGCAGAAAGAACACAGTAACCTCCCAGTATCTCCTTATCGGGGATACAAGCACAGAGCATGATGCCCCTCTCCGCCCCCCAGGAGCAGGGATAGAGTACTGTGGTCCCCACAACTCTCCAGTACACAGAATACAGGTGCGGAGGCATGGGCTGCTGGCACCAGAATACAGGTACAGAACAAAGTACCCTCCATCCTTGACTCCCCGGGGGATGCAGGTGCAGAGCCTGGTGCTTCTGCTACCCTCTCTGTCGAGCATGCAGGCAGAGTGTGTGACACCCCCAGCCCCCGGGGCGCAGGCAGCGCCAACCCCAGCTCCCTTTCTCCGGTTCTCCCCCGGGACTCACCAGTCATCTGGGCTCGCTGGAGGCTCCGCAGGTGCTTGACGGTCATCTCCAGGATGTCGGCCTTCTCCAGCTTGGAGTGCCGGGAGCTCTGCGGGAACAGGCGGGGCTCAGACCGGCCCGGCAGCGCCGTTTGTCCCCGCACCCCCCGCCCCGGCCCCCCTGCGCTTACATCCTTCTTCAGCGCATCCAGGATGAGCGTCTTCAGCTGCCCCAGGCTCTCATTGATGCGC
>VXAC01002376.1:851100-927913 GCA_013399225.1 Rhipidura dahli
CCCCTCGCCTTCCTCCAGGCTCTGGAGGCTAAGGGAACAGGGTATGTGGGAGCACCCCAGGCTCCCCCCGGGCTGTGCTGCTGGCAGGTCCCCCCTGTTTCCCTGTTGTTCCCACGGCAAGGACTGGGCACCCGCCGGCGCCTGCCGAGGGGCACATGGCAGCACCCGACAGCAGTTTACACAATCTGTGTACACAGCCTAATCTGTCAATTTGCCTGCTGTAAAAGTAAGCGCATAAACCTGGAGCTGAGGCCGCTGTGGTTTACAGAGCTGCTCACCTGGGAAGCTGAGATTTACGCTGTGCGCTGGCGAGCGAGGCATCCCATGCCATGCCCTCACCCCGTCCCCTCCCAGTGCAGACAGGCAGGTTGCCCGGGAGGGCTGGGGCAGGCAGCAGAGAGCCCACGAACAGCCCGGTGAGAGCTGCAGCAGAGGCGCCAGCAGCGCTGCGCCTGCCCCACGGCGCCTGACAGCCATCGGGTGGGTACCTGAGGGAGGCAGCTTGCTATCTACCTTTCCCGTGGGAATACGATGCAGCCAAGATAACCCCCGGACCTCGCTGGGACTCTGCCAGTGTCATTAAAGTGTTGACATCTGCTGATTACCCTGACATGATGCTGGTTTTATTGAGACAAGATTAGCCACTCGCACTTTGAAGGGAGGCTGGGCACACCGTCACCAGCTGTCCCCTGTCAGGAAGGGCTCCAGAGCCTTTTTCACTCTGGTTTTTTTTTCTTTACAAAAATCTAACTATTTTTGCCCTAAAAATAGCAGCATGGGAGTGAGGGCGCAAAGCAGACAGAGCCAAGTCCTTGAGCTGATGTCCCTCCTTGCCATGTCTGCTGTGGGTTAGCCAGTGGCACAGGGTGGCCCTGGTCACATCCAGCGTGGAACTGATGGGGAAGAGCTGGTACCCACAGAGGGGCTGAGCCCCTGCCTGCAGCCATTCCCGCGGCATCACCTCGCAGGCTGTCAGCGAGCCTTTCATCACAGCCCCTTCTGACATCAGCCTTTCCAAAACACCTGAGCTCCTTGTGGTCCCTGTGCTCATAACACTTGGAAGTGACAGCGGCTTCTGGTTCCAATTAACCCAGGGGCAGTTTGGGGACTATCTGATTGCACCGCAGTGGAGGGGAGAGGAGAAAAAGCCTTTCTGGGAAGCGGCAATTGAATGTGTGGGTGAAGAACTCCTGAAAATAGCAGATGGTTTTTCTCTTTCCTTCCTCCTTCTTTTCCTTGTCTTTTTTTTTTTTTTCCTGAATTCCATGAAACAGACAACCCAACAGCACATTTTTCACCATCAAAGCTTTGCTGAAGGGAATTCTCCACTGCTATTTCATTTCTTCCTGATGTTCACAGATTGTAAAGCAAACGGCCTCTGGAGAGCAGGGAGGGCAGATCTGTCCTGGGATGACAGCAGAGGACTGGCTGACATCCTTGGTGCACGACAGGCTCCCCCTGGCACCTGGCAGCCAAGGGACGCAAACATGCATCTGCCTTGGGATGCTGGGTGACAAACATGGCACTGCAGCTGGCAGCTGCTAGCACTGGAATCTGGGACACAGGGATTTGCCAAGGTCCATAACCTCTGCCTTGGACACCTGCACAAGGCTAACAACTGTGAGCAGAAGCTGCAAGCAGCAGGGAAAAGCAAGCACCAGTTTCCAGGCTGGCCCCACTGACTGATGTTCTCCTGGGAGGAGATGCACTCACAGGTCAGAAGAGGCAGGTCCCACCTGGAGCCTTCCTCCCACAGCCTTCCCACGGTCACACCACAGCCAGAGATCCCAAATATTGTGTCTCTGGGAGAAACAGGGAGGGAGGAAGCTATAATCCCATCAAATCCCAGCCCACAGTGTGCCAATCCTTTAAATTACTCTCTCTCACATGCAACATGTTCAATGCCTGTTGAAAGAAAGGTGATTAAGGGAGACGTAAATGGAAAATAAGCTGGAACGGTGGACAGGGGTTGGAGGATTCTGTCTTTTGTTAATCCAGATCTGGTTTTTTAAGACACCATTTTTAGACCTGGCAATGCTAGCTGATTGCTGCCTGCTGTGATGCATGGCAGCACTGGTGCACTGTAGGAAGATGCTTCTTGAAAAGGAGGTGTGAGGGTTCACCAAGGAGCTGCAGCACAGGGAGGGACAGGAGCAAGGATGGGAGCCAGTTGTGCTTGGAGGGCTGGAAGAGGATAGTGGTGGCTATGCTCTCCTTTTACCAGTGACTTGGACACAAAAAGGGAGCATTTGCTTGCAAAATGTGTTTCCCCAGGCAGGAAAGTGAGATGTGGAGGCCGGTGTGGGGCCAGGAGCTCCTGCCCAGTCTCCTGGCATTGGTGGGTGGTTGGACAACATGCTTGCTACACGTGCATGGCTGAGTCAGAGGAAGAAAACATTATAAGAGAATGGCAGAACTGCTGGCAAGACAAATGGGACTGAAATGAGCACTGGGACCAAGCAGGTCCAGAGCAACTCCCAGCTGGAGCAGTCACAGTCAGAAAATAACCTCATTGCTTGTTGAAACATGAGCCACACATGAGAGGGATGAGCCAGCATGGACTGGCAGAACAGGCATCCCTTGCACTGTGTCTCCGTGGCCTCATTCACCACTGCTCACAGAGGAGCACAAGCCTGCTCCTGGCCATGAGCTGGAGGAGGAGGAGAAGGCACTGGGGGCAGAGGTGAGGATCAGCCAGCCCCATGGGGTTTATTGCTGGCTATGTGTCACGCTTGTCACCTCTGACATCAGCTCTATGCCTTGAAGCTGTCCTTTGCCTAAGGAAAAGCTGCTTACAGGCTCCAGAGGCAGGACAGTGAATGGCAGCGACCCTGGACTCGGGTGTGGGTGCACTGAAGGGATGCTGCACAGAGAGGCCACCCCATGCTGTGATGCTGCTGGTAGTGCAGAGCCTCGGCACTGAGCTGGGCCTGTCCCCACATCCTGGGGCTCCAGAGTTGCTGACCCAAACCTGGCAGATTTTGGGTGAAAGCAGGCTATTTCTGAAGGTGCTTCAGCCCTGCTCCCTAGGTGTCATAGGGATGCCCAGTGGGAACAGGGATACTGCTCACTTTCTCCCTACTGCAGCCCGGGAGCCCATCCAGCCCCCACCGAACCGGGAGTGGGGTCCGTGGGAAGAGGACAGGCGTGGGGCTGGCTGGCAGCCCGACAGAGGCTGGCGGGGCAGGAGGCAGCCCAGCCAAAGAGCTGCTGGTTTTCACACCCCGTCAGCCTGATGAGCGGCCCCAGCGCTCCCCCGGCGCCCAGCGCCTGCGAGGGTCAATTACAGCGATTACTTCAAGGAGTCAAACCGGCTGCCGGCAGCGCTGGGGAAAATCTTTGTTTCGCGTTTGGCTTTCTCAAAAGGAAAGAAAGAAGTGCCTGGGCATGCGGCGGGGGTGAAAGAGCCTCTGCTGTACGAAGGGCAAAAGTCAGAGGGTGGCCGGGTGTTTGCGGGGGAGGAGGCTGCTCCGGGGACAGCTGCCCTGCTCTGCCAGTGCCACTGAGCAGCACATGGGGCTTGAGCAGCCTCCAGCACACGTGGTCACTCGGGAAGGACCTATAAGCAGCCCAGGGCTTGTGGAGAGAAGCAAACCAGTTAGTGGTGGAGACAGCCTTTAAAAGTGAACGCGAAACCTTGGCAAGTTAAAAGTAAAGTCACAATAAAAGGAATTTAAAAGTCTGGGGGAGAGCTTGCTAATAAAACCTGAAAATAAACATATTTGCATAAATGCCAGGAGCAGGAAACCGGCCAACAAGCTGGTGCAGGTCGTGGATGATGGAGGCATGAACAGAGCGTCCAGGGAAGGCAAAGCCTCAGCACAAAAGCTGAGTGGTGGCTTGAAGATGTTCTGGCAGTGCCTGTGTCACCCTTCCCACAGGGCTGTGCCAGGGGCCTGCTGGAGACACCTTCCAACAAAACGAGGGGCTACAGGTGACACACGTGGGATGAGGCAATGCCAACCCAACTGGGGTTGGTGGTACCCAGCTGCTCCTCCCAGCCTGGGGCAGAGGGTGGGGAAGGAAACATGAGCTGCGACCAGAAGGGCTCAAGGGATCTCAGTTTGGGAGAACTCATCTGTAAGAAATCTGGGTCAATGCAGCACTTAAGGGAGACTCAAAACCACCTTGCAGGAGGAAGCCATGCCTCACAAATCAGCCAGGTCACCAAGCATGGAGAGCAGAGCAATGTGCTGGTCATGGAGCAGTGACACTTACAAAATGGTTTTTTTTGCCTTGGCACCCCTCCAAAAGACCCTGAATGCCCAATGGACTGAAGGGACAGTTGCCTTGCACAAGAAAACAACTGGTTAAAAAGACTTGCAGATAGCAAAAATAAATCTGGCTGCTGAGTGAGAGCACACAGTATTAAACTTCTTGGTAAAATGGCAGATGACATTCAGTATTGATAAAGGCAAAGCAACAACTCACAGACAAGCAGCCCTCAATAGCCATGCAAAATGCTGACCCCCTCAGTGATGCTGGGAGAGAGTCAGGACAGCAAGCACAATATATGATTAGGGAAAGAAGAGAGGACAACTAAATACATCCTCTTTTGGAGTCGTATGTGCAGTGTTTTTTCTCAAAAAGGATATGAAGAGAATAAAGAAATATGAAGAAAGGCCTTAAGGATGCTTGGGAGTAGAGTTTGGAGGCATGGTGAGAACAGATCAGGAAAGATCAGATGTCATGGTCACATAAGCTTGGAAAGGCTGAAGGAAGGTCATAAAGGTCCTGGGAGTCAGAGTAGGAGGTCAAGGGAGAGCTTGCATCAAACTGGAACAGTGAAATCATGTTGAGAATATGTCCAAAATAAGGAGGAGGAAGCCTTTGCCTTCATCAAGCACTGCTCAGAGGTGAAGCCCTTGGCCACAGGCTGTGGTGGCAGCCAAAGACACTAAGTGGGGAAAGCTGCACCCACTGATGCTGAGTCAGTCTGACACATCAGCAGTGGGTGAGACAGAGCTTCCCCACACCTGAGCTCTTCTGCTCCCCCCAGTACCTGCCACCTTCACAGCAGGGCCTGGGGCTCCTGCTGCACTGCAAGCTGGTGATTCTTGGCCTGGGAAAAGGATGAAGGAAACAGGATACCAGACAGTAAAGCTGAGCTGAGCACACAGAGGCCCTTTCTGAGATGCAAAGGGTCAGGCAGGAAGCTGTGCCCTGGTGCTTTGTTTTCCATGTGCTGCACTAGCTTTGAGCTGCCAGCCAGAAATGCTGCCCTGCCCACCACTGCTGCCTTCACTGTGCAGCACCTTCACCCCTCCCTGACTCTTATGAACAAGGATTGACCAAGATTTCGTCTGTCACATTGACAAATATCTTGAGTCAGGAAGAAAAAGAAGCTGAACCTGTCTCTGCATTGCACACTGGGGTGATGTCATAGGATCACACAATCAATGGTTTGGGTTGGAAGGAACCTTGAAGATCATGTAGTTTCAACTCCCCTGCCACAGGCAAGGATGCTACCCACTCGATCAGGTTGCTCAAAGCCCCATCCAGCCTGACCTTGAACATTTCCAGAGATAGGAAGTGTTATGGCTGTCTGGGTGGCAGCTGCTGGGTGCACAGCCTGGTGCTCCTGCAAGGAGAATGAGGCACCGGGGCAGCAGGATTCGTCTGTCAGGGTAACACCTGGCCTTTGGCAAGTGGGTTTTGTTTTGTGCAAAGCCATTTGCTGCCTATCTGGCTGGCCAGCCCTGCTGTGAGCCTGGAGCAGTGGCAAGAGAGCTCAGCATCCTCCTCAGCTCCACACCAAAATGCAGTCCCCCCCAAGGTCCCTCCTGCCCGCAGCGGGCAGCCTGGCCAGCGCCCGTGCCCGGCACCCTGCCAGCTGCCCCGGTGCTGCCATCCTGCACGCGAGGGCTGGGGGCAGGGGCTGGCTGCCGGCATCGCTCGCCCTCCAGGGCGCGGGCCTGGGGTGGGATTTGCAGAGATTATGCCAGAGGAATTACAAAGGAGCAGACTTTCCCACAGACGCTTCAATCGCTGCTCTGAGAAAGTGTGTGAGCTGAGGCAGGCCGCCTGCCTCACGGTGCTTTGGGGAGCGCACAGGAACAGCACACACGGTTTTTAATAATTAAGTAACTTTAATTGTCCTGGGAAAGCAGCGCTTGCCTTGGGGCACTCTGCGCAAACTCATAATTAATGTTACCAGGAGAGATTATGGGAAGGAGAACTGAGAAATGATTCACTTTTGCTTTTTAAGCCTCTCCATGTTAAAGCTGTATTATCCCCTGGTTTAAAGCCTCATTTAGCTGTGAAGAAAGCCAGTGTGCTCGTGGGGGGAGGTGGGGGGAGGAAGGCAAAGCACCCTGACAAATTGCAAACAGCCGCACCAGGCTCCACCACCAGCCCTGGCGGGATGGGAGCCGGCAGCCAGCACAGCTGGGAGCATCCCGGGTGTGCAGAGCAGCACCGTGGTGGAGAGCCCAGAGGAGTGAATGATGCTCATCACCAGCCTGGGCCCGAGGCTGGCATGTGTGTGCAATTCCCACGTGCACCTTCTTGCTTGAGGGCTCCAAAGGCAGCTGCCAGCACAGAAGCTGCCAGACAGTACCGGGGCAAAGACTGTTCTCTCCCAGTACCCCCAGTAGTGCACCAGAGGGCTAAATCCTGGGGAGGCTGAATTTGGCAAAGTGAGAGCTCCTCCTTGGAGTCAGAGGGTGACAAGCCCTTTGTAAATATGATTTATTCCAAGTAAATAAAATTGGCATTTAGCACCCCAAACCTGGCTACATTCCTCTGCCATAACCTGCTCCCAACCCTTCAGGGATCAGTGCTTTCCTGTGGCAGCATGTCACCTGTCTTGGCTGTGCAGCAGGCAAGCGATTCTCCAGGACAGGCACGGCAAGGGTGGACAAAGTCCCTGTGTTGGGACATGCCTCAAGCAAGCTGAGCCCCCCAGAGTTCCTGGCCCTGCTCCCCAGGCAGCTGCCTGCCCCTGTGGGTCTGCTGAGTGGGGGGGATTCATTCAGCCCAGCAGCAATGCGGATGCTGAGCGCCAGCACGGCCCGAGCCCCGCGGGGAGCCCAGTGGCCAGGCACTGCTGGTGTGGCACAAAGAAGTGGGCAGTAAGGGAGGGATGCAAATCCTTCCTGGGGTGTGCAGTGCCTGGGATCCATGGTGCTTGCTGGTGCGTTTCACCCACTTTAAAACCAACAACCTATTGGACTGGAGCACCTCTTTTCTTTCTTCCTTTTCTGTTTTTTTTTTCCCTTCCGCCCAAAGCAAATCATTGGACTCACGCAGGACGCAAGGTATTTTACTCTATAGAAATCCTTTTTTCAGGCAACTATGTCAAGAATGTTTTCATACTTTGGGCTGGATGGGAAAAAAAAGGGCTTAATCCCCTGAGATGGTTATTTCTCTGAAAACAGACATGCAAATGCTGGACTTGTCAAACCTTAAAATGTTTTCTTTATTCAGGGAATTACTGCCTGCCTGCTGAGCCCGGGTAATGCTGACAGGCTAAGCCCGGGGCCTTGGCAGCAGAGCATGCAGAGTGTGGGAAAGGGCGGCTGAGGCACGCGCCAGATAAGATCATACAATAAATGATACAGCCCTCCGGAGCACACGGCCACTTTCATATGCAAACAGGCCTCCCTGTGCACACACACACACACACACACACACACACACACACTCACACACAGAGGCACTGCCCGGGCAGGAGGCAGCACCTTGCTGCACGCCCAGGCAGACGCACCTGCACACGCATGCACACGGCTGCAGGGCTGGCAGGATGCAAGGGAATGCAGGGGGATGCAGGACAGGTTATGCTCAGCTCAGTGAACATCCCAGGTGCTGGAGGAGGGGAGATCTTCCCAGTGAGCCATAGTCTGACCAGGCACGTTCCCTCATCATCCTGTCATGCCTCAGTGGCTTCATTTTGGTGCTGCTGGTGACCACGTTCTTTGCTGCATCTGGGGCATGGTGGCTTGCACACCCTACTGGAGCCCTGTGAGGAAAGGCAAATCATTGTCTAACAACTTGGCTAGTTCTTTCTTCCACCTGTGGGGTAAAACCTGGAAATAGGACTCAAATGGCTCAGAAGATGAAAAAGATGATCCAACATGCACAGGACTTTTATTTGCATTCTTTTAGCTTCTGTGTTGTTTTGGACCTAAGTGAGGCTTTTTGGTACACGTGCCTGGAGCTGGGCAAAGCAGCCACATATTCTGCCCTCTGACAGGAATTCATTTCTAAAGAGAAGCAAAGAGCACAACCCCACTGATGGGAGCAGCAAGACTGATGGTCCCATGCTCCTGCTGCCCATGGAGGCAGTGCCTGTATCCCCCAGGCACCCACAGAGCCCTCACTTGAGCCATTTTTGCTTTCTTTGCAGTGTGCAAACCTGATTCAGCCGGGAGACAGCTGGCGTGAGCCTCCCTCAAGCTCTAAGTGTGGCACCTGCACATTTATTTTAATGACGTGGTGCCTGGCAATTTGCAGCTGGCAGCGGAGAGCCACCGTCATGGGTCACAGTGCTGGTGGGTCACCCAGCCAGCCACAGCTAATGACCCATGTGCCGGGGTGGGAACAATGGCTCTGAGCTACTGTGAGTGCAGCGAAAGCCACCGTGGGAGGGAGCTGCCACGGCAGCAGCAGCATTTGGAGCCAAAACGGGCTCCCTCGGGGAGTCAAGTGCCACCCCAGAGCACTGCTGGCACCAGCCCGGGCCCCCATGGGCTGTCAGTGGCCACGGTCACCCTTTCCTGTCCCATCATGGCAGCATGTCCTTCTCTGTGCATCACTAAATCAATCTCAGCACAGCTCCTCCTAACCCAAGCTTAGCTTTTGACAAGGTTACAGTTGTATTTTAGGGCATGAAGGAGCCTGAGTGTGGGGGCAGAAGGCTGCTGAGCACACGAGGGCTGGCAAAATAGGTGGCCGGTGATGGATGGCTGCCCTGTGCTCCTCCAGAGCCCTGCACACTCACAAATCACAGCTCCTCTCTCCTCCCTGCTCTCAAGGTAGCTGGGGAAGGGGGAGAGCCCCGGTGGGGGGGTTCTGGCATCTTACTCCCAGCTTAATACGGTGCATTCACACAGATAATCTGTCAAGGAAAAAATGAGCCAACAAGCTATCTATTCTTGTCTGCGCTATTTTCCCATGTCAGAAACAGGCTGGGCTGAAAAATGTAGGTTTCCCCTTTCATCTTGCCTTTCAGAGCCCCTGAACAAGATGCCTTTCTTTGCCAGCACTCGCCGAGGAGATTTTGCCTCGAAGAGCAGAAAAAGGGGCTTTCTTTTTCTTTCTTCTTTTTTTTTTTTTTTTTTTTTAAATATCTGTGCCCAGGCTGTGCCAGTGTCAGGGATGTAGAGCAGCTTTTATTTTCCTTGGGAAGGGAGGGTGCTGTGCTGATCTCCTCCTCGAGCTCCCACTGTTGTTACTGTTTCCACCAAGCTGAATGAGGGGTGACAACAAGTATTTCCCTTCCACATTTCATTTTTAACATGAAAAGAAATGTCTGGGAAGGCAAAAATAACATTTCCCCAGGTGGGAGGCCCCAGTGAGCGTGAGACAAGTGATGAAACGCTGCTGCATCCTCCCCTCAGCTGTGTGATGCCAACACATCAGTGCTGGACACTCAGCACCACCCATCCTTTCTCGAGTGCCATCACCCTGCTGTGCCTCTCCCCTCCATACCCAGTCCCCATCCCAGCTGGAGGCATGTCCCTGCTAGCCAGGCATGCTGTGGTGGAGCCTCCTCTCCCCCCTGTCCATGGGCAGCAGGGAGCAGGAGAGGCAGGCAGAGGATCCACACACCTCAAGTTTACAGGGCAGTGGCAATCCTTGCCGTCCTCTGTCTGGGCATCTTGGGCTCATATGCCCTTTTTATACAGCTCCTTCGGTCTAATAAAAGCAAGAAATGTGTTTTTATAGGCTTTGTGGTCTGTCTTTCATTAATCACATTTTTTTTGCATTCTTGCTGGTTTGTTCTACTTCAGTGACTGGCGGTGGCCACCAGCTTTCCAGCCGCCTGGGCTGTTCTGCTGGTGCTGGGCTGTGTTTGTTGATTTATGGCAGTGGTTTTCAAAAAATAATATTTGAAATGGCCAGGTAACAGCCAAGTGCAGGGAGAGGACATATCAGCAGTACTTTTATAGCAGTGATCCAACTATCTGGTTTCCTGTAAAAGCAAATACTTTAAAGGGTCTTAGGCTGCTCTGCTTCCTTCACAATTTTGAGAATTTCGAAAATTGTGGTCTTCTTTGCGATGGTTTCCCTGACCTGGAGATCACACATGGCAAGCAAATAAACCCTTTATGAGACCCAATTAGTGGTGCCATTGAAGCCTACATTTTTAATTGTTTTTGTATGTATCATTTTGAAAGAAGAGGTGGATGCTCTTCCCTCCTCCCAGTGCAGAAAAATGCAAAGTCAGGCTCTATCCCCAAGACTTGGAGGAGCCTGTCCACTCCAAATATCAGTGCTAGAGGCTTGGTCCTTACTGCCAACTGTGACACACAGTCTTGCTCAACTTCTTTTTCCCTCAGCTTTTCTTGTGTGAAGATGAGCACAAAGAGGAGACAACGCTCTGAAAGCAAATGCTGGATGAAAGGATGTCTAAGCAGCCTCCAGTCACGTGTTTGGTTCCTGTCACCCGTAATGAGGACAGGGGAAGAAACTCCTGCCGGGAATGCTGCAGAAGAGGTGCCCAAAAGCTCAGGCTGCCATGAGCTGCAGCACCAGTGCCTGCTGAGCCTTGCTGGTGTCTGAGCACAGGGCCAGCACCCACACCCACCAGAGAGCTGCTGGAAGAGCTGCTTCTCTGCCAAAATGTTCCTAAGGCAGGGCTGCTGGAAGGAACCACAGGGAAATAGGGATCAGACAGAGCAGGCAGCTAATTGGGAGGAGCAAAATACATAGGTAAGATAAAAGAGAATGTTTGCATTGTCTGGAATCCCCAGGCCATCCCAGGTTTGCCTCCAGCTGTTTGGTGAAAAGCCCTTTCCAGCCTTTGAGAAGGTCATGGTTAGTCTGGAATCAAACAAAACGAGCAACCGAAGGCGAGAGGCAGGGAGGAAGGCATGAAACCAGCTCCTTTGACTTTTGGGAGGACTGGGAAACTTGTAAATGCAATTGCTTGCGGTGGTGTAGCACTCAGATTGCCACAGCTTTTGCATGACAGTACCGAGACCCCACCTAAGGCTGGAGCTGCTCCAGGCTCTGGAGAGAAGAACCCATGGCCTGAATACACAGAACAGGAGTGGAAACAGGCAGGAGATGACTTTCCCACAGGCAGAGTGGGGCAGAGCTGGAGCTGCCATCACCCCAGTTAAGGCCAGGGCCACCAGCTGCCTTATCCTGGGGGCAGGCTCAGGGCTCAGCTGTGTTAACTTGTAGGGACCTGGGCAAGAGCTGGATGAGCCCAAGGAATTTTTGGGAGCTCAGTGTGCCATGTCAGTGGGAGCCTGGTAGGGCTTTGAGACATGACAGTAGGTCAGGGACATCTGGGCACCGTGGTGTCCCTACCAGCTCACTCAAGTCCTTGTCCTTACTGCCAAGCAGAGTACCTTGGGATGTAGAACACTGCACTCCTTCTTAAACCTCAGCCTGGGAGTCTCCCCAAGGACAGAGGAATGGGGTGGCAGGAAAAGGCAAGGTCATCCTCAGCCTCTTCCTTCCTCCCACCAAGCTGGGTAGTGGTGGAATGCAGCAGGGACCAGGATGTGCCTGTCCTTGTTTTGGGCTCCCAAAGAAAAGGGACTGAAGCCACAGGTGCTCCATGGGAATGAGCACTGCAGCCTCTGCAGGGCTGGGAAACTGAGGTTATCACAAGGGAGGGTTCACCTCAGCAGGGAGGTGAGGAGCAGCCCCCCAGCCCAGCCCCACAGCCGCTGCCCCAGGCCCTCTGCCAGCTCTGTGGGATGGAGGCCCCGGCGGGGCGGGCTGGGAGCCACCGGGGCTGCTGCGGCAGACGGGGCCAAGGGCGGTCTCAGCACAGCGGGAATCGCCAGCCCCTGCACGCAGCCGGATCCTTCACCGGCCAGGGGCTGGCTGCACCCGCATGCCCCTCTCGCTTCCCCACACACGGGCCTTTCCCTGAGCTAGGGCAGGCCATGTGCAGTCCCCTGGCTGCAAGGCAGGGCTGGGAGCACCTGGACTGATGAAACCCTGGGAGATGCTTACCTGGGCCTCCTGGGAACCTGCAAAGTGTTTCCATGGGCCTGGAAGCTCAGACCCCCAGCCTTTGCCCCTGGGTGGAATGAGGCTCTGAAGTCAGCACAAATTCAGAATAAATACCCAGTGCATGTGAATAAAAGCTTATTTGAGGGAAAACATTGCCTGCAAAGAGGGTCCAGACCCTGGGCAGGGGCTCCTTCACTGCTATCCCAAGGAGCATGTGGGAAGACCATTCCTTTCCTGCACAAGGAGCTCTCGTGACACCTCCCTGGGTGCTCTGTCAGGCTGCCCCAGCACCCACTGGTGCACTGGGACACGGCCAACCCTCCGCACTCCCTGCCTGGCTCCCTGGGCAAGCTGGCCAGCCTGCCTGGGAAGTGAGGCTGCTGTTTGGCAGGAGCAACCATGCTTCTCTCCAGGCTCCAGCGCTTCCCCCAAGCACCAGCACCGTCCCCACGCACCCCACCCGTGCTCGGGGCAATGCCGAGGGCCACGAGGGCTGCTGGGGCAGTGTGGGCAGATGCCGGTGCCGCGGGCAGGGAGCGTGGGCCGCTGGGCACCGCGCCGCAGGCTGGGCACAGCCGGGCAGACAAAGGGGAGCCAAACCCCCAGGGAAGGCTTGGATCAGAGCCTGTCCCAGAGTGTTGTGCGTCCCGCACAAAGCTCCCAGGCTGGCTCTGCCCCCTCCGCTGCCTTCTCCCTCTGCGGGCAGGGCTGGTGCCAATGTCGGAACCTGCTAATCAGTAGCTACAGCAGCCGCAGCCGCCCTCAAGCCTCCCAGCCTCCCTTCCCTCCCTCCCGCCTTGACTGCCGGCCAAGCGCGGCCGAGCCTGCCGGCGCAGGAATGTGTGAGAGCCATGTGTCACTTCTCCAGACTGTGGGAAAGTGCTGCTCCAGTGAACTCACAGCAGCTGCCCTGCCCCAGCCCCAGCCCCGGCCCTGGCCCCG
Source organism: Rhipidura dahli (assembly GCA_013399225.1). Taxonomy (NCBI): domain Eukaryota; kingdom Metazoa; phylum Chordata; class Aves; order Passeriformes; family Rhipiduridae; genus Rhipidura; species Rhipidura dahli. Next base: position 864,181 of record VXAC01002376.1, read on the forward strand.
GAACGGGAGCTGGGCTGGCCGCCCTGGGACGCCGGTGCGCTCCCGCTCCGCTCCCCTCAGCGTGGGTCCCCTGCCAGCCCCCAGCCCTGCGGGTGACAAAGAACATCTGAGCCCCCAGCGCCTGCCACAGCCACCGCGGGTGGTGAAGGAAGGGCTGCTGACCTGGTTTTCCTTTAGAAACAGTTGTTTCCCTGCACTTTTATGGATTTTTTTGTTTGGCTTTTTTTTTTTTTTTTTTTTTTTTTTCCTTCCTAGATGAGGGGTGTGGGGTGCTGAGAACAGGAGCAGCCACTCGGGGAGCCAGGAGCTTGCCCCCATGCCGTGCTCTCACCACCTGGCACTTGTACAAAACTCTGTGTCTTCAAAGCCCTGGGCAGACAATGGTCCCTTTCAGGCTGCGTGGTGCCTGCAGCCGGCCAGAGCCCTGGCCATGGTCAGCCTGCCTGGTGTGGGCTCGGCCCTGGCTCCAGCACTGGACATCCGTGCCCACATCTGTGAGAGAAGGCAGACGATGCTGGGTGCTGGGGGGGATGCTCCTGAACCCACATTCCATCTGCTGGGGGGGCAGCCAGTCCCCTTCCTTTTATCTAGCATCCTCCTTGCCCACCACAGCCCTTTCGGGTGCTGCAGTGGCCATCAGTATGGCATCTCCTGGAGGAGCTTGGTGCTGCAGTGTCAGCGTGGCTCTCAGCTCTGTGTGGAGGGGTTGGCTCACTGTGGGAGACCCAACGCCCGGCAGCTCTAAACTCACACAAAAGCAAAACCTAGCTGAATAGAGGGTGGGGAACAGTCTGTCCCCTCTTTCCCCCCAGCCCCCTGCCAGGGGATTAATTGCCGACCCAGGGAGCAGGAGAGCCGGGCTGGGGCTTGGCAGGAGGGCAGCAATGCAAACCACTGAAGCAGTGTGTTCAATGGTTGGCTGGTGCCTCTGTGCTTGCTGCCAGCCCTCCCCAGCTTCCTCCTTGCCGTGCTGGCCCCAGCCGACCAGGCTCTACACACAAGAACCTATTTCTGCCCTCATTTTCATCTCCTTCTCCTAAGCCTGCCATGGGCTCTCATTAAAGCTGCTTGCTGGGGACTCATTAACTTGGCAGGCTCAGTGAACCTGGATCAATTAAAATAAAGCTCCTTAGCTTCTCTACCCTCTGCTTTTCTGCAGCATTGCCCCGCTCTCCTACTCCTGTCGACATCCCAAACCAGATAGAACAAGGAGAACAGTGCCTGGCCTGCAGCGTGTCCTGGAGGTGTGCTTTCAGTCCCAGGTCCATCTGTGCCATAGCTCCTGGCCCAGGTTAGCACCAGTGACTCTTGGGTAGCATGCTCGGTGAGAACCTCTTCCACAGGAAGCCACAGCTCCCATTGGGGTGGCTGAGGCACTTGTAAATGGTGTAAGCAGGGAAGGATGGCTGCAGTCTGCAGCTGTGCTATCGACATGCCCTTAGCCCCTGCCAGCACAGCTGGCTGCAGTGCTCCTTGATGGGTCCAGTGCTGACCTTCTGCCTGCAGCCCCCCAAAACATCTCCCATCTGGTCCCCTTAAAGTAAGAGTGGTGCTCAGAAGCCGAGCCAGCTCCCCAGGCTCCATGGTGCCCAGGATTTGTTGCTTGGGCATCAGCCATGCTCAGATTCACCTGAGACCTGATTCCACAGCTCTTGATATATTTTCTCAAATGTTAAGATGGGTCCATGGTCAATGATAGCTTTAAGGGGTGAGAAGAGAGGTAGATTTTCTCCCTTTTGACCAAAAAAATTACCTGGATGCTCTGCAGCCAGTGGAGGGCTGGAATAGCCCTGATACCGCCTTACTATTGATTTCTTAATGACTCCAGTTAGCATGTTGTGCACCTTTTGCTATTTCAGAAACTTCTGGAGAGCAATGCTGACTTACCTGGTCGGAGGTACACAAATCCAGAGGGACAGGCAGAAGCAGATCTCAGGCTTTCACCTCCTTCTACATCTGTTGTCCAAACCCAAACAAACCAAAGCTCTAATAAAATTAGCTTGGAGTCTTTCCTGTGTTGCATCCGTGCAGACTGGGAATCTGCTGCTGGCAGACAGACGATGATATTAGCGGGTACAGAATGAAGCCGGGGGGTGTTAGAAACCATGGGCCAAGCCAAACACTGGATGGGAATGCTCCCAGGCTCTGGGAAAACCCTGACCCAGGCACTGACTGGACAGCATGGCTGGGGCTCATCTCTGCAAATCAAGGACAGCAGCGTGGCCCCTCTGGCCCTCGGCTGTAGATGAGCTCCAGCACAGCGAGAAAATCTGGGGCTCCATCATACTTACTTTTTTCACTGCCTGGCCACAGCTGTGATGGCTCACATCCCTTCTCACTGCAAGGGCAATGTCAGGGCTACAGAGCCAGGCTGTGTCCACCCTGGGAGCAGAGGCAGACCCTGATTGCAAGATTGTGCCTGCTGTTCCCCTACTTGACTGCAAGTATCCCCACATGGCCTCTCAAGTGGAGAAAATATTTGCTGTCAGCATTAGGTTTAGACCTAAAGTCCTTGCTTGAAAGCTCTTGACTTGAGGCAACTCACATGAGGAGGAACTGTGCTTGGAAGCTCAGGGTCATCATCTTCTCCTTGCCAGAACCGAGCAAGAAAAGCAAACAGCTCCTGCAGCCCTTCTCTGCTTTGGGTTTTGTTACACTTTCCAAGTGCATCAGTCAAATATTCACGAAGGATCAGCCAAATCTTTCCAAGGCTTACAAGCTCAGTTCCAAATGAGCCTCGGCCTTACTGACGCTCCACAGAGGTCTGATTGCACTGGCAGGAGGAAAAAACATGGAGTGTGAGGTTTAATGAGCCCTGTGCTACGGCAGCTCGTCATCTCTGCAGTGCTGGTCCAGATCGTTTTTAAAGGCAGACTGGGCTCCTCTTGTTGCTCTGCCCATCCCCAGTGAGTCACTGGAGCATGGATCATACATGTACATGAGTGCTAATGACCGTGGTTATGTCCCAGGTGTATTTGCTAGGCAACATTTGACTCTCACATGATGCAAAGGTGGGAAGAGTGAATTACCTTGCTTAAACCTCTCCTGTGTTCATGGAGGTGCCCAGCAGCACCCAGGGTCACCAATGCACCATCAGTGACCAGCACTGCCTGACCCAGCTGGGCAGAGCCATCCCACAGGAAGGGCACTGGCTGTGTCCTCGTGCCTGCTGAAAGCAGCCTGCAATGTCAGCTGAATGCTCAGAAATTAGGGGCAGGAAGAATGCAGATGATGGGTAGTTTTTCTGGTTCATAACTCAGGAGTTTCAGGGTGCTAGAGGTTGTTGGGAGCTCTAAAGATGAATTAACTGCTTTCCAAAATCCCTTCTCAGGGGACATCTGAGGGCTTTCTTAGCAGCAACACTCATCCCCTACCGGTGAGCTAAGAAATGGAGCACTGTGCATGCAAGGGCTGAGCTACAGCACAGATACATGATGGACCTGCTGGCTGCCCCAGTCCCACTGCTCTCCAGTGTCCCCTGGCTGGCTTTTGCACAGCACTGGTGCAGTGTGTGAGGAGTCCTACAGCTGTCTGCATCACCCAGTACAGGGGTAATTGCCAGGATGCTCCTGGACACTCTGTATGAGGCCAGGGGCCCCCCATTGCTGCCAGAGGTGCCACTGTGCAGAGTGACCCTGCTGCTGAAGGCACAACTACAGCAGCACAGAGCACATCCCCGCAGCTCCCTCCCTTCCAGCCAGCTGGGAGACAGCAGGTTTGGCAAGCAGGGCAACAAAAATACCATCAGGGGATTGCCAGCAGGCCGAGGGGTCCAATAGCTTCCCCTCTGCTCTGACCTTAGCTGCTGAGCACCCGAGGGGCTCGTCGGGATAACGTTTCTCCTCACTGCTGATCCCTGCTTAGTGGGCACATTGCTGGGATGGCAGAGCCACCCTGACCTCTCAACACCCAAGGCAGCCCACGGCTCAAATTCAGGGCACCTGCTGCCATAATGCAGCTCAGGAAACCTGGCCAAGGGGCTGTCGCACTCTGAGCCCCCGGCAGTGGGCCCAACCCCTCCGACAGCAGATCCTGCACTGCCACGTGCAGCATGTGGAGTACAAGGGGTGGAAAGCAGGACAGCAGGTCCCACAGCCCCTTGGCTACCCTGAGCTTGCAAAAACCAGGAGCCCAGTGAGGCACCCATGGGTGCTTGGTAGGGTATGGGGATACTGCACATGGGACAGAGGTGTCATCGTGCCCTGAACTCCCATGCTGGGTTGCTGTCTCCAAGGGGCAGGTCTTGTCCCCACACCAGAAGAAAGGGACTGTCATCATTCTCCAGCCTCACAGGTTTCCCCAGTGTCAGTGCTGCCTGTCACCACTGGCCCTGTGAGAGGTCTGGGGGTCACCATCACTCTCCCACCATGACAAGGGAAGAGCAGGATGCTTTGACAAGAACCCAACACTGCTAAGTCCTGGGAGCTCTTGCTGTTTTGGAAAGGAGGGACTTTAGCTGAACTGATGAAAAAAGGAAGCATTTTTAACCAGAAATTTTGATTTTTAAAGTATTTCCAACTCCAGTTTCTAATTTCAATTCAAAAGGAAAAAGCCCTCAAAATGCTATCTTTAAAAATGAATTTGGTTTTATTCAAATTCTGGTGTGATGAAAATCAAAACCTCTTTTTGTGCTTGAGATCCTTACTCTAAAAACAAATGTTTTCTGTAACAACTACACTTCTAATAGCAAAAAAACGTAAACCAAAACTAGTTCTTTGATGCTTAACTTTTATTTTGGTTAGTCTTTGGTCCTGTATTTAATCTGACTCCATCCAGGGTGGGAGAAAACTTCAACGGTGAGAATGACAGCAAGCGCAGGAGCAGGGCACGGAAGGAGAGCCAGGACAGCAGGGCTAGAGCTTGGCTACTTTCAACCAGATACCTCCAGGGGAAGGCAGGGAAGGAGGAAGACTTTAATAATTAGTCCTGGTCTCTCTGGAGCTTTTCCAGTTTGCAAATTACCACTTCTTTATTAGGCTCTAATTCAATCCGCTCCGGGACATCGCTTGCAAAAGCCCTTTTGAAGAAGAGGTGTGGGAAGCGCCCCAGCGTGGGGCTCATGCATGGCCCGTGGTGGCACACCCTGGATGGTGCCTGCCCTGGCTGGGTTCCACCCCCCTCCCCCGTCCTTTGCAGGAGAGCAAAATGTGACCCCAGGGTTGCTGGAGATCCCTGACTGCATTAAATGCCCTTGTGGCATAATAAATCCCACTTCCAGGACAAGATGCATATTTGTTAGTGTGTGTCTATGGGATTAGGCTTGCTGGAAATCGGGGTCTTTTGGGCAGCGATGTCTGGGTGAGGGGCGGGGGAGTCTGCTCTGTGCTGGGAGAGGGAAGACACTGAAAGGACAGCGAAGCCCCAGGTGCCATCAGAGAGCTGCCTCAGCTCAGCAGCCCGGGCAGCCCCTCCCTGCTCCCCGCGGGATAACCCAAAAGCCTCTCAGCCTCCCTTCCCAAGACCCGCTGAGTGGAATAGGGTTTTCCAGCCCTGTTGGGCTGGGATCACATCCATCCCCCGCAGGGAGGTCTGGCTTGCACAGACACATACACACGTAGCTTGCAGCCTTGTGCCAGTGGGGTACAGAGCACCCCAGCCTCCCAAAAACTGCCTCCTTCCTCTAGCAGCTGAAAAAATAGTCCCTAACTAAAACACGACAAGTCTGATTTCTGGGTGAGAGCCCACGAGATAGGCAGAGTTTGACTCAAAACCACCCATGAAAAGTATGTGGTTGGACATTGCCTCCCCCAGAGATGCCTTCTTCCTGTAAGCATGACCCCTTGGTTTAAAACTGGATGATTTTCATCAAAGGAGAGAAGAAATTGAGCGAGATCCTGTAGGGGATTCCTACAGGAATAAAAAGTGCAAGATTGAAAGCCCCTGCCCCTAAACCCTAAAAAAGGGTTAGCCTTGGCTCTTTCCCCCCACTCATGGCAGAGAGCTCTTGTGCCTTCTGAGTTCACTTCTGAGAATGAAACGCTCTGGCAAACAGGGTGAAAGGAGAGGGTGGAGAAGAGGGAATGAAGAGGATGAATGGGAGGGATCCAGCCCTGTTCTTATCTGATTGCTGCTGAGTGAGGCATGATGAATTCCCCAGCAACAGGTCTGTTTTGTCAGAAGGCCTCTTATCAGATGGCACAAGCCCAGTGGTCTGGCCATGGCCATTAATCACCCATCAGCGGCTCTCCTCCAAAGAGAAAAGTTTTCCCCCTCCTGTTCCCCGTTGGCCCCAAGCCCTGCTCCCATAAGCTGCAGGAAGAAACTTCCACGCAGCCAAAGCCCCCCTCTCCCCGAGGAACACAGGAGATGGCCCCATGATGGGGATGGTGGACACCCCCCACCCTTCAGATAAGGGAATGGAAGTGCGTGTGAGGTGTGGGAGAGCAAACCACCCCAGTCCCACGAGCCCTCTTCCCCTCTGTGCTGAGTGCCCGGGACACCGTGGCAGGGACATATCCCGGGATCAGCTGGTGTCCATCCCTGAGCTGGGAACATCCCTGGGCCAGAACAGCAGGGTGATGAGGCACCCCAGACTTACCGAGAGTCCCCCTTGTGTCACCTCTGCCACCGCAGCCAAAGCTGCAGAGCCTCTGGCACAGCATCACTCACACCAGGAGCCTTGGGGGGCAGGCTTGGTGGCCAGTTTGGCTCCCACACCAAACCAGGGGCCTTGGCACCCCCCTCGCCTGTGCTCCCTAATCCCCAGCCTGCTGCTCCGTGCTCCCTGCACAGCAGCTGCCGGCTGCCTGGAGCTACACGGGGCTCTCAGCTTGCTCCGTTTTCTCACGGTGCTTGTCTGCAGCTGGTGGCGGGTGATAGGCTCTGCGAGTTGAGCTCTGGGAAGCCCGTTTTTATTTTATAGCCTGTCTTTCCTTGTCTTTCCTGGGGTAGCTGGGACTCACGGGTACAGATTACCCCAAGCTCGGGGTGATGGGGGAACAGGAGCAGCCATGAGAAGCAACTTGAATGCAAAGCAATTTGTCAGAGCAAAGGGAGAAGATACAAATGTGCATGTGTGTCATCTTGTAATGTATGTGGGCTTATCAGAGCCCCAACATCAGGGTGGCCCCAAAAGGTGGGAGGATGCCTCATGACCAAAGATGTCCCTCTGCCTGTGTTACAACCCCTTGCAGCACCTGGACTGTGCACAGCCCCGGACCCCATGGGGACACCAGTGGGTTGCACCCCTGCAGGGCTGCAAACTGCTCCAGCAGTAAGACTGTCCCCACATGTCACCATGATGGCAGACTGGAGGGAAATGCTGGATACCAGTTCAAACGTGGACACAGATCAAATCCAGGCAGGGCAACCAGTATCTCTGAGGCATCCAGGAATGAGAGTGGTGTTTGAAAGGCAGCAGAGATGAGGGAGGCCAGGCGACAAGGAAGACGGGGCTGCTCAGTCCCATCTGGCCACTCAGCCAGACCAACAGTGACCAGAGTCCAGCTTTCCCAAGCCAGATCACCAATCCACTGAGACACCCTCATGCAACATGCAAGTGCCCCTGTGTAACCTTTTGGAGGCTTGGAGCATGCAAAGGTGAAGTTGCATGAAGGAGGCAGGTGGGGTTCTGTTCTCGGGGTCATTCTGCCTGGAAGCAGAGCAGGAGTGCTCCTGTTCCAGTGCTCTGCAGGATGCAACTGCAGTGAGACATCTGCCCCTGGCTGCAGCGGGACTGAAGGCTGGAAAATTTCAGTCAGGAGGAGAAAGGAGGGGTCAGTGTCATGAGCTGTCTGTGGTGGATTGGTGTTCTCTTCCCTCCCTCCACGCCAGGGCTGCCGGAGGAGCCGTCTGCGTGCTTTGGGTCTGGTGCCATCAGCATAAAGGTGACATTTGTCCCTTGGTCACACTTTCCCCATGCCCAGATGGTGCAAAGTCCTCGCTGTCCCTGTGTCAGCTGAGGCACGGAACAGGGATGCCAACTTGGCAGCTGACACGGAAGCCAGACGTGGGGGGGTGCAGGCAGGGGGTTGCCATGTGTGGCTCCTGCTTCAGGGAGCTGAGCACATTCACCCTCCCTGGGAGATTTTAAAACTCGCTGTCTTTTTTCACAAAGGGACCAAACAAGGTTCTTCTGTCCCTTGACACTCATTTTTCTTCACTCTCTTCTGTGAGACCTCACAAGGGACTGCTGCAGCAGTGGGCCACTGTGGAATGGGATTTTTTTGTCACACTTAATGGGGGTGGGGGGGGTGGGTAATGCCAGAAAATTCAGCCTGGAAAAGCAACAGTCTTCCAGCCAAGGTCTGACTGAAGGCGAAGTCCATCACTGCATAGTGGCAATCTCTTTGCTCAGCTCCTGGAGCATCCTGGGTTGTGCCAGTGAGACCAACGCTGAACCCCACTGTGCCATGCCAACTTGATGTCACAGGAAGGAAAAATAGCCCTGAATGAGAGCTCATGGCTGTGAGTAATGGAAAGGAGTTTACTCCTGTAATGCCTGGCCACAAAATGTCAGATAGATGTAAAAGTTATAAATACATCACAGAGCAAATAATTACAGCACGGCACTAACTCCTTGCTTCAGGAGAGCTGCTGACCTCCCTGGGCACTGCCCAGCCCTGGGGAGATGAGCCAAGAACAACCTGAGGATGGGATATAAATGTGTGCAAACTCCGTTTTGCCGGCAGGTGCTTATCTGCTGCCTCCGGCAGTTTGGGTGGGTGCTGGTGCTTGCAGGGCATCTCAGAGCTGCCATTGCTGAGTCTCACGGTGAGATATCTGAGCATGGCTGTGCTGAAGGACGGTGTGTGCTCCATGGTGTGATTAGCCAGGTGAGAGCCAAGGGCAGACACATGGCCAGCTGCGCTGACCATGGGAGGCAGCAGCCCGTAAGGTTTTTGGGAGAGTATGTTCTGATGGCAGGGAATTTCTCAACATGTGGGAGGAACAGCCCCACAGAGCAGAGCACCATGGATGGGGCTGTTCATGTACCTCCCAGTGAACATGCACTGAAGGAGGAACAGAAAGAGTCCAGATGATCTCCATCCCAGCCACCACTACACAAATTACTCTGGCACAAGGACTTAGGAGGCTCAGCATACTGATGGATGCAGTGTTCCCAAAGCAAGTGCCTGTGGGTGCTCAGAAGAGTAGCCACAGCAGGATCCTGCTGAGGACCAGCACTGTCAGAGGGGGCTGGATACACTGCCCTCAGTGCCAAGAAATTACCCTCTGATTGCTTGCCACTGTGGTGGGATGCCAGAAATTTCCTATATATATATATATACACACCCACACTCATACATCTATACATGGCTGTAACAGTTGAAGCAGACCCCAAACCCTTATAGAACATTCCTGAGAAACCTCTCGCTTCTGCAGTGCCAAGACTTCAGAGCATGGTCTCAGAGCTCCAAAGGTACGACTCAAGGGTGAAACACAAGCCTAGCATGGAATTCCTGCAGGAGGGTTTCACAGAAGGGCAAGATGCAGAGGAGAAGGAGGGCTCAGAGGAACAGGTGCAGGCTGTCTTGCAATGCTTCCCTCTGTCTACAAATACACCAGTGGAAATAGTGAGAGGAGCAGAGAGCAACGATGCAATAAATCTTTTAAAAGAAACAATAAGAGCAGGACAGCTGGCATAAAAAGGAGCGTGTTCCCCTGGCTACCAGTGGCTTTAGGAATGAAAAAAGTGGAGTGAGTAAGGGACAACATAGTTGCAGGGTAAAAGCAATGATCCCAGAGAAATTGAAGTCCTGGGATCCTGAGAAAGATTCCCGGGAAAACTGGGTGCTTTTTGAAAGACTTGGAGGAGAGTTACTCTCTGTCTAGAACACCATATGAGGAAAAGAAATGCCAGAGATTGTGGTGCTTAAGCTAAATACTGAAAGAAGAACAGCAAAGAATATGTGAAATTTTGGGTGTACCAAGGAGGGATGGGAGGAGAGGGTGCTGAGTGAACAAGTGTGGAGAAAAACCACCCATCTGAGAGCATCTGTGTTCTTTACAAATTGGTGTTTCCTCCCAAAACTCATGGGGTTTATGCCTAACCTTCAGTCCCCAGCACCTTAGCCAGAGAAGCACCACTCTATTACCCAGCTCCAGCCTTGGCTCACTGGTGTCTTGGGCTGAGTGTTCATTTCATAATAGTCTGTTTCCTTCTTTGTCCAGATGTGAATTTGTTACTATTTAATTTCCTTGCCTTACCCTCTTAGTCTGGTATTACCAGAGACTCTAACACAGGCTCCTGTGCTTCCCCTGAGTCTCCCCTTCTCCTATTCACAGCCCCTTTCCAACATGAAATGAGAAGCAGCTTCCTCCCAGGCTGCCCCTGTGTATGCCTCCAGCTTGTTCTCTTGGCTACATTTCTGTTGAGGAACATGCTGGAATGCTAAAGCTGTGCTAATGAGTAACACACTTCTTCAATGGGACGAAGCTTTCTGAATGCACTGTGCTTTACAGCTACCATAAATAATGAAATCAGTATTTGTAAACTATACTTTAAGGAATCCATTCTTTTCCAGAGATTTCAAAAGCGTGTCATTTTCCATATTGAGAAGTTTGCCAGTTCATCTATTTTTAGAAATTCTCACTCTACTGATGTGGTCAAGACAGTCCTTAAACAGAAAAGGGTGGCTGCATGCCTCGAAGGTATAAACAGCCAGACATGTGATGGGAAATGCTTCAGAGGTGAGCCCTGCAGACTCCTAGACATCAAAGTTGTTGGGTGGTGAAACTGCAGGGACAGATCAGTGTGAGGGCTGGAGAAAAAGGCAGTGAAAAACATCTTAGAAGTTACTTTTCTTGGAGACATGAAGAGTCCTTAAAATAGTCTCATGTCCCAGGAAATGAGACAGATCCTGCGGAAAACTGGCAGTGTGGCCTCAGCCAGAAATGCACTTCCTTGGAAACCTTAATGTGTGTAAACATAAAAGTGGGAGGAAAAAGCAAAAAAACCCCAGAAGCAAGCCAGGCTGCCTGTGAGGCTCCTCTGGGCTGTGTGGCTCTGCCAGAGCCAGCAGCTCCCTTAGATGGCTTCTCTTTCATGCTCCCGTCCTCATCCCTCAGCCACAGCAGAGCCCTGAGGGCTGCCTCGGGGGCAGGGACAACCCTGCCCTGAGCAGGTTCCAGCCCCACAACTGTGATAAGGGAAAACAGACCCAAACCTGAGGACCTTCCAGTATTTGATATCTCCCGAACTTGGTAATGCTATGGATCCAGCTGACTGTGATCCTGCCCTTTACCCTGCCTCCAGTGCAGCACAGCACGATCTGGTCAGGCTGCTGGGACTTGGAAATTCTTTGAGGCCTCTATTCCTTACTTGTTAAGTGTAAATCAAATTTTTACTGCACTTAACGTTTCAAAGATGCTCAATTTGATAAATTTCCTTCCTGTGTCCATGCTTTTTTCTATTTAAAAGTTGCTGATTCTTTTGCTTAAAATACATGCATATATTTATTTGGTTACTAGATAACAAAACTGGGTCATGCCTTGCTGCTGCAGTCTTCTCATTTTGATTAAGACAATGGACTTCAAGTATTTCTCTATGTGTTTAACTTAAATGTTCTTGCCTTTATCTTTCAGTTTTCAGGCCCCAACTTTATGTTCCCTGCATAGAACACCAGCTGCACAGAAGGGGTGTTTCTCCCACTCCAGAGTGAGACCTTGTCCTTATTTGAGACATGCTGGCCAACCCCCATGGGAAGGGGTTGTCCTATGTAATTCCAGGTCCCCTCTTGGCCACAGACAGTGTCCTGTCTTCAGCTGCAACTCTTCTTAGGTGCTCCCAAGAAAGATGGCAAACCCCCTGGCTGCATAGAACCAGTGCCACTTTTGGAATGAAGGACCTCCCTGACTCTTACAGGTGCTTCGATTATCTTTTCAAACTTCTCTCTGCTAAGCTGTGCCCCTTTTGCCTCTCATTGCAGGGCTTGCCTGGCCAGGCCCTTCCTTTGGCCTCTCCCTGTGTCCCCACAGTCACCTCTGGGTGCCAGTTTCAGCACTGATCACTGCATCCTTGCAGCTATCCCATCCCGACTGCTCCTCCTCCAGAGTCCTGAGGCCTGAGCTGGGGCTTGGACCCACAGTGACTCCCAAGTCTTCCTTCAAGCCATGACTTTCCCAAGGCACCCCTGGCCTCCTGGGCTGACCCTGCTTCAGTTGGGGACCCATGAGCACTGGCTGTGATCCTGCAGCCAGCTGTGACCCCATTCCTGGCTGCACAGGGTGAGCTGTACCCCCTGGGGCAGCCCCTCTCCTTGTGCTTTCACACCCCTGGAACACCCAGCAATGGTGCTCAACATGTCACAGGTGGTGACAATCCTGCACTGTGGGCACTGGACTTCTGTGGCAGCACCCTTCCAGCCCAGGCATGGGCACAGCTCACACAGGGGTTTGCAACTCCCCCTGCAGAATTTGCCCCAGCTCTGCTCTGAGCTGCCTGTTGGGACAGGAGGCAGCAACACACAAACACCTCCCTGCGTCCTGTCTCCCTCTCAAATCTGGCTTTTTCAAACCATGAGACTCCCATCAAACCTGGCCCTGCTCCAAGGTTCACGCAGGCAGTGGTAGGGCGGGAGGAGGAGGGAAGCAGAGTGCAATCCATAACCTTTGTAGCACTCTTGAGAGCAGCTGTCTGGCAAATGTCAAGCACTGTCTAGGGCTATTTTGGGCACTTTATTTTTATAAAGGATGCTTTGAGGTGGGGGAAGGGTGCAAAGGGGGTTTTCTCATTGCCAGCACCTTAAAGAATAAAACCCTGGGGAGGAAAATTCAAGAACCCTCCTTGATCATGTGGCCAATGCCACATCCCACTGGAGCATCCCTGGAGGCTTTCAGACAGGCAGGACATTGGACAAGGGCCTTGGCTTCTCTTGTGATTGGAGACCTCCTGGAGGAGCTCAGACCCCTTGGGATCCAGGGTGAGGATCATGCTGTGGACATGCAGGTACCCTCCCTGCAAGGGCGACCAGCACCCCATGCAGCCCAGTTCCAGGAGGACTCCAGGGTGAGAAACCACCAGCTTTTGAATGTTCCTCCTAAGGAGTCTCATTAATATTGTCTGTCCCATTGAACCCTCCAAGACCCCAAGAGCCCTCAGACTCCTTCACTTGCAGCAGAGCCAAGACCCAGAGCCAAGATAATACACAAGAAGGAGCAGAGCATCTGAAAGATCCTTGCCTGAAAGATGTATGGAGCATAACTGGAGCATCCAACAGAAAAGCATTCTTATTGACAAGAAGGGATGTTCTTCCATGAGTGGAAACTGTTGCAGAAAATCAGTGTCTTTGTAAACATTTTTTCTGGTGATCCTGGAGAAAAAAGTAGCTCTCATTTGTATTAATTGGAGACTTCAGTCCCTCCACAATATGTCTCTTGATCAGAGACAAAAGCAGCATGGAAGTAGGAGAAATAACCCCTCAGTACTTTTTACTATAAAATGCTATGTGGTGTGTTTAGTGTTTTTAGACTGGATGATTGATTTTGGAATTAAACTGGGATCAAACTCGCTGCAAGGATCTCAGAGCCATCAGTGCCTGGGAAGAAGTTCTCTTAGTAGCCCAAGACCAGCAACCACAGTACCCATCTAAGTGAGGGAAAAAGAAGGAATGGGGAGCTACAAACCACTTCCCACCCCAGAAAAATGCTGGCATGAATAATCCAAAGCAGTTTTGTGAGCATCTGGAAGTTAGCACAGAGATGAGTAATACCTGATACAACTTTGTCAAGAATGAGACACGTCAGGCCAATTTAATTTCCTTCAGCAGCAGGGTACAAGGAGCCCGCAGATGGCGAAGCAGCAGTGGCTGTGGGATGGGGATGCTGTGCCTGCCCTGCTGTAGGGTGGGGAGCAGGGCCAGGCAGGGTGCTCAGGATGGGTGCAGAGGGAGCGAGGGGCAGTTCTGCGAGAGCAGCTCTCAAAGGCTCACTGTGGGGCTCGAAAGCCGCTATTGAGCACTCCCATTAACAGCCAGCATGGAGAAACAGAGAGAGTATTTATTAAATTTGCATGCCACGAAAGGCCAGGGCTGCAGACAGAAAAAGGATTGTGGCAAACTGGAGAAACGGGATGAAAAGCTGGGAGGAGGCTGAGGAGGAGGGGAATATGCTGTGGCTTGCTCCTGCAAGAAGGGGGCAGGGGAAATGCCCCCTGGGCTGCTGCTGCCTACTTGCCCCTCTGCTGCAGCCTGGAGCTATGGAGGCAGCCCCAGGAGGTGCTGCTGACCGTTCAAATGCAGTCAGGAGAGGTTCCTGCCGCCCTACAGAGCCTGCAGTGCCTGGGCAAACACAGGTGACAGTCACCTGTGGGCACCCATCACATCTGGACGGGAGTGGACTGGACCAGCTCTGGCACATGTGATGTGCCATGCAATTTATACACCTTTTATTCCCAGAGCTGTGGTCTGAGCCATTTCTGTATTAAATTTAATCAATTTAACACGGAAGCTGTCAGCCCCAGCTGGGTGGCCTCCCTTACGGATGGTAGTGCAGGAAGGGTAAAAACCAGCAGCAACTCAAACCCTCCTGCACTGGTCCCAGGAAGCTTGTCCCTTGCAGGAAGGGAAGGCATGCCTAGGAACAAAACCCTGGTACCCAGCTGCAGCCAGCTGCTTTCTACCAGTGCTGGGATAAGGTATGGCTTAAAGTGAGCTACTGAAGGTCACAGTGAAAAATGAAACACAAGTAAATGCATCTCCCTGCAGCCCCTGCCTGCAATGGGAAGAGGATGCTGAAGAGGGGATGAGACTGCAGGAAAGCTGGGCACCCCAGGGCTGAGAACCAGTGGAGCAGCTGCCAGCCTGGGCATCGAACAGAAATGGAAAAGAGTTAACTTCTGTCTTTGTCAGCCTCTGGAGCCAGAGTAAAAACAATCCCCCAGACCCTGTTTTTCCATGCTCTCAGAAGAATGTAAACCTTTTTAAACAAAACCCCAAACTTCTTTGCAAAGGAAAAATAGAAAGAAAAAAATAAAGCAAGTCCAACCTGTTAATTGGTGTAAAACCCCAGCAATTCAACAGCAGAGAAACCCAGGGTGGGGGGTGAGGGGGCACTGAGACCTGCTGACAGTTCAGCTCCCTGGTGGGATATGACCCCCTTCTTGCCACCCAGAGAGGATGTGACATCCCAAAACTGTCCTTCCCCAGAGCCACAGCAGGAGCCAGCCTCATCCTGAGCTGCTGTGGCCTTACGAGGGCTCGTGCCGAGCGCTGGGAGCAGGACCCCAGCTCGGCGACAGGCGGGGTCAATGGGGGAGGCTGGGGCAGGGCAGGAATTTGCCGGCGGGTGCTGGCTGCCTGGCTGGTCCCCCAATGCAAGGCCATGTGGTTTCCCTGTGCAGGGAAATAAAAGGAAGGCTTTGAAAGTTGGCGTGTGACGGGGCGTCCCCCCGGGGAGCGGGGCGGCAGCGAGCGCGTGCATCTGCGAGCGGCCCTGGCCGGCCGCCACGCTCCTTCCGTTTATTTACGGTGCTTTATCAGGGGCTGCGGGCTGCGATAAAGCTTATGAAAATAAAAGGCATCTCCAGCAGGCCGGGGCGAGAGCAGGCCCTGCCATTTCTTTCCCACACTGATTAGGATCTGGGCAGGCTTCGGCGCTCCAGATCTCCGATGAAAGCAGCAGGACCGGCAGCACTTCCCTTCCTGGCCCCCGCTCAGGGCCAGAGGCAGCGAGAGGTCAGCGCGCTGCAGGCTGCGCCCCACGCAGCACGGGCTGCACGCACCGCGCCTCGCACGGGGCACCGCGCTGGGCACTGCGGCACCACGGCCGCACACACAGCACCGGGACACACGGCACCGGGACACACCGCACTGGGCACTGCGGCACCATGATTACACACACAGCACCGGGACACACCGCACTGGGCACTGCGGCACCATGATTACACACACAGCACCGGGACACACCGCACTGGGCACTGCGGCACCGTGATTACACACACAGCACCGGGACACACCGCACTGGGCACTGCGGCACCATGATTACACACACAGCACCGGGACACACCGCACTGGGCACTGCGGCACCATGATTACACACACAGCACCGGGACACACCGCACTGGGCACTGCGGCACCATGATTACACACACAGCACCGGGACACACCGCACTGGGCACTGCGGCACCATGATTACACACACAGCACCGGGACACACCGCACTGGGCACTGCGGCACCATGATTACACACACAGCACCGGGACACACCGCACTGGGCACTGCGGCACCATGATTACACACACAGCACCGGGACACACCGCACTGGGCACTGCGGCACCATGATTACACACACAGCACCGGGACACACCGCACTGGGCACTGCGGCACCATGATTACACACACAGCACCGGGACACACCGCACTGGGCACTGCGGCACCATGATTACACACACAGCACCGGGACACACCGCACTGGGCACTGCGGCACCGTGATTACACACACAGCACCGGGACACACCGCACTGGGCACTGCGGCACCGTGATTACACACACAGCACCGGGACACACGGCACCGGGACACACTGCACTGGGCACTGCAGCACTGTGCCTGCACACACAGCACCGGGACACACTGCACTGGGCACTGCGGCAGCACCTCCACACACACAGCACCGGGACACACCACACCGGGACACACTGTGCTGGGCACTGTGGCACTGTGCCCAAACACACCGTACCGGGACACACTGCACTGAGCACTGTGGGCGCTCTGCACTGAGCATCCCACACCGGGCGCTGCAGCACCCACCCTGCACTGTGAACTGTGCTGTGCTAGCCAGGCACTGCCATCATGCACCACACCAGGCACCTCAGACACTGTGCACCTCATACCAGGCACCACCCCGATTCCCTGTGCTCCCACGCTCCTCTCTTGGAACCTGGGGAAAGTCCCTTTGAAGGAGCCCATGCATGTGGGGCAGCACCAGGATAAGGCCTCCAGCTGGGATGCAGCTGAGGCAGGAGCAGGCCAGTCCCCTGCATGGGCAGCCGTCCCCTTCCCCAGGGTGTTGGCCAAGGTCATGGCCCCTTTCCGCCCATTGTTTGGTGGAGGCCAGGCTGTGGCTTCCTCCTGGTCATGAGACTGACTCTCACCCTGGTGTGAGTGCTGGGGCACTCACTCTTCAATCCCTGCTGGGCACAGGCACTTCCAGGGCAGGCAGGCTCCAGGGAACAGAGTCCTCTGCAAGCAGTACCTCCAGGATTCACCGGGCTGCACTGCCAGGCAGTCTGGGCAGAAAGACTCGGGCACATGAGGAACAAAACACAGGGAGATTTGCCAGCTGGAAAACAGGAGGGACTAGGAAGAATTCCGGCAATGGCAGTAATGGAAGGCTCCATCCCCCAAGTGCTGCTGGGTTTGGAAATGTTCAGTTAAGTGTGGGTTTTGTGGGGGATGGTTTTATTGCCCCTTTTCACCTCCAGCACACTCTGGAAGAGGTGCTGGGAACCGAAACACTTAAAAGCAGCTCATGATGAAACCTCAAACCGCACAAATCGTGCTTGGTCTGGGGTTTTCTCACAAGCTCAGAGTGCCGGTATGGTCCTCAAAGGAGCCGTGAATCTCTGAATGAGGCTGGCTCCAAGCTTGTGGTTTTAAGAGAAACGCAGCTCCTCCTCCCTGCCACCTTTTCCCCTCTTACAGACTGTTTCCCTGCCTGGAAAAATCAGGTGAATGCTCAGAGCCAAACCTTGCTTCAGGTGGTGCAGGATCCTTGCACAGACCCTCCTGGTGACCTCCAACCTCCCTCACCTCCACCCCCTGCAAACCAAACAGTGGGGAGGGCTCTTTCCTTTCTTACACCAAGTGTCAAGATTTATGGAGCACTGGCACCAGATCAAAAGCAAATTCAGTCATTTACAGTAAAATCAAAGCAGGCAGAACAATGAATATGAAGTGAGGGTAAAACACCTTGTTACAGGAACAAATTGTGCAGCTGACATCAAAATAATGGAATTTATGTCCCTGCTGGTTGAAGCCAAATTATTTGCAGTGGCATTTGTCTCAGCATGAGCTCCAGGAGAGGTGCTTGATGGTGCTGCTGAGATATTTTAGGGTCAGGCAGCAGCCTCACATGGCAGGAGCAGCAGGGGAGGGCTGCCCGGAGAGCCAGGGCTCAGGATCAACCATCTTGCATCCTCTGGTGTGGGATGACTTGGGGAAACCCCCTGCACCTTCCTGTGTGGTCCGCTCAGGACTTGCCCTGGCTGTGAAGTGTGGTTGCATTTCTGTTCCTGGCACCTGCCCAGGAGATGCTGCTTCCTCTGTAATGAACTCAATGTGCCCTGTAGCCCCAGAGCCACCTATCAGTTGTGACAGCATCCACAAGCTCCATGCTTCTCCCCCGAGGAGGACACCAGTCTGGGTGGCATCACCAGCTCCTTGCGTGGCAGCTTGAGTTTCATCCCATCCCCTCAACTCCTTTGTCTTCCCAGCAATTTGGGGCAGCATGTCCATTTCCTTGACTGTGGATCCCTGGCTGTGCTCATGCACCTCACACTTGCCAGACCCTGGGATGTTCCAACACATGGCACGGCTCTGAAAATCCACCCACTCCTTCCACCTTGCCCCTGGCACAGAAATAACCCCACTGCCACCCCCAGGGCATGTATTGGGCTGCCCGATGCTTCCCAGGGGACAGTCCCTCCCTGTTCCCTGCCCACGGCCCTGTGCCACGCTGGCAGCCTCTCGAGTGAGACCCACTACCCCCAGGAAGGCAGGTGACACGTCCCACTCCAGCAGCTCTCCCTGCGTGCAGTGTGGCCAGGCTTGTTTTGAAAATCTATTGTGAAGCACTTCATTTCTATGGAGACTTACTTTATGGACAAATAAATATTTGTATGTTTTGCCTCTTGCCTTAAAAGTCTGTCTCTTCTCCCTCTCTGCATCCTTTTGGCTCTGTGTATGGGTTTTATATTGCAGGGTCTCTCTGCTCCTTCCTCATCCTCCTGTCCAGGACGTCTCTGTATGTCCTTCATCACCCCTCAGCCTCTTCCCCCTCCTCAGTCTACAACTCAGTGCGATGGGGCCCCTTCAGTGTGAGAGAGAAGGAGAAATGCTCCCATCTCCATTTTTAAGCATTTAAATGCTTTTTGTGAGAACCAAAATTATTTTTCCTCTTAATTTTTGGTATTTGCATCCCAGCAGTAACAGTGCAGCTGTTTTCAGCTTTCCTGGTCCCAGTGCTGCCTCCTTGGTTGGGCTCCACTTACCTCGTCCAATGTTTCCATCAGGATGGTCAGTCCCGTCACAGTTGCTCCTCATTGTGGCCCCCTCTGTGTCTCTTGGGATTTTTGAGGGGGTTTCAGGAGATCTGGGTGAAGATTTTACTGGCACAAAGCAAAATCTTCACACAAATCTTCTGAAGCCCCCCCAAAGCCATTAAAAATAGCAACTGGCAAAGTAACACCACCAATTAACTGAGCAGGGGAAGGGGAGGCAAGACACAAATGAACCTCCTTCATTAATAAATCCTAGCAGCTGTGGAAAGTTTGAGGCAAGTGAGAGCACCCAGACAGAAAATTAAAAAACTAATAAAGTCCTCAGTGTGGGGGCACTGGCATCAGGTCAGCTTTACTTCTGTAGGCACCTCGTAAAGAGACATTCCAGGACACTAACTCATAAGGGAAAGCTGCAGGGGTCAAGGAGAACAGTGGAAAGCTAACCATGGTAACTCAAGTATACTGGAAAGGCAGCAGAAGCACAGCAAGGAGTTGGGCTTTTCCTTTTTCCCTTCTTTTTTTCTCTCTCTGTTGGTTTTCAGGCGAGCAGAGCCTGCAGCTTGGAGTGTCTTGGGCATGGTGGGGCAGCCATGCAAAGCCCCAGTGAAGAGCCCTCTCTGGTGGGATGGCTGGTGGTGGGAACCCAAAGCACAGGCTGTTTCCAAGCCAGGAGCAGAAGCTGCTCACTGCCCTTTCCCCCACGCTGCCTGCCCCAGCTGCACCACTCCTGCCTGCCTGGGATGTGCAGGAGCCTGAGACCACACGCTAAAATGCACAATACACTTCAGTGTTAACTGTAAATCTAAATGGGGATGCCTTGCTGTAATGGGGGTAAAAGCTGAAAATTATTCCTTAATATTTTGTATTTCTTTTTGTGTCCCCAGGCTGATGCTGCAGCTTTTACCCCTGGAGCATACTCCCTGCCTTCCCACTGTGTCCCCTCGGTGTGGTGAGGGAAACATGGAGCCTGGGGTGGAGCGTGCTGCCCACCTGCAGTACCTGTGTGGAACCAGGCAGGCTCATGGCTGGGCAGGGATGTGTGTGTGTCCCCTGCAAGAGAACTGTTTGCCATGCCTTTGGGGGCTCAGCTCCATGCCCAGCAGCATGCTGGCCTCTCTCCTCTTTTCTAGCCTTCCAGGTGGAAAGAACAAGGGAAGAACGTAGTCTTGCCCGCCCTGGGAGATCATGCTTACAGTGAAATCCCAGCCTGCAAATGCTCTTCACAGCTCTTTAAAATAGACAAATGCATCTATTTCCAAAGCAGCTTTCCAGGAGTGAGAAAGGGTGGGATGAAGGGAGGAGGCCTGGATGTGTGTTTGTCTCAAAGCCAGGCAGGACGCCCCAGGAGCGAGAGCCAGGCCAGGGTGAGATCAGGCTCAGCACACTGCTGGCCACGAGAGCCTCTTGTGGGACTTGGGCTGCTGCATAAAATCCTCCTGGCCAAGTGCTGGGCTGCTGTCATTCCTGGGCCATGGCTGTCTGTCAGGCACCTGGACCAGGATGCACAGCTCTTGGCCAGGCTCCAGGGGAGGCACACCATGGAGCACAGGGATGGTTATTGCAGGGGAGTGTGATGTGGCTTCCTGGCCTTGTCTGGTGGTCTAAAGAAACCAGGAGTCCCAGTCCCACACCCTGGCCCTGCTGCAGCTCACCAGCCCTGGCTCTGGTGCTGTGCCTCTGGTTTGTCTTTTGGTAAATTCACCTCAATTGTTTGCATTGCCACATCACCTGTGTGCCTGGGATCTCACGGTGTGAGCCCAGCCCTGCCTGTCCTGCCCTGCCAGCCTGCCCTGCCAGCCTGCCCTGCCTGCCTGGGGACACAGCACTCTCCCCGAGGCAGGGAAGGCCACTCAGGGGATCTCTCCAGGCTTCCAGGGCAGTGTGCCAAGTCCTGCTGCCCACACAGCTTGCTGAAGGAGCCCCCTCGATTTCCCTGCCTGTGAGAAGTGATGTGCGAGTGTGGGAGCAGCTGCATCGAATATTTCAGCAGAAAAATGTGAGTTTCCCTGGTTTGCCAGAGCCCAGCCTGGAGGGCACTTTCACAGCCAAGCCATAAACCTTGCAACCAGGGGTTTCTAATGGAAACATTGACATAACCTGTAGCTGACAGAGCAACAGCTCTGCTCATGTTAAGCCTGTATTTTCATCCCTAATCCCTGCAGCTCCTGGCCTGTATCAGAAACGGACCCGTGCATCTGGCTGAGCATCCCCAGGGACCCAGTGGATGGCTGGGCTGAGGGGGGGTCACAGGGATTTGGCTGCTCCCTGCCATGCCACACTGCAGGCAAGGGCCTGAAGGCTGGAGAGCCCCTCTGCTGCAACACAACAGTCCTCTGCCACCAAAAGGGCAAAAGAAAACGGCAGAGTGGTTCAGTTGGTTGTAAAAATTAATGAGTTCAGATACAGACTTGCTTTATTCCGGTCCAGCTGCGTAACCACGGCGATTGTGTCCAGCACACTAGACAGTTACATCAGCTCCACACCCCTGTACAATAAGACTCTGTTTGATCTCAGAAACAAGATCAGACTCCTGGGCTTTGCACATCCTGCTTCCTACATATGTAAAATCATTTTATTACCAGCCAGGAGAGTTCATCTAAGCCGCTCTTGCTGTGCAGCTGATGTGGAGAGAACATGCCCCTGTCTGCACTTCTTTTACCAGATGGAGATCTACAGAGAGATTGAAGAGCTGCTACTCCTCCAAGTTTGTTTTGTTCTGTTTTGCTTTTCTAAATTCCTTATCTTAGATTGGAAACTCTGGGGCAGGACCTCAGTGTCCTCATATGTTTGTGCAGTCCCATCACAGTGGGAGGTGTATAAGGCTGAGCTCTCCTGAATATATGGTAAATAAGCAGCCATGTGTTTTTGCTTGGCTTTACCCCCTTTTTGTCCTATCTACCCAGGAGAGGAAGTTCTTAGAAAAAAGTCTGCTCTGCCCTTGAACATCTGCTCAAATCCCCCTCTGTTTATCAGGTCCATGAGACACTGGGGAACTGTCAGATATTTAGCATCCTCCATGTACTCAAACATTTACCCTGATCCACATGAGTAACCCAATGTCACCAAGGCAGTTATGAATGTGTCCAAGCTGCCACAGGCTCAGCCTGACCTGCCACAGCACCACAACTCTCTTGGGCTGACCAGAGATCTCTCAGCAGAGTTACAAGGCGCTGGCTCCCCTCTAACCATGGCTACTCCAGTTACAGGGTCCCACTGGCGCTGTTCTGCCGCTGCCCCATGAACCCCAATGGCTGAGCTGCAACACACGGATGCTGGCTGTCGTGCTGGTGGCACAGCACTGGTGTGCAGGGACTGCTGGGTTTTGGGATGTGTCTGCAGTGCTGGTGTGCATCACTGCATCCCAGAGTGCCTCTGCAGCACAGGTGCGCAGGAAGTGCCGCAGGGCTCACCCCAATGACAGCACATTCCCAAAGAAAATGCACTTTGCAGCCCAGGCGCGCTCTGCTGCCGGTGTCTGCAGGGCTGTGTGGCCAGAGCACAGTGACTCACTGCACACAGGTCATCCAGCAGCTGCCGGGTGGTAACTCTTATTTACTGCTCAGTTGTGGTTGGATTTAAACCAGCAGCACAGGGGAAGGGAGGGGAAATCCCCTCCTTCCCATCCCAGACCTGCAGAGTCAGCCAGTCTAACTGGAGCAGCTACTCTTAAGTGCATGTAGTTTAGGGCTTTGTTTCACCCCGAGTTTCTAGCTCAGTTCTCCTGGCTTTGTTAAATTTCCAGTCAAGAAACTTCTGGGTGCTCACAGCTTTGGATAAAGCTCTTGGAGACCTAACCCAGGTCACACACCCTGTAGTCCAGCAAATCTAACACCAGGACACATCTGTTCAGCAGCAGCAATGGAAATTGCTGCCAGTCCATACTCACCATCCTGTGTGGAAAGGAGAAACTGGTGGCCCAGTGCCCAGTGTAGGAGCTACCAGCATGGACACAGGCATGCCCATCCCACACAGCCCTTGTACACTTCCTGGGCAGCACTGACCTGCCTGAATCAGGCATGACAAAAGATGCTGATGAATCCTTTTTTTGCTGAAAGCCTTTGCTAGTACATGTGCCAGACCAGATCAAAGTTCAGCTTCCCTGTACATGTCCCCTGAAAAGCTTTGCTGATCAAGTCGTGCACGTTGGGCACGGCCATCATTCTGATTGACATGTGATGGCACCCCATGCCTCCCATCTTTGCCTCCTGGGCCCATGAGTCAAACAGGGACCTTATCCTGTCATCCATCTCCTCTCCTTTTCCCCCAAGGCTTGGTTTGGAGAAACTGAGGCTGGCACTTGTGCAGTGAGAGCTGCTTGCAGGAGAGGAGGCTGTGGGGAGCTCTGGCCATCAGGGTGGACCAGCATTGTCCCATCTGGTTTCATGCTCTTAAGTGTGTATTTATCCCACTGCCTCCAGGATAACTGCCAAAGATTTTGCATGTAGCAATGACTTCCTCCTCTCTGGGGTGCTCCCCAGCTCTTCCAGAAACATTCCAGGCAATTTTTTTGCTGTCTCTTGTCTCTCCCCATCCTCTCTAGACCCTATTTTTTGTAAGCATATTTTGACCTCAGCTCAGGACCATGTGTGCATGTTTTCACAAGCAAAGTAAACCAAAAAAACTCCAACTGCCTCTCCAGCCATTCCTTGGCAATGCTGGAGTGCCTGCCATTGCCAGTGGCTTTTCCTGTTGTTGGTTTGTAATTACCTTGGGATGCCATTCCCCACATTGCTCCGACAACTGGGATTTGAGGCCCTGCAAAGAGCAGAGCTGCCTGATCTCCAAAGCCTCCCAGGTTTACAGCCAGCATCATTCTCATCAATCATCTTCTGTCAGATGGGGAATTTGAGCAACCCCAATCCAAATCAGAATATGGAAGGGAGGCCTTCCCCAACCCACCCTCCCCTGTTTGACAGCTCAGCTCGAATAAACAAAACCTGAAAGGGCCAAGGCAGCTTAAAAGGAAACTGTAAACGATCCCATCTGTGAGCCTTGGCAATATCTCCTCCAGAAGGGGGGCGTGGGGGAGAGAAAACAAGCTGAAGGGTCTTTTTTTTTCTCTCAGAAGGAAATACCATTGTGTTCAAACGTTGCTACTGCTCCAAATGTCATTCCAGAGCCCAGGACTCAGGCTCCTCCTGGCAGGTCTCTTAGCCAGGATGGTGGCAGGAGCCTTTGAGAGAGGTTGTCATTTGCAGGGATAATTAACAGTAAAGGCATGCTGAACACAGGTGAACTGAGCTCGGGGTTAAGGTGTGGATCAGGGAGCAAAAGCACATGATATGTGTAAAAGTCATATTCCATGGTGATAAATGTGTTTTGTAAGGCAGTAATGGGACATTTCTGCTCACACTGGAGCCCTGCAGTTTGCTGTGTTCCTGCCCACGACTCACAGGCACTGGTCTCTGGGTGCTCAGCTGGTCTTGGTGCTCTCAGCTCAGTGTCAGCTGCATGGGGGCCTCGGAAAAGGCAGGTCCTAGGCTGGGAACCAGGAAGAGCAGCACCTATGCTCAGGCAGCAGCCTGAAAAGGCTGTCTGTGCCCAAGTTTAGAAGTCAACGTAGTCCAGGACCATCCATTCATCATCCTTTCACCATGCTTGAGACTTGCCCAGTTTTCCATTTCCCAAGGCTACAGAATGGCCTCTTAGCCACGTCCCCCACCTCCCTGAGCTTTCCTAGGCAGCCTCTCTGCCTTCTGGCCCCAAACTCAGAGGCTGGGCTAAGCACTTGATAAGGGACATTGCAATTGTATTGGCAGCCGAGGTGCATGACAAAAGCACTGGCATCACAAAGCAGCTTTATCTCACCACTTTCCCAGCTCTGTTCCCCAGTCTCAAAGGCTGGGATTGTGAGTAAGGGCACTTTGCATCTTCAAAGAGCAGGAGCAGTTTCAGGATGAGCCCAGGGTGCCCTGGAGACCCCAGCAATCCAGCCCAGAGGGAGTCTGAAATGTAGGTCTGGGTTGTGGAGCAGGAGCCATGTGTGCCAAAGGCAGCTGGGCAGAGCTGGGAGATGCACTCGGGAAATGCTCTGTGCATCACCCACAGCCACTACAACCCCTGCTTGGCTAGTCAGAGAAACAGCTCCCCAGAGACAGATGCAGAAGACAAAATATTCCAATGCTTTTGATTAACTGTTGTCTTTTAAACACGAGTTAATAGTTAATTGAGAATTTAACTTTCAAGCATGCCAGTGAAAGTGAGGAATGAATGTTTAAGACAATGTTAATTGCACTGGAGATGAGCTGAGGCAGGGAGAGGGGACCAGCAAGTGATGAAGGGCTCAGGGTGAGGACTAAGAACTTTCTGGTTCAGAAAGGAGGATTTGGCTCCAGCAGAGTGATACTGCTGTGACAAAACACCAAGGAGGTCCTGGGACAGTCACAGGAAAGAGCTTATCACCTTCTGATGCTCACACTACAAAAGTATGCTGAAAAGTGGGCAGGTGCCAAGAGAGTCACAAAACTTACTTGAAGGTAAAAAGGAGTTTTCTGGAGCTTAGAGAGCTCAACCAATTTTGCATGGAAAAATGAGCAGGTGGTTAAACTTGTAAAAGTGATGATAGGACAAAGAAATAGAAGAATATTCAATTTAGGAGGGAACGTTAAACAAGACTCAAAACCAGGAAAGGGAATCAGAGCACATTTAACAGGAAATTGGGCATTTATCTTTAAGGGATAGGGTCAGGAACCAGTGTAACAAGCCAGGAAAAGGAGAAACACATGCTCAGTCCAAGGGGAGATGATTTCCCATCCCTTCCTGGGGTCAGCTTAGGCATTTCTGAGGAAAATGTGATGCCTGTGAAACACAGACCTTCCATCCTAAATAAGTCTCACCAGCTCCTGCAGCTGTAAGCAACATATGCTCATAGAACCAGGGAGAAAATGAGGGAAATGACATCCAGGAGCAGAGTGGGTGGGTGACAGGTGCTGCTCCTGAGCCCCCTGAAGTGGGTGAGGATGAAGTAAATGAGCACAAGGATGCAACTGCAGTGGGCATGTGACCCTGGGGAGGGCAGGCAGTTCTCTTAGTGCCAGGCTTTTCCCTTCCAGCCCCCTGGAAGTGTCACCCCTTCAGCTCACCAGGCACACACGTGGCCCTCTCTTGCCCTGGGATGTGCGGCCTGGCTGCTCCCTGTCCCCTTTGCAAGCACTATAAAGCAGAGGGGGGATGCTGTTTCTGCAGCTCTGCCTCTGCTCATTAGCTAATGTGAATTAAATCCCTTTTATCTTCACACTCATTTTCTAAGGATAATAATCCCTTTTTGTGTGCACCCACTTTAACTGTACCCAAACTGAGCCGTAATTGCTGATAGTAATTAAGTTAATACATATTTATAGCCATGTAGAGTTATAGAAGGTCTCCCGTAGTTTTATTTGAGGCATTTTCTTTAACCTGCTATAAAATCATCAACAAGTTGTTCAGTGTTAATTGCCTCCAATGCCGATCTCGTCCCCTTGCCTCCAGACAAGGCAGGGCAGCAGATGGCTTCCCCGGACAGCCACTTTCTCCCTGCTCCCACCCTGCCTCTACTGCAGGGCAGAAGTGACCCCCACCTGCCTTTCCTACCAGTTTTGATCCAGTTTTGGCAAGTTCACCTCTATGGACAACTTTCCAAGCCCTTTGCAAAAGGAGCCTTGCAAGGGTTTGCATGCCCTCGTCCCTGCATGCCATGAGGATGAGGATGGGGGAGTGGGACCCTGGGAGAGCAGGGGACAGGCAGGACACAGCTTCGGCCCCTGCCTGCAGCTCTGCTGAGCTCCGTGGCAGCAACTCCCCATGGCAGATTTTCTCCTGCTTGCATGTGTGCTTTTGTGCTTGCCAAGAGCCCCAAACCACTCGGCAAACAGTGTGTGTGGTGAGAGATCACCTCGTGTAATCTCTGGGCGAATCCCCCCATTATACAGTTGGCTAATTAACTCCGGGTACAGGGTCAGGATGAGCTATCAGCTCCAGGAATGTCCTCCCCAAAGGGAAGTAAATATCACTGCAAGAGTGGGGAGCCCCTTTCTATGGCAGTGAATCCTGATAAAGAGCTTCACTCCATTCTCCTGCTGTTGGCTCCAGCTTAGCGTTTTTAAAGCTGATTCTCCCTGTGCTAATCTGGAGGGTCCATTCAGCCCAGAGCTCAACATCTGAGTCTATTTGCCAAGTGTGCAGCTGTGTCAATTTGCAAAGACAAAGGAAAGCTCCTCTGTCAACAGGTCGGGGAGCTCAGGTAGCACGAGCGAATTGAGGGCAAGAAGTCAAAGTGGTTTCACAAACCATCAAACCATGTTTAAATCCCATCCAGCCTGAGAGGCCAGGGCAGTGCAAGGGATAAAGGGAGTGCAGAGGAGTGGACTGAAGGGCCAGGGCTACGAGGCCGCCAATTAGTGCTATTAAAGAAAGATAATTAGATCTGCTCCATGGAAACCCCAGAGGAGGCAGAATGCAATTTCCATTTGGGCTTATTTTAATAAAGGTTAGAATTGCCAGGAGGTGCTAAAATTGCACTACAGGCAGTATGAGCAGGGCCCTCGGTGTCGGGCAGAGGAGTTACAGGGCAGCAGGAGAGGACCACAGCCCTCCCAGGACACAGGCAATGGTCTGCTCAGTATCTGTGCCCAAGGGATGGTCGTTGAAAATTTTGGAAGTGAACAGTTCTAGATAAAGAAATCCAACTTCTTTTAGAGGCTTAACTTCTCTGGCACCTTTTCCTTGTAGGGATTACTCTGCACATGAGCAGAAGCCATGGAGATGCTTAGTGATGATATGCTCTGAGCTGAGGGCAGGGCTGGAAGCAGTCATTCCCAGGGTGCCCAGGATGGAGTTGTGAGGAAGGCAGGAGGCGTCCTGGTGTCCTCTGAGAGAGCGTGAAGAAAGTTATCCTGGGGAGGAAATTGAACTTCTCACTTAGACCCTTAATCTCAGTGCCATCAGGTCAGGGAAATTCTTATCCCTAGTTCACACAGGAGAAAGAGAATCTCAGGAAGTCAAGTCTGAGATTTCTGAAGTCAGCCTGTGGTTTAGGATGTGTTTTGGCCCAGCCTGGGCACTCCTTAGCCATTGGCAATTGAGGACCATGGCACTGCAGAGCCCCTTGGTCTGGTGGCAGGGACCAGCCAGTGTTTGAATGGACCACAGGAATGTCTGTGGGATTTGTAACCTTCAGAGAGTTAATGAGAAAAGGGAGTAAGGAGTCATCACACAGTCATTGTAGGAGAAGGTCCTAAGTCTTCTCATTTGTAATAATCTAAAATGCTTTCCTGTGATTCAGAGATCTACAAAATAAACTGTGAGCAAATCCATCTTGCCACTGAAAACTTACCCATCAGAAAAACTTCCACTGGAAATAAAGGCATCTTCAGCCTTTCTTTGCATTTTTAAGACAAAAAGTAGGACCCTGGTTCAGGACTTTGCTGAAACTATAGCTTTGCCTTCAGGTTGACATTACACGTGGGAAGAGGAATTTCAAAGATGAACAGCTGGAAGGCTGAAACAGCCGAGCATGGTTGATTTTGGTATCAGTCATGTGCTTCTCACCCCCAGCAGTTGGCTGTCCCTGTGCCTGTGGGGCAAGTTTAACTTCAACAAGTCCCATTGGGAATAGGTTTAGATATTGTCCATTAGATAAATATTCACAGATGTGCAATAATAAACACCATTAAATAGCATTAGTGGATGGACTTAGCAAAACATACATCACATATAGGTGTATCTCCAATGAGCAGGGAAAACAGGTGAACTCTTGTGTTATTTCATGACACAAGGTCCAAAATGATATCTGCCCACCTGCTTCTTCCTTCCAACACAAATTTCTAGGGCACATATATAGAGATGTACAAAATTTGACTAGATACTACATTTTCCTCTTACAGGTGAGCATATTTATTTTGATAATATCTGGCAATAAAAATCTGTAACATTAATAAACACTGTCATCCCTTTCAAATATATTTCATACTTACTGAATTTTTTTTCTTGGAGATAATAAATCACATGAATAAACCTTATTAATCATTTAAGCAGACCCTTAAAACACTGTTGAAAAGAGTTTCCAACTCAAACACCTTTTAAGACGCAATGACATCATGTCTGTCGGGATATTGTTATGCAGTGAGGATTGTGAGACATTTTCCCCCCATAAAGTTGCTGTAATAAAGTTTGTTATTGCAGACATTAAATTCATGTTTTCTTCTCTTACCTTCTTCCTTTCTCTGGTGCTGCCCATTGTTAGGGAGAAAGAGAAAACATGCTACAGTGAAAATTTTGTGGACCTAATCATGGAACCTTCCACTAAGCAAAATAGCTGTTGATTTCAGCAGGAGCTGTAATCTGACATTCTGTCTTACATTGACTCCTGGGGTATTTGGATCTTCTTGAGCAGGTAGAAGAAGCATGGAGAGAAAGAGGAATGGAAGACCCCAAATTCTACCTGTAAATTAAGAAAAACTGAGGAAATTCTATTGTTTCATGGAACTGAATATCCTGGGAGGAACCAGTCCTCACTGGAAGTCTTCACCTGTGCATCTCCTGACCCAGAGGAAGGTGCTGGCCCAGCTGACAGGTTAGCAGAGGCTTAGCCTGCTGAACATAATGAAGGTGTGTTTGACTAAGCTAAAAGACAGAGCAGAAGATGAAGGTGATGAGTTTTATCAGTTGGAGGCTGCAGATGTTTGGGTGGTAGCAGCTTCTGTGTGAGCTGAAAGCCATGACAGAGATGATACTTGGTGTCTCTTCCTCCTATTCCAGGAGATGCTGAGCTCTGTGCTGCTTTGAACAGACCCCGGAGGGTGCTGCATCCCTGTCCCAGCAACTCCCCACGAGCTCACCCAGCTGTGGTGATGGCCCTTTGGTGGTCTGTGAAACCAAAACCTCAGACGTGCCATCGGTGCCTGTGACTCAGATCCGCTGCGTGCCTCCTCCCTCACCCTGCCCATGTGAAAATGAGTTTTGGGTTTGGCTGCTTCCAGAAGTGCCTTTCTGGGCAGATGGTCCCTTCTGGGAAGGGAATGCTGTGGAGTGTGTCGTGTCCTGCACACAGGGACGTGTGTCTGGCAGCACAATGAGCAGAGCACCTTGAAGAGCAGTTTCAGCCTCAGGGTCTCAGAGGTGAAGGCTGGAAGAGACTCCTGAATGCACACACAAAAATCCATCTGAATTCAAACCTGTTGGTTGGCAGAAGACAGTTCCATGTGGCACAGAGCTGTGCCTGCTGCTGGGTGGCCCCAGTGGGCACCAAAGTGGAGCTAAACTTGTCTGACACCCAGCTTCCTAACTGCCCTGCCAAATTAGTACACACGAAAAAGCCTAATCCAAGCTCTGACCTAGCCCAGCTGCAGTCCCTGCAGCAGCTTTCCTTCCCAAAAGATACCCTGGCCAACTTTAAGACAGTTCCCAGGGGCACACCTGCCTGATGCTGATTAGAAGCTGTCTCAGGTGCCCCGTGCCCATGCTGTGCTCCTACACCCATGCCACCACACTGCCGTGGTTCCAGCAGTCTGCCTCTGGGGACAGTGGCACCTCCTGCCTAGGAACCTGCATTCCTGGCTGGCTTCCTTCTTGCCTGAAAACTAGTCAGAGTGCACAACCCTCTCTAACTGAACAATTAAGCTATTAAGTAACTCAGTTAATAAATTCAGATTTTGCCCTAATACATTTCTAATGACCTTGTCTAATAAATTCAAAGCAATCTGGGAAGAATGCTTGTTCCTATATTTTAAAGGCAAAAGTGATTTATATTTGCTGAGAGAACAAAGACAGCCAAGCGTGATTTATTACTATCAGTCACTGTATCTTTCATCTCTTTAATTATTTTCTCTACAGGCAGCTTCAAAAGTGCTCTTGAAGGCCGAATGGTGAGTGCCTTTCAAATTCAGATACTGCTTTGGTCTGAACTGCTGATATTTTCTTTGTATCTGTAGCTTCATATATTAATCATGGAAGCTGCAATTTAGTTTGCTTAGGTTGGACTTAATGCAAGAAATTATTTTGCATGCTTGGTACCCTACCAGAGCCAAATGCCTGAAACCTCCAAGGCTTTTGTCCATCAGTGATATTTTCCAGTGTGAAAGCCAGCAACAACTACCAACATCCATAGGCTGACTGAGTTTATAGCAAGGCTTAGGTTTTGTTGTCAGACTATAGGCAGGAGGTTTGGGACCAAATCTGAAAGCTGCTCTGGTTTTATTGGACAAAAAGACCAGCTTTTCCATCCTTCCCAGAGAGGGGATCTTTCTCGGCATTTGCTGAGCAGACAAAGGAGAAGATGAACTAAGTGTTGGAAAGCCTGAAGCCAGGACAGGACAAACACAATTACATGAAGAAATCAATCTTGTTTCCAGAGGGAAAAAGGCAGGAATCACCACTTAAAAGCCCCCCTTCTGTCCAGGAATGTGGTGAGATTTCCAGAGGAGCCACATGGAGTTTGGATCCCACGTCCCAGAAAGATAGAGGAGCCAAGTTCATCAGTCACTCATGTCCTTCAGAAAGCCCAGCCTAGAGCAGCAAGGGAAATGATTTATATCCTTCCTCTCTTATATACCCCAGGACTTTCTAAGATTTGAGAAAATTTGATTTAGTCATTGTCCAGCTTCCAGTCCCTGATCAGGGCTCAAACTGTGGGAATTTTTTCCACCCACCCTGTCTTCCAACTATTTCCAGGTAGTCCTCAAAACAGGCCTGGCTGGGATTCAGACAGGAAAAACCATTTCTACAAGGTTTTCTGTCTGGCCTTACAAGCCCTAAAGGTCTGGAGAACACTGATGCATCATCCAAAACCTCGATAAGTGCCTGCATGACTCGCGGACAGAATGGACCTTGGGGATGTAAGATGACACATGGCTCAGTCCTTGTAGGGGACCCAAAACTGCCTGTCCTGAACAGCCTGGCCTCCCATTGCAGGCACTGGGGAAGGAGCAGTTCCAGCCCATCCAGGTCTGCGTGGCCTGGAAGAATGTTTGTGTCCCCGAGCTGCCCGTGGGCAGTGTCGCAATCTCAGGCTCGCGCAAGCTGTTTACGTGACACGGTCCCGGCGTCTCGCTCGCTCGCTTCGAGTGCTCTGTGCTAAACAAAACACTAAGAAACAAGGAGTTTCCAAGGTTCCTTCTTCTTCAGATCTCTCCAGTCCCAACTCTGCTTGAGCATACATCTTCTCGAATGACATGCCCTGGGTTGAGCCTCTACAGTCAAAGGAAACTTGTAGCAGCATTTTTTGGGGTCAGTTTTTCATGACTGAGACCTAGTCATGCAAACAAAGATTTATTTTTCCTTCTGACCAAAACAACTTTAAGGAGAAAATTCTTTCCCATGACTAAAGCCAGGCTGGAATTTTTTAACAGAATGTCAAAGCAGAAAGATTCAGGGAAGGGGTCAGTTTGGGGTGATTTTACTTGTAATTCTTCTTTTCATTCTTAAAATGTGAAAAAGCCCACATCTGGTATTTAGTGATTATCATGCAAATAAGTATCATGGTCTTTACCAAGACAAGAGTCCTTGCCCCTTCTCACTGCTAGCTAGAACCACTCCTAGCACTGATTGGGATTGTTTCTGGCAGCACTGACTGGCTTATGTGCTAGTTTTCATCGTGAGTGAGGTGAGCTGCCCAGTCATGACAGCCAGCTGAAGCTCAGCCATCCTGTACCAAATGCCTCAAAGCTCTAAAGGTATTTAAAAATTGAATATCATCACCACTCAAGGGCCCAGATACACTAACACCAGGACCTTGGTTTTATCTTTGATTCAAAAGGCAGTAAGTTACTACCAGGGGCACAGCGTCTCCTCAGAGGAGTGTGAAGAGTTTTGTTCTTCAGCCCAGCTTCTACCCTCGCACATCCCCCTCCTAAAGCCTTGGGAATGCAGATGGAGGGGCCATTTCTTCTGTGCAGCAGTGAAGGGTGTGGAGCCACAGGCAACAAGGGGCAGTACTTTGTCTCAAAACCAGAGACCTCTGCTCTGTTTATTCTCATTATTTCAGAAGATACAGAAAGCAATAATGTGGTATTTAACCAAGTTACCACCGACAAAGATTTGAACAGTCAAGCTTGGAAGGGTGCAGAACATTGCTCTTACAATTATCTGCCATGATGTTATAGCCCAGAGGCTGGCAGAGGGAGCCCCAGCTACTGCAGGGAAGTGCAACCCTCCCAAAAGCTGCTCCAAAGCCTGGCTATCCATCTGACTGCCCAAATAAAATGCAGCAACAATGGAAACAGAATCCATTAAACTAAAAGAGACATGATTTTATCCTTGTTGGCCTAACCTCAGTTCCTTGTACATAGAAACCTTCCATTTGTGAGCCTGGACATTAACAGATGAGTTATTAACTAGCCATGGCTAATTATAGATAGCTGCATCACCTTCTTAAAAGGGAGACATTGTCAAGGCCAGCTAGGGCCAAGGCTGAGGTCTCGTGGAGTTAATCTTATTCTAAAAACCACTCAATAGAAAATATTTTGTTTTACCTCCAGCTTCCACTGAAAATCAATTTTATGGTAATTTGAACAGTTTCCTAAAGTGTTTGCAAAACAACCATCAAAGCAGGGCAGAGGTAAAACAGGTTAGTCTGTCTTCATTGTCTGAGCTGGCACTGAACAGCATGTATCGGTGAGAAGGAAATCATTAAGCCTTTAAACTTCCTTTCATTTAGATGATATACAATATTGTTAATGAACAGAGTTATGGGCATTTGCCTTCCCCAGCTGTATGACTTTTTATTTAGTACCACACTTTTAATCTTCCCACAGACTTACAGAATTGTTATCCCTGAAAGGAAGCGAGACCTCCCTCACTGATGAAGATTTACTTTGCTAATGCTTTTTGATGAGGCAGGAACACAGCGTGGAGGAATTAAAGGAATAATAAAATAAACATTTCTACCCACAGAGAGAGGAACCCACCCTCCCAAAGCACCCCTTGTTCATGGGTGGGTGTCCTGCCTCCGGGCCACACCAGAGCCTGAGGTCCTCCTAAAAATACTCAGCAGGGAGGGCAGAGCAGGGTTTGAATGGTGTAAATTGAGGGAGGGGGGTAAGTTCTGAGGTGGTGGAAGCCAGTATTGGTGCCTGGACTCCAAGCCAGTGCTGATTTAGCAGTGAGAATCAGGACCTCTCCAGAAAATCTCCAAATGAAGACATGTGTGACATTAGCTAAGGCTTTCTAATTAATGGAGAAAACAAATCTGCTCCACCCCAGGCAGCTGCAGCTCCAGCCAGCATGTTACTTATTAGCTCAAATTATTATTATTATAAAAAACACTTGACTTTCGTGTTCAAAAAGTAAAAAGGGATTAGTGGGGTCTCTCAGACAGCTCTCCTCAGACTAACCTTCAGCATCTCAGACAAAGCCTCAGCCAGAACAGAGACTTTCTCAGGGCATGGACAAAACAGATCCCAAACGGCTGCAATAGAAAGTCAAAGGCAATACTTGACATGGCACTCAACTCTGTTTGCTGACTTTTCCTAATGCATACAATAAAATTCAGCCCAAATGTGTCACTGCTGCCAATTACCCAGGGCAACAGCCAGACCCTGGAGCTGGTAAATCAGTGGAGACGCCAGGGAAAGCTGCTTTCCCCAAATGTGAAGTAGGTGGAAGACCATAAATGTTAGAAACACACCAGGAAGGATTAGGGGCTGCAGAACAAAACCTGCTGGGAGGGCTCCAAGTGAGTGGGTCCCCTGTGGCCACCACCCCTCCTGGCTTGGGCTCAACCCAGGGCTGCACAAACCTGTCCCTGGGGAGGCTGCACCCCAGCCCGCTCCCACCCGGAGACCAGAGAAAAGGGGGTGACTCATCAACCAAATGAGGATGCCAGGAAACCCCCATAGGAAGTCAGGGCTTCAACGGTGAGGGGATGGCGCTGGCTGGAATGTCAGAGCCAGCTTTCCCCAGGGCAGCAAAGCCCCAGGCTGTGTGGGAAGGGGCAAACAGGGATGGTGTTGGCGTTTGATTAAAAATTATTTGATTGGCAAATCCAAGCTGCCTGGGACTTGGTAGATAACAAGCCACAGCTTAGGTGTGAAGAGCGCTCTTTAACCTGAAAGCATTTTCCTGTTAAGCAAACTGCATCATACACATCCCCAGCTCTGCCAGCTCTGCTTGCAGGCTGAAGCTGTTCCCAGTTTTGAAGGCTGAAGCACTGAAATAAGTGGAATGCAGTAATTTGTATGGAAATGCTGAACAGCAGTTGGTGGTTTTCGTCAGCCAGGTTTTCATCAGGCCCACTGCACGTGGCTGGGTGCGGTGCAAATGCACTCCTGGGGGTAGCAAGACCTTTTGGGATACAGCCTGAGTTTGGAAAACAGCTGAACCTTTTCCAAAGTGGTTTCCTCACCTGTTCTTCAGTCTTACAGAGAAAAGCTGTGCTTCCCAAAGAGCCTGCAAAGGACTGCAGTGTTTGTGTCAGGAGGGTTTTGAGGAGCGTGATGTTCCACCACTCCCCTTCTGGGCTTTGCGGCCCTGTGTGGTGTGTAATGGTCCAGAGAAAATCAATTGGACACTGCATTTGAGAGATAAGAGTTGGGATATTATTCTGAATAACCTGGTGACCCCAATCAATCTCTGTCCCCAAACCTTCTGAAAGTTTGATACTCTAGTCTGCAATTAAGCCTCCACAACCAAGAACTGTAGCAGATGTTCCTGTTAAAACACCTTTATTAACTATTTATTTTTGATGAATATCATGAGATACCAGCCAGTGCATTTAAAGGCAGACCACAGGTTTTGCCTGACTGGTGCATGGTCCAACTAAGATTTTGAGTTATTTTTCACCTGCTTTTTAAGTTTTCAGGGTCTTTGTAAGCTGGTAAAACTAAAATAAACTGTGAAATCCCTCAGACTTCCATTGTGATAGTGACTCTGGGAAAAGAACTTAAGCCAAACTGTCACAGTGGAAAGAAGAGAGCTTGAAATGCAAAGGGGTATGAAAATACTCTGCCTCCCTCTCCTGAGAGGGAACAGGGCTGGGATGATTCTGGGTGCTGCTATGGGTGCACTTGTTCCTTTTGAATCAAGCGAGAAATCATACCTGGTGGGAACGGCTGCTGCTCAGGGCAAAGCAGATGCTGGAGACAAAGACGAGTCTGGAGAACAAGTATTGAACACAAAGGTTAATTCCTCAGATAATAGCATTTCTGCTGAGCCAAACCTAAGCTTGCTTCCCGCTTCGTGATGCCTCTGGGACAGATGTTCCCTGCAGTATACTCTGCAGCTGCAGATAGTGCATGCCCTCCTTGTGTGCTTTTGGGCATGGTTAGCAAGGGACAAGAGAGGAATAAATCCTGTGCTCGTCAGGCAGTGCGAGGGCACACAAGGAAGATGCTCTCCAGGGGATGCACAGAAGAACCCTTTCCCACAGCCAGTGCCTTCAGATATGGCTGGGGCACTCCCTGGTGCAGCAAATTCATGCACATAGGGTCATCCTACCCCAAGGGCTGGACTTCTGGCTCTGTACCATGCAGCAGAGCCCTCAAAAGCCTTTCCCTATCTGCTGGGCAGCTCAGCCGAGTCCCCCCATAGCTCCTGCATATGCATCAGCCACACGGTTGGCCACGCAGGGTCTGACCCTCAAGTCCCCAGGGCACTTTTTCTGGGTGGATATTAATGTTGGTGAGTGATGCCCATTTATGCACCCTGCACAGCTGGCTCTGCCTACACCAAATCCCCCCGAGCTGGCCTGTCAGGGCAGGGGGAGAAGGGGCCTTTGGCGGGAAGGTGTTTTTCATCACCCCCAAGAGCTGTGTCCGATGGCATTGTCAAAAACAGCAGGTAGCAGTGACAGGCAGGGTCATTCCCCTGCCCAGCCCCAGCCCCTATTGTGCTGCCTTTCAGTGCGAGCGAAAGGTCAGCCCGCAGCCCCAGCTCCCAGCCTTCGCTTTTTTGTTACGATTGTCACAAGGTAAATTAATCAGATTTACGGCATTAAGCTTTGCCGTATCTTGAGCCTTTCAGTCCTTTCTGCCCCCAAAACTTCCCTCATATGAACAGGCTCTTTGTTTATCCTTGCCCATACAATCTTCATTTGGTGATGGGGGAGCGGTAGGGGGACAAAGACTGGAGGAGAGGGCTGCTGCTCACAGGTACCCCATGTCACAGTGCTCACCACCTGAAACACTGCTGGGTCCATTGCTTCAAATATTTCTCCTGTCTAGCCAGCTGGGGAGATCCAGTTTTCAGAGCTGCAGTGCCACTAGCACATCTTTTAGGAAGAGTTGCTGCCCCTCCAATCAATAAAAGGCAAGAGCAATTCTGCAGCAGGGGCAGGACACCGCCACAAGCACAATTTATGTCCCTCTAATATACCTACAGCATATGGGACCACTTACACAGTTGTTTGCCATGCTCAATGGGGCTGCTGAGCCATTGGGGAGCTGGGTCTTATTTCACTTTCTGATGGGGATTTGGAAATGACCGGCCCTGCAGCCAGCACAGGGCTCCCCAGACATGCTCCCAGCGTGAGCCGGCAGCGAGGCCGGCTGGGGGTGACAGGTATCTTTGTCCCACCACCCAGGAGAGCTCCAACATCCTGCTGGCAGGAATTTGTCTGCAAATTTTCCCTCATTGAAAGGAACAAGGTGGCCAATATGATCACTTGATTAAGGGGCAGGCGAGGGACACTTCAAAGGATTGTGCTCCAAGGAATTCCCTTCCCTTTGGGAAGAAGTGTGATCCACTTCTCC
Organism: Rhipidura dahli; assembly: GCA_013399225.1. Lineage (NCBI taxonomy): Eukaryota > Metazoa > Chordata > Aves > Passeriformes > Rhipiduridae > Rhipidura > Rhipidura dahli. The sequence continues at coordinate 901,997 of VXAC01002376.1, forward strand.
CCTGTATTTCTCACTCGTAGGATCTCACATCTACAACTGCCAGTTTTGTCAGTAAGTCTCATTTCTGCAGAGTATACAGCTTAAAAAGACCAGTGCTTGATCCATCCATATGGAAAAGCAATCTTTAAAGAAACAGCAATGAAACTCAGAGAGGGTAATAAATGCAACTGCAGTGAAACTCACAGCCAGAGTGGGAATGGGTGGGAAACAGTATCAGTCATCTTATCTTCTGTAGGTGCATTTGATTTTGATTTGATTATCCTCAGGGCAGCTCATAACCGTGAAACATAAAATACATTAATGCATTTGTTTTGGGCAATGGCATGCAGGTAAGAGGAAGATTATACACCACATTTGGATGCTGGGTTTGTCTTGACTTTTCTGCTTCAAGTTTTTTAACTTTTGCACAAAAAAAAAAAGGCAAGATGATGGTACATAGAGTGTACATTCAAATGACCTCTCCATAATCAGAAAACTTTTGGTGTATATTTAAATTTAAAAAGGAAAACCAGATTGATATCCTAAATTCTCATCATCCATCATTCTTTGCAAAAAGACCTCTTCGAGAGACAGGCTGAGTGCCTTCCCTCCAAAAATAAGAAGCGTGGGTGAGTCTGTACATAATCTTTTGGCCTGGTGCTGATACACAACCAAAGATGTCTGTAACTTCTGGAGTGTGACTGGTGACACATTGAGTGATAAATGAGACCTTGCAGTGAGCTGAGAATCCTCTATGACCCAGAGCTGGTCTGTGAATAAAGCCAGCAGCACAGCTTCCTTCCCCTGCATGGGGCTGGCCCCCCACAACTCCTGGCCATGCTCCTCCTCCTGCAACCCCGAGCCTGTGACTCATTAAAACTGGGAGGACTTCAAATATCTGGGCCTGATCTTCCCAAGGAGCAGGAGGGTGAGCCTGGCATGAAGCTGGACCTCTGCTGAGTGTCCTGGCTGCTGGCAGCAGTGATTCATCCTGAGGTAAGATTTTGTTGAGAGAAATTAATGTGTTTTTAATGGCAAACATGGTCCAGCTTTGAAGAGGAGACTGATTTGTTTTATTGCCACTCCCTATCGACACTCTCCCACAGAGAAAGCTGCCTGAACTCTCTGCCTCTGCCCATCCAGGACACGAGCTCTACCTGCATCACAGGGATGAAGTGTTTGCAACATTTTCAGATGAAAAACCCTTAATCAGTATAACGTACTTCCTAAAAGAAGAAGAAAATAGATGTGAGTCATGCTTTCAGGCACACATCTACTTAAATGTTTTGCCAGCATACATCAGCTACAGTCATCATGGTGATTTCCTCAAGACTAAAAAAAAAGCAGAGGAGGGAAAAACAGGCACTCCTGACTGTGCCTGAATTTAAAAAATGGTGTCATTTTTTTGGCTTCATCATTATTTTCATTTCCCTCTTCTCCCTCTCCCCTAGAAATTATTAAATCATTAAAATGATTTAAAAAATAGCGAAGCAGATGTCTGGCCTGTTTGATCTCAAGTCTGAATACGGAAGAAAAAGGAGTCAAGACTCTGATTATGGAAAAAAAAATGTAGAAGAGAGGAAAAAAATTTTAACAGGAAAATCATGAAGGAGAAGATTTGGCTTTGATCTCCACACTGCGCTGGCTTTGCTGGGTGGGGGCTCTGCTGAGCAAAGCTAGGCTGCTGTGTGGCTGCTCCGTGGGATCACAGGGGCAACACTTTGCACCATCTGCTCAAAGGCAAGCAAGTCACCCTGAGCGAGATTTCCATCCTTTGGCTATGAGAAAGCAAGCAAAATACATATTTGATGTTTGCAGAATGAAGCTAGACCTCAAATCACGGATGCTGTTTTGACTTCTACACAACTGGCCTCCTCCAGGTGAAGGAGACTGATTAACAGGCTGCAGCCTTGCTTTGCTTAATCATTTTAGTCCCTTATTTGGATACCCTCCTCTTTCCCTGCTGCAGGGAATCCAGAGGGTAGGAAATAACCATTAGAAATCAGAGCAATGACAGCAGAGGAGGTTAGCAGGCATGCAAAGCTAACCTGCTCCCACTGCTCCTGGTGATTTTCAACAGTAGAAAGTATGCTGGGAACAGCAAGGGGTCATTTCTCCTGGACTCACTGCTAACAGAGACTCTAGGTATGCTGGACAGAGACTGAGATTTTGGCCACTTACATTTTCACCAGGTCTCCATTTGTCTTTTACCTTTGAGGACATGTCACTTAAATCAGTCTCTGAAGGCTGCTTGAATTGCTTTCAGTCTTGAAGGAAAACCATAAAATTATGAAGATGGTCTGAGAGTATGACATATTACTCAAATCCATCCAGAATTTGGCAGCTCTGATAAAAGTATAAGTGGTGCCACAGTGTTTGAGATTGCAAATTCCTCCAGCCTCAAAGGCCCACCAACACACTCCAGCCCTTTCCACAGCAAGATGGAGAAACAGGACAGGAACTGTCTCCTGGACCTGATTTTGTTTGTCTGAGAAGCAGTCATAATCAGAAGAGACTCCAGTGAAGATAGTCCAGTCTTGTTTACCACATCTACTCCTTCCTGAGCTATGGGTTTTACCTGCTGCTTGCACAGCCCCTCTCAGAGATCCCCATCTCAGATGTTTCAGAAAGAGAAAGAAGCCCCACAAAATGTGGAGTTGGGGAAATCTGTGCCACACAGATCCCATCTGCATGACTGGCAGTGATGGACCCATGCTGTAAGGCATCCATCTCCACACGTCTTCCAGGCATATTTTCAGATTCAGCATCTTAAAGTCTATGTGGCTGAAAACAATAGATTCTTTCTTATTGTCAATGCAGCTCCAGAGGACAGAAGAGGCTGCTGGGATGTCTTGGACACCAGCACCCAATGCAGCTTTTTTCTGCCAGCAAATCCTCTGTGGGTGGTGACTGCAGACTGAAGACCTGCAGGTGCATCCATTTAGGGCTCCTACAGAGAAGCTCTTCTTTTCAAACATTTGTGTGGAGCCAGTTTCCAGGAGATGATGCTAGGGGAGAGTGATCCTCCTGCAGGATCCATGTTATCCAAACTTTTCTGCCCTTCAGGTGCTGTATGCAAACAGCTTCTCACCAGCCATGGCTGTCTCTGCCTGTTGGAAAATTTGCCAATAGCAGTTTGAATGAGAGCTGACCACTCTTGACAATCTGCTGCTTGGAGCATACCAGACATCTCATTTTCCAACTGGAAAAGTCTTTTACCTTAGCCCTGCTGATGAAAATTATTTGAAGACACATGTTCACAAGACCCAGAGGACATCTGTGGAAGCATTCAGTAAGATGATCAAGACTAAGTCACACCAAGCAGCCATGTGCTTAACCAGCATCACCTGTACTGCTGACTGCAGCCATGCAGGAGGTGGCCTCGGGGTGCCAGGACACCCAGCTTTCATATTAGCCACACAGGGATCAGCCCTGACTGTCCCTGGGTGCGTTTTCAGCCATCACCTCCATGGAGATGCAGCCACCCCAGAGCAGACAGTGGCATTTGCTGAACAACAGGAGCAGCCCCTGATCAGAGAGGGAGCCCAGACCTGCTGGGACGGGCCATGGCAGGAGCAGAATCCAACAGCAGGCAGCCAATACAAAGATGAGCCAAGCAGACAATAACTGCAGCCACACAGAGCTGTATCAGCTGGGAGGTGGTTCCAGGCTCGGTGTGGGCTGTGGTGAAACTTTCAGAGGGCTGACACCTGGCAGCCTGCTCCCTGTCTTTGGACTGTCTGTCCCAGCCACGTGCCCTGAGAGGTCCTATGGCCCTGTGTCAGCTGGGGAGTGCAGACACCCTCTGCGAGGTGCCAGCCCCAGAAAGGCCCTTCCAGAAGGTCAGAGCAGGGACAGATGGAAAATGGTCTTTATTTAGCTTGGAAGGCTTTCCTTTTGGGCAGATCTAGCATGAAGGTGGGGTTTCCCCTCCCCCCGCCCTTTCCAAAACAAGGCGGCAAACAGAACAAAACTAAAATAAGAAAACCTCAATCATACCTGATCAAACAGAACATTTAACTCAATATAAGACAGAAGGTTTTGTTTCCTTTCCATGTGTTTCACTTACAGTATTTTTGGTTGGGTTTTTTAGGGTTTTTTTTTTTAATTCTAAGCTCATGTATTCACTCAAAAATAGTAAATTCAGCATTTCACAGTGGGACAGCAGATCAACACAATACACAGAACTTTCTAAATTCAAAGTATGTATGTTTATATTCTTTTTTTTATATTTCTTATATTCTTTTTATATTTTATTTATATTTCTTGTTTATTCTCCATCCTTTTTTCCTCCCAAATTATCCGCTGAGTGTGATCCTAATTCATAAACAGCCCCAGCCACTGTGAGCTTGGCCACACTGCCTTTCCACTGGACTAGTGACCAACTTATGATGTCCACCAGTGTTACTGGTGCCACTGCTGAGAAAAGCAGTGTCTGGGAAGTTTGCTCACTGGCCTGCCTAAAGTAAGACCAAATTTTTAACACCTGAAGGTCACAATTCAGGCTTTTGGGCAGCTGAAGAGAATGTCCCAGGCTGTGGGGGTGGATGAACCAGCACTGATATACTGCTGCAGCCTTGGTCCTTATGGTGGATGCTTCCCACAAAGGAACAGAGTTAAGTACAAAATATGGATTTTGCCTCATCAAGGCTCACCAGAGCTCATCTGGAGGCCTCCTTGAGCAGTCCAAAGGAGACCCATCTACTTTGAGCTAGTTTGCACATGAAGTTGAAGCAAGTTAAGTCCAAGTGTCAATTTAAGCACGGTTGATCAAAGCACACAAACACAAGCCAGCGTTGCTCCAAGCTAAGAATTCACCCTGCTGTCAAGTGTCTCCTCAGCACCTCTCCCAGGCACTGTGATCTTTCTGTGGCTGTCACCAGCTGAGAGCCAGAGCACAGAGGGGATCTTCCACTGATGGTGCCTTCAACACACACCCACGAGCACAAGCGAGTCTAAAACTGGGGGAGGCTGGGAGGAAGCACTGGATTCCCCAGCCCTCCTTGCCCCTTGGGCAGCAGGAACAGCAATCCCTCCACTTGCTGCTATGGGGAACATGTGCTGCACAGACATGGCTGAAAAATGTGGTGAGTACTCATCCAAAAAACCCCGTGCAGAATGAAATGCTTTAAAACAGAGATTTTAAGAAAATAGTTTCATTGCTTGAAAAGTTCCAAGTCCCAAAATAAGAATTATTGCTCAGTTTCTGTAAAAAAAAAAAAAAAAAAAAGAGAAAAAGCATCAAATCCCAAATGCAGGCTTTCTTCAACTATGTTTCTATAGAAAATACTTTTCATTTTCCTGTCTGATTTGATGCTGAAAACACATCGTCTTGCTCATTGACAAAAGTGCACCTCATGGACCACCTCTCACTTCCAAGGAAAACAGCATTGGATACCCAGCCAGGAGCATCTTTGCACCTCTGCCTCCTATGGATTTTGCCACCGGCTTTAAAGGTAGCAAGGCCCAGCACAGCACCCCCAACACAAGCATTTGGAACCAGTTTGCTCTGCATCCTGCTCCTCACTTGTCAGGGATTAAGAAGGAGAGGTGTTTAAAGCTGTGGGCTGGTGGGATGAGCTGGGGCTGTCTCTGGGGTGCAGGAGTGGCTGGAAGCAGCCCCAGGGCGAGAACACAGAGACAGAAGCACTGCCCCTGCCAGCAGTGTGTCCCACAGCACAACACTGACCCCTTCTCCCAGGGGTTTGTACTCCAGCTTCATCTTCAGAAGCCTCCTCAGACTGCAGGAGGCACCTCTGCCCTGGGCCATGGGCAGCACAGCCCCTACTTTGGAAAGGAAAACCCTTACACTGCCAGCTGCTCTAAGGCACAAGAGCCTGCATATCATGCCACAAAGCTGCTGCCTGAGGTCTGTTTAATGCCCTTACATCAGCAGCTTCCTCCTGGTTCTCACGGGCACGAGTGATGTCAATGCAGTCCAGCCCACAGCACAGGAGTGTGTTCTTGGCCAGAGCAGCTGCAAGTGGTCTCTCAAAGCACAGATAAAGCCTGAACCACTTGGACCTCATAGCTGGACTGAAGCCATGAGAAGCTTTGGGAAGTCCTCAATATTGATGCTTGCAGCTGGGCCAGAAGTATCCTGGCAACAGTATGCTCCTGGCCCTGCCCCAAGCAGCACCCTCCCCAGACAGCTCCAAGGGGCCTGGGATGACATCTCTGCTGAGCTTTGATGGGTGTCTGGGGGCACATCACACGCTGCACAGGAAGAAGAGCTCAGGCCAGCCAGGGTGACTTCTCCCCTCCACACCACGGGCCTCCCTTTGGGACGGTAGAGTGAAAACCTGTTCCATCCATCCATCTGCTTCTGCTCCTTCCTGGCATGCTAGCAGCCATTCTGCTGCTCAAGGTGGCATCTGAGCCTGCTTCAGAGCTGAAGCAGAGGCATATGAAAGCTGAGTTATGGAGAGACTCCTGACAGGCTGGCAGCAGTCTCAGTGACTCACTAACTTGTGATTTCCTCTGTGGTGGTTTTCCAGCACAGCTGCTCCTGGCCGCAGCACATGGCGAGTGCTGGCAGAGTGAGCACCATGTCATTTCTCGGAAGGCTGGGCTATGTGGGCAACCTGTGCATTGCTCATGCAGATCCCCACAACAAACTCTAGTAATTGCCTGAGAGGATAACAGGCCATAAATCTGGGCAGCTGCACATGTGAGGCACGCATGGTCTGGCTGCTGGAATCAAAGCGCGTGTGTTTTTGCTGTTTGCAGTGGCTGAATGTGTTTCTCATTCTGGATTCCCCTTTTCAGAGGAAACTCCCTCCATCCCCCTCACTTCTCTCATCCTCTTTACGAGAGGACCTCAGGCACTCTGGAAACACGGGAGAGGTTTACACCACTCCTGTGAGACATCTCACGACTTCTTCATGCCATTTGACACATGAGGAAGATGCACACAATAATTTTTTTACACAGAGCTTTCAAGAGATGCTGAATGAAGTAAATTATAATTTTATGGCTTCCTGGCCCCATATTTTCTCTAGGTTTGAAATCATAGCGTTTTTGTTGTCCACAAATTTGATTACGAAACACCCAGACTGCTTGGGTTACAAGCTTATTTGCAAACCTGAAACTTAGTTCTAGGGTCACAGACCTATTTTGTGCAAACTCAAGGCTAAGGTTTGAGTGAAAGAAGAAAGAAATCTTTTTCCTCACAACTCCATGGAAGAAAAAAAAAAAAAAAGAAATTTAAAGAGGCTTTGTCAAACAAAACCTAACCTGGCCGGTCCAGGAACCCCACACAAAGGGGCATTGTGCTCTGCTTAGGAAACAGCAAGTCCAGTCTGTCAAGACTCTGTCCTGTACTGCCAGTGCTCAAGAAAGTTGGACTCAGGTAGCCAAATAACCTGATGACTTTATGTCTGAGAGCTGACTAAAAAGTATCTTCTTGCCTCCTTCCCCTTCCCACTTATTTACAGAAGGGACTCTGCAGGACAAATCAGACTCAAACACAGCTGATAGGAGCAGAAGGGGACAGAGTCAGGGGAGTGGGGCCAAGCACAGACCCAGCCAGTGGGATTTGTCAGCAGTGGAACTGCAGCAGGGCACCTGCTCACCCACAGGGTGCCCGTGGGGAGCAAGAGCAAGCAGTAAACCCAGCGTGGTTGTGGAGATGGCAACTGGAAGCCCAACTGCACTGGGATGGCTCTGCCCTGCACTGGGATGGCAGCCCAACACTGCAGCACAAGGTAAGGCCCCCAGGAGCCATCCTGGGGGTGGCACTTGGAGGTGCCCAGCATCCTGCTGCTCCTGGAGGCATGGGCACAGGGAGCTGAGTGCCACAGCCTGGGCTGTCCCAGGGGAATAGCCCCTGTGCTCTCTGGAGAATGCCACCCTTATTTCTCCAGGGCTGCTGGGGTTTCCTGGCCTGATGTGCTGTTGCATGTCCCTCTCTCCTCAACATCTAGCAGTGCACTCCCATATATTTAATTTGCTGCCCGAGAGTAGAGGGCACTAGAGCTCCAACAAAACACTGAGCAGGTATCTTAGCAGGGGTTTGCACTTCAGTGCCCCAGTAAGGAGCCCTAGGAATGGACTCTGTCCCTTGGAACCAAATCAGTGCCTGTTCCCATCGACAGTGAAACCAAAGCAAACAAAAGCAGCAGCTCAGATCCCTATGCAGCACGTGTGCATATCACCTGTATGGCATTCATGCAGTCTTTTATGAGCATCCTGGGGACCTGCAGCATTCCAAGGGCTGCCAGCATCAAGATTTCTGTCCAGCCCATTGCAAGGACCTTCAGGCTAAACAAGTGACCTCCCAGAGTTGCACGTGGCCCGGTCTCGCCCTGATTTGCTGTTTTCCCGTAATATACCTGAGACTTCAAGCCATGCTTTAAATAAAACAGCTGTTCTGACCACTTAGAAGAAGGCAGGGAATGCAGCCACACTTCTCCAGCCATGGAAACCACATGAAAAGTTATACAGGCAACTTTCCCCAGCATTCCCACTCTCGTTCATACAAGCTAATCCCAAGAAAAGCTTGGCCAGAAAAAGATTTGCAGAGCTGCATGTCATAAATCCAGGGTTTCACTAACATTTGCCAAAGGGTTTTCCCTCTTCTAGGAAGGTGTCTAAATCATCCTTGATGTGAAGTTAGGGAACAAAAACCACCAGGTCTCTATAGTCAACAGTATTTCTTTTCTGTTTCTTCCTGGTGAAACTGTTAGTTGGATTTCCAAATCCCTCAGAGGAGGATCCTTCCTATCCCTTACTTTTCATTCTTTCTGATATTCTTCCCTTTTGTTTTCAGCTTTTGGTTAGCATTTTACTGCTGTCAAGCACAGCAGAAATACTGTTTCATTTGTAGCTGTAATTACCTCTCTGGTGTCGGTACAAGACTGTTGATCCAGTCTAGTTTGTAGTTTGTGCAAAGTCCCCTAGAACACAGCAGGATGAAACCTGCAGGTCATACAGGAACAATTTTAACTATCTAAACAGCCAAGCAGAAAACAAAGCCTTTTCTACCAGGTTTCAGGAAAAAGCTACAGTTTTAACAGGGAATTCCATCTCCATGGGTGAATTTATAGGCCATTTAAAAAATACAGAAAAATAAGCACTTCCTGCCTAGAGATCCCTGAAATTGAAAGCACTCCCAAAGTGCACAAGCATTGCTTTTTCAACTGAGCTAACACTGTGCTATGGAAGTGAAAATGGAGGATGTGGGACATTTAACAGGACTAAGGTTTGGGTCTGCAGCAAAACCTGCTGAGAGGCTCCAGTATCACAGCTCAAGAGGGTTGGCTACATAACACAGAGCTCTGGTGCCAAAGTAACCTCCAGAAGTTTTAGGGAAGGGACTGGGAGCACATACAGACTAGATAGGGACTTTCTGGGCTTGACAGAGTGAGGGCACAAGTCACCCATTCACCTGAGCAGCAGCAGGGCTTGAAGAGAGGGGCTTGATCCTGGGGGTTTGTCCCTGGGATATCCAACAGAACGGAGTGCAGAATGGGGGGTGGCTGTTAAACATTTGCTGTACCCTGGCCCACACCCTGGCCATTCCCACCTTTTGTGAAGGATGGACCCACGAAGCCTTGGGGACTTCATTTCCCACCGTGCAAGAGGTGAGCAGGATGGGTTTTGTTCAGCAGCTGGGCTGACTAGGGATGTGGGGCACACTGAGAATGGTGGGCTGCAGGCTGCTGTGCCCTCCCAGGTACCAGTCACCTCTCCCATGTCATTCTCTTTTCCACCTGTGTAAAAACCCCATAATCCACATGGAAAAAACATAATTTGCTACTTTAATAAGGCCATTACCAAATGGTTTATTTACTTCATTGTGCACTACTTGCTTTCTCCCTTGCTTTTGGGCTCCATGAGTAATTTTTCGCTATCTGGATTAACAAGATTTGTTTTTCTGGTAGATGCAGTAAAATTGCATTTTGTTCCCGCTCTGTTATCTGGGCTTCCTACTTGCCATTAAGCCTGTTCATCACTTTTAATGGCTGTTCCTTTCTCTCCTCACAACAGGATGGATAAGGAGTACAGCCATATCCTGAGTGACCAGAGACCTTCCTCTCAGAGTTGTTCCAGAACGGGGGCTCATCAGGAGCTGCCACGCTGTGATTACTGCTCTGTGTCAGCTCATTTACCCCCTCTTGCCCCTTTCCCACAGCAGTGGTCTTGTCATCCCATCTCTAGTAACAGAACCAGGCCTACAATTCTTCCTTTTTTGCCCCAAACTGGTATTACACAAAGCCAATTTCATGTTTGGAGGCAAAATTCATACTCTTCTCCTTGTATTTAAGCTCAGCTGTGAGTAAAACCTGTAGAAGGTGGGAATGTGTGTGACATGGGAAAGTGTGACAGCAGTCAGAATTCCGTCCCCTGCAGCAAACCTGGCTCCAGTGTGGTCTCAAGCAGCACTCAGCCCCCTGCAGTGAGCTGCTCTGCCAGGGCTGGCTTAAAGGATAGACCAAGCAGGCGTCTACCCACCCCCAGGAAAAGCCTGGGCTGCTAAAAAGCAAGCTTGCTGAAGTAAAAATATTTATTCTCAATTTCCTGTTAAATTTGGCAGGAACAATGAATTTTTTCTTGTAGTATTTTATTAGGAGATAGGGATTTAATGGGAAAACCCAGCAAAACATAATCTGCCTCCCCAGGAAACAGGGTAAGTCCAGGGCGACATTTCTCTCTCACAGCTTTAACAAGGACATATCCCTGGGCTTTACCCTTGGACACTGGAGAAACCTCTGATCCGCTGGCTGGAGACACAACTTCACAGCCAGAGGGACCTTAGCAACAAGCCCCTCAAAAATACCTTGAGGAATGGCATTTAGGGAAATGCAGTGCCTCTGGCCAGAGCAGCTGCAGCACTAAGGTCACCACGTAGCCCACTCTCCTGGCACCACCCTGCTCTTTCCAAGCGAGTCCGACTCGCAGCCAAGCTTTCAGACAGCAGCATAAATGCAATCCTGACATGGCCCCTGGCTTGCAGCAGGCTATGAGGGCAAAACACAGTGGCTTCTTTTCCAGCTGGAAAAAAAAGCCAAAGTGAAATACCTTCATGTTGCTTTGACAAGGCTGGTAAGTTATTTCTTTTGCCTACTTGCCTTTAAAGTGCCAGAATCAAGTTAAAATAGGAGTGTGCATCAGAGACACGAATGTGACAACAGACACTGGAGACCTCCCCACTTTGGGTTGGTTTTAAACCTAGTGCTTTGTATGAAATATTACAGTGTGATTCATCATAGAGTCAATTAGGCTTTAATCCAGCTGCAGATTTATCCACTCAACAGTTAAACCTGTCCTGGTTGCTAATGACCTCCTAATAAGACAGGTACTGGTGTTTTGTTCTAATTTAGAACATTTAAGTCCTACCTCAAGCTATTAACGTGAAGTGAAGGTTGGTTTGTAACACAGGGAAGCAATATAAAGCTATCAGCATTCAATTTGCATTGGGCAGCATGAAAACTGTCACACTTGCCATGCCACCACCCTGCAGGATGGGTCAGAGAAGCAGACACTGCATGTACCCCCCAAAATACAGCTCATCTCAGAAACACTTTCAATAGCTCCCTGCCATCTCTTTTCACCCAAGTGCTTCACCTTCCTCAAATTTTTCTCTTCAGAGCCTGTTCTCTTAGGAGCCTAAAGTCATTTGCAGTAGGAGAGGGCAGTGAGCTAGAGGCTCTATTTCTCCAGAGACACCCACAAGCCAGTCCTGGATCAGAGTCACCTGCAGAGGTTTATCTCAGTTTTCTCTTTGGAGCCTCTCATTAAAGTCAATTGCTTTTCTGCTGCCCTGAGAATGATCTCAGAGACCCTCCTCTCACCTCCCTTTCTTCTCACCCCTAACACAGAAGCTTCTGGGCTGTAGTATCTCCCATTCCCACAAGACCTCTCTATCTCAGAGCACCCCATCTCCCCCCAGGGCAGCAAGCCAGACTGCTTCCCCCTCCACCCCAGAACCTTTTGTAGCCAGTACAGCAGTAACTCACCTTTCTCAGGTGAGATCAACTACTCTTAACGCAACACACCCATGGACCTTATTCTCCAATTCTGCAGTCCTTCCTCTGGGTTTAAACATAGCTGTTCACAGCAGGCACATTTTGGCCCAACACCAAGTGAACCCAGAGCACTGCCTGTGTCACCCTGCAGGAGCTCACCCTGCTCACACCATGCAAGCCCTCTTCCTGCACTAGGGGCAAGCTTTTTACTGCTCTCCTCGAAGGAAGATCGATCCCTTTTAGTTCAGCACGCAGAGGATGGATGCACTGACTCAGAGCCCTTTTAGCAAGCAGCTGGATGAATACTGGGGATCCTGCAGGAAATCTGGGGAGCGTTAGCAGATGCCAGCATGGGGGGAGAAAAGGGCCTTGCAAGGAACCAGGATTCACTTGGGAAATACACACCCATCAGGCTGGCACCTTGGGGGCTGCCAAATAGCTCACTCTGTTGCCAGGAATGCAGCTGGTTTGTGCACAAGGGAGGAAATCCTGCTGCTACCTGGGAGCTTTCCAGTGCCCACTGGGTAGAGCAGTCAGGGCTTTGTGCACAGCAGGCGAGACCAACAGTGGGCTCTCTCCTGAATTTCCAGCTGGCATGGCCTGAGCCAACATAACCCCGTTCCCCAGAGCAGTGTGTCTCTGTGGGTAGACTTGCAGGGTCAGGCTGTGCCACCCCTTCTGGCAGCACTCCTGCCCCTGGGGCCTGGCTCCAGGGAGGATGTCTGTGCCCCGGGGTGCCACTGCCATGCAGTCAGGGAGGAATTTTTCACCTTTACTTAGTTTGCTGGAAACCAATTGTGAATACAATGGAAAGTTTCATGCTGTGCAAAAAACTCCTTCCCATAAAGCAAACATCTACAGATGGAAAGTTTTCATCCTGTCTAATGCCAGATCTGGGAAAGTAGGGCTGCACAGCCACACTGGGAAAGAAAACCTTGCAAATTACTGTGCCCAGGACACAAGGGAGAGAAGACAGGGAAGCAAGTGTGGTGGACAGAGACCACCCTGTGAAAGTCCCCTTTACACCTGTGGCCCAGTACACCCCTGTGTGCAGTCCAAAGTGCAGGTCCTGGTCTGTGTGACCTGCATTTGAAAGGGTCCCCCCTTTTCAACTTCATCGATTTTGTGTATTTAATGGCTTCAAAGATGCTTGTGCTAACGGGCTAACCCTTACCTGGTGAGCAAGATAACCATCACTGTGCACCAAAGCCTGCAGCAAAGTCAATATTGACCGAGCTGCCCTGGCTGCATCCTGCCTGGCCGGGACTCCCAGGTGTGCAGCAAGGTTCTCCTCCAGGAACCGCTCAGGTGGGACCAGCGGAGATCAAACCCCGGAGCCGCAGAGCGTGTTAGGCAGGAACAGGGAGAGCAGCGTGGGGCTTCACAGCTCTGCAGACACAGGCAGCTCTGCTGGCTACCAACAAATAGGAAAAGCTGTGCATGCAAATCACTGTCAGACCAGTGTATGCATTATTGATTTTAATAATCAGACACAAATGGAGCCAGCCATTGAGTAATTATTCCCATATTACAAGAAAACACACATAAGCCACGGGACACAACAGCTCTGCTGATGGAAACGGTCTGTAGCTTTACTTTCTGCCTCATGCTATTTTTCACTTGTTCCTCTATCCCAAACACATGTTCATGTTCTAAGTGCTCTGAGGCTTTCTATGCAGAACTCTCAGGCAGAAGGGCCAGTCCCAGGGGTGCAGACAGTCCCACTGGAGCCACTATCAGCCCCCAACCCAAACATCACCACTGGCTGAGGTTCACCTCTCCCTAGACACTCACAGCACACTGCTCACAGGGGTCCTGCAGCACGCTGGAAACACTCCCCCAGGGTCAGACAAGAAACAAATAGAGACAGGAGGACAGATGAACCCCAGCTCTCCCTGAAGCACATTTTGTGGTGCAGGGGTCTCGTGCACAGATGGAAAGGAAAGATGGTGTTGGGTAGTTTAAGTGAGGGATCAAGAACTGCAGACAGCAAACTTCCAAAAAAAGCAGCTGCTACAAATAGTTTGCAAGCGGCTTCTGCATTGAAACAGCACTTGAGCAGTCCTGAATGATAAATGTTGAAAGGAAAAGTCAGTTCAAAGAGAAACACTGGTCCTCCCACAGGAAAAAGCCCTTGGAGGGAAAGAGAGATAAAGATCATAAACAATTAAAGAGCAATGGTTATTGGGTATACTACCCCTGTGATTAGAGGTCCTGAATCTGTTTATCAGGAATGGGATGGGTGCAATGAATACTGCATAGCCAGAAGCACCCAAATTGTTGATGAATCGAGAAGGGCTCTGTCAAAACAGAGCTTGCCTACAGATGGAAATTCTAGTGTCCCTAGCACTACTGGCTGCTCCAAACAGGAAACCTGCACTGTGAATTTCATGGTAAACATCTCTCTCCAGCATTTAGCTCTGCCCTTCAGATTTAAGACAGGAGAAGTGAGTTTATTCAGCCAGAGCCTTTTCAAAGTCCACCACAGAGAACAGGATTTGTGATGAGATCTGTTTTTAGGCTGGACTGAATGGTTAACCAGTCTGATTAATAAATACCAGAAGGAGGAAATAACAGGCAAGTTAAACAGAGAAGAAAAATGTCCCCCTACATGGTGAGATAGCAAACGTTTACAAGAATTCTGTGCCTTGTGGATAATTCTCCCCAGCTCTTATTTAACATTGTTTTAGAAGACATGATTGCAGCACCTCTGAAGTACAGAGGTAGTGGGATTTTCCATGTCAGTGTGTTCCTGGAGGTTCCCAGCCATTTCCTTCTCTCTTCTCACTTCCTGGAGGAAATGAAAGATGGGACACATGCCAGCTGGCAGGAGTCCTTACTTCAGCAGTATTATCTGATGAAGGATGCTTGGTCATAAAACATTTCTTTTGTTTCCTGGGAAAGTATTATATTTTTATCCATTTACTGTTAAAATTTGCAATTTTTAAAAATTAAAAATTATTTCAAAACTTCCCATAGGAAGCACCTGCCATTTTTCCAGCTATGGCAGAACAGAGATACCCAAGCATTTGTTTGTCTGGGTTTGTAAGGAGCTGAAGAGCTGTGTGGTGCAGAAAAGAGAGGTGATTCTAGGCATAAGCAAAAAAAAAAAAAAAAANTTTAAAACACAAAAAAAAAAAAAAAAAAAAAAAAAAAAAAAAAAAAAAAAATCCCAAGCCAACCAAAAGGGTGGAGCATCCAGTGGATGGAGGTTTGGGGGTAGATTTTAGTGCTTGTGATCCACACTAACCCACCTTCTACCCTTATGTGAGCATGTTTTTGAGTGTTTAGAAAGTAGAACCTCTGTTCTTCATACTTGGGAACAGAGTTCCAGAGTGTTACACAGAGCTGACTGCAGGACTTGTGGTGATGCAGGGACAGTCAACGATGCTGTCAAACTCTCTAGCTCAGATACCATCAGGGGCAGATGAAGGTCCTCCTGGGCTGTCTGTCCTGTCATTACCTTGCTTTTTGGGAGCTCTGGGCCACAGTGACAAGCCCAGAGGAAGCAGTTCCCAATTCCCAGTGACCCAGTGTTTTCACACACACACAGCCACAGCAGCACTGCCTGCAGCACAGTGACACTGTTAATCAGGGTAAAGTCAGGCAGCTATGTGGTGACTTGGTCCTTACACACATATACTGGCTTTCAGTTTTGTTGCAAGGATCTCTGTATAAAAAGCTGGAAAAGCAACAGGATAACATGAAACTGAGTCTGTTCCTGCTAGAATTCCTGGGGAGTTTAGACTAATGGGAATGTGAAAATATACTCCATAAAATGGCAAAAAAGTCTGCTATTTCTAGAGACTTTTCTTCCCACACTGCCTACTTCAGCCTCCTCTCCCAGGCCAGACTAACAGACGGCTTCTGGCTGATTCTACCCACTGAGCTACTGAAACTGATGAACCAAAGGAAAGCCAGTGGGAAGTAATTCTGGGACTCTGTGGTCTATTTCTGCTACACAAAAGCCTATTGCTCCAGCTCCATCCTTAACACAAACGCAGCGTGCCCCATCCCTGCATCCAGCAGCTGCCACGTGCTCTCCCCACACAGAGGATGATGGCTTGTGCCCGGCGGGCACTGGGGGGGACAGGCTCCTGCCTGGGACAGGCTCAATAAGGCTCTTGTCTTATTCAGGCTTGTGCTCAATTGCATCCTGGAGCTCTGGAGCCCTCTGCTCATCCTGACACAAACCTGGGAATGAAAAAGATGACAAGGCACAGGAAATTTTTCTGTGTGAGCAGAAAGGATGTGGAGATTTTTACTGTGCTCTTGCAGCTCAGAGAATTCTGCTAGAAAGGAAAGGGTAGAAACTGTTTAAGAACAATTGTTTACTGAGGTCCCAAATATCTAACAATAAGCTCAACAGTAAAGTCAAAAAGGCAAAACTCAAGGTATTTACTTGCACTGCCAACTGCTGCAACACATGGAGAGCCAAAGCTGTGTGTCTAACAGGGAGATTGACACTGACCTTTAATGCTGTTGAAAAAAGTTAATAAGAAAGCTGCTGAATAATATGTTCAGTGATTTTTTTCTTCAGATGTGTGAACATTACATTTATTTTTGTTTATCTATTTGAAATATTTCTGTAGTTTGGTTGAGCCTTGGTTTGGAAGCAGTTTTTCAAGCTCAATGCAAACATTTGATATTCAAAATTGGGGTAGTGTGGGTATGTTAGTTTGGACACATAAAACCAGGTGTCATGATATCTTTGGCCAAATGAATGCAAATCCTGGAAACACTTCAAATGGTCTTTTTTATAGGTTTCAAACTCACTTTAGATAAACATTTGCTAATGACTTCAAATTGACCATGCCAGTAAGCTCATTTGCTAAAAAGGCAACAGAAAATGCATACAAAAGGATTGCAAGTACTGCAGTCAGTTCAAACACAGATGCAAGCGGAGCATGACACTGAGGAAGGCTCTGTCAGGTGGCAGGAAAGTTCAGAGAGTCCTTTCAGCAGCGCTCATCATTCCCTCAGCCTGCCGTGGCTGAAATGTGCAGCACTGTGCAGCTCTGCCACCACAGGCTCTTATCACTGTGCCTGTTCCCAGTAACACTGCAAACGCACAGGGCCTGCCACAGGAAGGTGGTTCTGCATCAGAGTGTGCTCATAAACTCATCTGCTCTTCCAAACAAATTAATCCAAAGCATTACTCACCCTGCCAAAGGATTGATCTGCCCTGCTGCTGGGAGCACACACGTGCCTGAGCAGCACCAGCTCCAGTCCTGCATTGGTGCCTGTGTGGCTCCTTGCAGGCTGCAGCACTTCCACATCACCCAGGAATTTTGCTGCCTGTAGTTTTAAGCACTTTGCCTGGCTTTTGTTTCTGTGCAAAGCACCCACCTCACTAATGTACTCACTGCACCCCTCAGGGCTATGGCTGAGCAGAACCTCCAAGAGAAATGAGCCAGGGCTTGCAGAGATACTCATACAGTGAATGAACATTTTACATTTTCAGCCTAAAACTGTGTTTGTGCCAAAGTCCTTTTGAGGCTCTTTTCCATGAGCACTGTTTGCTCCCCATTGCCTGGCTGCAAGGGGAGGTGGAGAAGCTCATGCAGACATGAGATGATGAGATCTACTACACTCATGCAGAGCTGCAGCTCTTCCATAAACACCAAAAAACCCACAGACAACTATAGGAACTTTCCAGGGCCAGAAAATAAAAGAGCAAAGCCTCAAGAGCAATGAAAATTTGTAAAATCTCTGAATGAAAAAAGCCTGTCCTCCTCAGAGCCTTCACCCTAACCTGCCCATGCCCTCTGCAACCCCTCAGTCCCCAGCCCTGGCAGCTGAGCACGGCACTGTATCCAGTCCTGCATAAGACAGGAGCTGCAGCCTGACTGCAAGCAGTCACCCCTCCTGCAACAGGGGATGCTCAGAGCCCAGATGGCTCTGTTCATACAGCCCCTGGCTGGCCCTTAGTGACACACAGGGCCAGACACACCAGGGACAGGAGCTGTAGGTGCAGCAAAGGCCACATTTACAATAAAATCTCCCAAGAACACATTTTATCTCTCAGTCATAACATCGAGCTCCTTTCATTAGACACCTACTTTTTTATTTTCAGTCTATCTGTAAAAACATGAAGTCCTTTTTTTTTTGTTACATGGTTGGAAATGAAAGCACACAGAGCCTGATATTTAAAGTGTAAGACATGTTGGTTTAATCCTGTCAGGACTTTAATGTAGATTATATAGGGACAGGCAATGACCAGAGGGAGGGAGAGAGGTGTAAATAATCCAGAGGAGTGTGGACTTGTTGGCAGGGTGGATTTATGTCCTGTCTTAATAAAGTGTCCTTTCATCTCTGGAACCTGGGCTCAGAAGCCAGTCTAGACAGGAATTAATGGGGCTCCTTCTCCACTTACAGATCTCAAGGTTTCCCAACACTGAGAGCTCAATCAGCCATGGATACTGTTTTTTGCAATGAGCTTTTAAACACAAGTTCTGACCATCCACTGAAAAGGGTCTGCTGCTAGTCCAGGAGACAAATTAAACTCACTTTCTGCAGTTTGTATGTGATTACCACCCTAAGATGAAACCAAGCAATTGTGAGCCTGTTGTAAAGAGATGGAGTAGGGCATGCCAAGAAGATGTTAGTGTGCACTGGTATGGACTGGGACTTGGTTCTGCCTGGAAACCATGCCCAGGAACATGAGTTACTCAGGGAGATACAGCACTAGGGCCTGCAGATGCTGAGTTGTGTGCAGCCTCCTGCAGTGAAGGAAAATTGTTGACTTCTTTTCAGCTCGCAGTAAACCTTCGCTTCTGTTTATTTGTCTCCCTAAGGGATCCAAAAGAGTGGGTGGGGATGGAGCATTCAAAAGCATTTCTTTGGTAAAGGATCTGGGATTTCACTGGAGTGTGCAGTCAAGAGAAGCAAAGAAAGCTGTGAGCAAAAATGCACCAGTGGGATTTGAAGCATTTAAAGCAAAATTCTTTGGAGAAAGGTTTTTTAAGAATTACAATTTCTTGAACTCTTTAATTGCTTTTCCTGGGAAAAGGTCACATCTTAATCTCTCATCTCCAGCTATAGACAAGGACCCCCAGATGCAGAGAAATTCAGCTCCTAATTTTACATCTGTTTAATTTTCAACAACAGGAGACAGGGAGCAGCAGGATGCACTGCCAGCTATTAGGGAGCCCTTTTATTATGCAAAATTTGGATCTTGTCTAAGTACAAGGCCTCCAATGAGTACAGACGAGCCAGTTAAAGGAAAGGAATAGGAGAACAAAGTGGTCTCCAAAGGCACAGCAAGAGGTAAGAGCCCACTGTATTCGGTGATGGACAATGTGACAGGTTCTCTTCCCAGGGTATTTCTTCTACAGACACTTGGACAGTACAGACAGAAGTGGCCAAAGAGCTTCCTTCTGGGAGCTCAATAGCTGCTGGCTAGGCAGAAGGACTGTAATTTGTAAACTCTTAAATTAAGATATACAAAAGTCACAGGCAATATGTAAGCAGTCCTCTGCATGATATTTTATTCTGTTTATACAGCTTAGCACTCAGAATGAACAAACAATGATGTCTCTTAGTGATGTTTGCCCTGAGCTGCCTGCACCATGCCCAGGGCAGCAGGAGCCCTCTCCTTCCTTTTCCTCTTCCCTGCAGGGTCAGCTTATTACACAATCTCACAGCTCTGCTCCATGAGGATCCTGTGCCTAGGGAAGGAAGGGTGGCAGGACCTTTGTGTTTGAGGAATGATGGCTGTAGGACCATGGGTGATATGCCCAGTTCCATTCATTACATAGGAATTGCCCTCTTTGCCCCATCCCAGGTATCTCCTGGGACTGTCTCACAAAGCAGAAGCCACTCCCAGAGGATGTGATTTAAATGAGTTACAGACCAAAATGCAAGATAGCTCCTGGACTGGTAAAAACCAAGGTTTCCTCCCGTACAAGAACCAACAGAGAGCCCAGGAGAGGAAGTACCCAGGCTCAGTTAGCTCACTTCAGGATTATTCACCTCTTAGCACCTGCTGAGCTGTGCTGCCTGTCCCAAGAGGAACTCCTCAGCTGCAGCAGGAAGCCCTACAGGGGTTGGCAGTAAGGGTGTGGAAGAAGATCAAGGGCTGCTTTGTCATGCCGGGTTTTGTGCATTAGTGGAATTCATTAGTGGAGGCTGATAATAAAGAGCAGCAATAAAGTGTGTTAGACCACCCTGCGCCTGCAGAGCTGTGCTGAGCCAGGCTGTGGCAGGGCACAGCTTCGGGCTCTCCCAGCTCATATCTCAATCCGCAGCCAGAGCACAGCAGCGTCGGGGAGAGCCAAACCAGATGCCACCTCTCAGCCTCAAGCAGAGCTAATGTCACCCAGTACAGCCCTGTGCTCCCAGCTGTGTTCTCCCAAGCCGCTCCCCTGGGCCAGCCAGGACTAGGTTGGAGCACAAAGCAGTGCAGGCAGTGAAGGGATGTGCAGAGGGAACTTTACCCCTCAGTGCTTCAGTCCCAAACATATGTTGTCTCCAAGAAGGCAGGCTGTGCTTCCTTCTGCCAGGTCCCACTCCACAGACAATTTATAAGCTGGCACAGGCTCTTCTGAGATTGTATTGTGGATGCCCTGGTGTGTTTTGGGCTCTGTGCTAGCCAGCTTCTGGTTCACAGCTTCAGTCTTGCCCAGGGCTGGGTGGTGCAGTGTCAAAAGAGCAGAGCCAGGGTGGCAACAGAGCTCTGTGGAACAGAGGAGAAATCCCCTGTTATACAGCCCCTCCTAAGAGCTCTCATGGCAATCTGAAACTTCCCACTGCCTGTTAGGTAAGGAAGACACAGAGAAGTGGATGGGAGGTGGGTGGCATTCCATGTCCCAGCACCCTGTGGGTGGCACAACCACCCACGCTGTGTGCAGCTGCGTAGGGTCTCACTGCTACCCCCACTGCACCCCACTGCCCTGCAGCTCCCTCCATCCTCTCAGGAAAGCCCAGTGCTCTCTTGGGGATGTGTCAGTAAGGACCAGCCTGCAAGGCCTGTATTCACAGCTCTTGTGGCGTCTGCATCTGTTCTCTGCCGGGCAGTGAAGGTGTCAGGGACGAGACCTGAGACACTTTCACAGCGCTCTCCTTGCAGTTGTTGAGCCCAGTGACTGCCAGCAGCATGCACACAAGGCAGCCTTTTCCCCTCTCCATGCCTTGGGAAGCTGTCACCTGGTACTCCAGCATCACTGACACCTGTCCCCATCTGCCCCCACTGCCTGCAGCTCTGCCGCTGCCTGGGCACAGGGCTGGGGGGGCACGAGGGGCGGGGCTGGGCTTTCAAAGGAGCAGTTTGGGTTTATGGCCCCCCAGATTGCCCGAGCAATTTGCACAACTGAGCAAGATGCCGCCCATTGTGGAGCAAAAGGGACTGGCCCGAGCTCTTCCTCCCACCTGCACTGTCCCCTCCAGTGTCTTGCAGATGCTAATGGGCTGTGGGGGAGGCTGCCTCCAGACTCAGGGATGCCTGCAGGGAATTTTCCTGGCTTCCTTAGCTCTGACAAGCATTCATCACACAAATCTCAGAGCTATGTGTCCACAGCAGCTGCAGGTGTTTGGACCCCAGGTCCTGTGTTGGACCCAGCACTGCTGGGCTCGTGGTGTACTTGTAGGGAGGACGAGGGAAGATAGGGAGTGAGGAAATTTTAAGACATCTCAAAAGTGTGAGCTGGATTGGATGGACCATAATGAGACAAACATGGCCTGTGCCCTGGGAGCAAAACTAGCCCAGCAGAGGTGGCTGCTCTTGTCTAGGTTGGTCAGGATCAGAAGTGAAAGGAGTTGTAAAAGCCATGATTCTCCATAAACCATGCACACTCACAGCTCTCTACCCTATCAAGGCAAAGGGACCTGGGAGCAGAGGAGTCCCACGCCCACTTTCCTTAGTGTCCCTTAGCACTTCAGTCCCTCTGCTCACCTGCTCACCTTTGAGGACAGCCACCACTGACTCTCACTTTCAATCAAATGGGAGGTGTCAGAGTGTGCCAGCGAGGGATGGGTCCTCTCTGGGGGTGTCCTTCAGGCTCTGCAGTGTCAGTCCAGTGCTGGCCTGCTGCCTTGAGCACAGCATAATGACAAAGGAGAATCCCAGCTCAGGGGATCTTGGTTATCTTTGTAGGCAGAGACATGGGAGACCAATGTTTGAAAAAGGAGTGGGGAGCGATGGATCCACAGTCCGTGGGCAGCAGTGAAGTCTCCCCAGATGGACCTGTATTCAGCCAGTGACAATTGAACCTTTGGTCCTAAAGGAACAACTGTTTTGGGAGTTGGAACCAAAGGGAGATGAAAATTGTCATTAATCACTGACCCCTGTGATGCTGAAGGAGCTGCATCAGGGAGGAGGTGCATACATGAAACAAAAGCCTACAATTCCATTCCAACAGTGATTAAATTGACAGAGGTTGTGTCCTGCAATGCAGCATTATGAAAGACAAGGCAAACAAGATTAACCCACACTGACAAGGCATTTATCCATGGCTAAGAAGAGACCCACGCCACAGCATCTCTGTCCCACAAGTTTACACCAGCCCACAAGAGTCTAATCCCTCATGGCCTGTCAAGCTATTAGGCAAATCTCTGGCTCTCATTTGCCTAATCCAATAGCTCCCAGCTTCATAAGAAAGACCTCCTAGGGGGCCTTAACAACCATGTTTGTTAGGCCTTATATAAGTAAACAAAGCTCTTAAAGCCGAACAGCTTCCTCTTCCATATGGGATCCCAACACTCGCTTAACCTGGAGATAAAACCAACCACACTCAGGGAAGGAGGGTGTGTTTATAACAGGTTGAGTTCTGCCTCCACAATAAGCAGCATAACACTCACTGCAGAGATGCCAGGTGCCTTCAGATCATCAAAGATTTATTGCATAGTGAGGTCACAGTGCTCACTCCCTGTTCTGCCAGCTTCAGTGGAGGAATAAGCAGTGGTAAAGCATCCTCTCAAGACTAAAATGTTTTGTGTCCGTGTGTGAACATCACCAGGAGACCAAACACTTTCACGGATTCGTACACATGAATCTACAAATGCTTTATTGGAAAACCTCTAAATTTAATTTTTCTGAATCCTACCACTAGCAGCAGTACCTCTGACATTACACAGGGTGTGGGTCCTTGAATCTGAGGTCACCACTACCTCTGCTCCAGAGATACACCCCTCCCAGGTGCTTTGGCCAAAGATCCAAACTGTCTCCAAGCTCTCTGGATCTCCTGGGGCTGAGAGCTACTCTTATCTCTGACACACCATTAATGATGTCCTTGACAATGTGGTTTGCTCCACAGACAGGTGAATCTTTAGGAGGGTTCAGGCAGGTGAACAGTTACTCAAGGCTTGGCTGCCTGCTTGTCTTAGCCAGGCTTCTGGGGATTTGCAAACTAAACTGGAAATAACACAGAAAGAGGTATCCTAAGGGGCATTCCCATACAGCTCAGGTGAGGTTGGGATCAAGAAGCCATAATCTCATTTTCTGCCACTTTCTCCACCAAGTGCATTTGCAAAGGCAGAGATGAGAGAGCACATTTTAAGGAGAAACACACAGCCAACAACAGAGGTCCAGTGAACAGGAGCACTAGGACAAACACTTCAATGGAAGAGAACCCATGGGCTGTTACAGACATTTCACTGCCTGCCCCGACCTTGAGCAATTTGGAGATGACCAGGCTGTGGAAGTAGCAGAAGAACTCTGTGGAGAGGCCACAGGCAACACCTGAAGATGCAGGATGAGCCATTGTCATGCTGTCAGGACTATCCATCTCCACCTTCACTCTTCTATGCACAGTAATTTCAAGGGACAGGGCAAGACTGAAAAATGAGCATTTTCACTTTAAAATATAAAAAGGCTTCAAGATGCTTTTTGGCCATTTGAACTGCCAGCCTTTGCACTTGCCCAATCTCCAGGGATGCAAGAATGAAATATTACGTGTTTTCCATCAGTCTGGAGTGGACTTCCCTCAGAGATTGGTGGTGAGCAGGGACCTGATCTGGAACTGTAAATCCTTCACATCCACCAGCTGAACAGCTGTTCAGGTTAGGTCTCATTTATATGCAAAGCAGTTCAGCCATCAGCAAAGATCTCTAATGATGCAAATCAGTCGTGTGTCACCCTAGCAATGAAAGTCAAGGGAGCCCTTACTTGCTTGAATCCAGCACATTTCAGCAAAAGTGCCATTTAGTAGAAGAATGGGGATTTTTACTATGGAGTATGGCCCACCACCCTCAGTCACTTTCCAGCTGAGATCACAGCTAAATCGCTTATCTTTACATTTTCATACAAATCTGATTATCCTTGAACAGCTAATTGTTTCGTAAGTGCCACTTGGAAGCTATCCATTTCCAACACAAGTAAAGAAATGGCACTATAAAACTGTCTGCCTTTGCCATGAGTCACTTTAGCACATAGGATGAATATTTGGCACTCCTCACTTTTTCAGATTAACTTGCATATTTATTTTGGAAGAAAAAAAAAATTGACTGCTTTAATTCCTTCCCATCAGAATTCCTCATATTTGCTTAGCTTATTGAAACTTTTTTAATAGACCTTCCAGTATGTATGTTATATAGTGACTGCTGATGGAGGAGACATTCACATCTCCTTTCATGTAAAGAAAAAGCTGAAAAATATCTATGACAGTATTTGATATTTCATTATGAGAGATGGTAAACCCCACAGATTATGTCACCTGCCATGAAGAAGAGTTTCATCCCTTTGGCTGAGGCCATGGAAACATCCAGCCCGGACTTAAATTCAGTGTCTTCTGGATGGAGTATGTGTTTCTCTTTCAAAGAAAAATTTTAACATGTTGCAATGAAATTTCTTTAAGACCCATTCTGAGCTAGGCAGGGAAAACCCCTTAGAAAGAAAAGAGGGTTCTGGGCTTCAGAAAGCAAAATTTCCTCAGCTGTTCACTCAGTCTCATGAAAAAGTAGTTATACACCTTTGCAAAAGATGTTGCTTAGCCTGAATAAAAGAATTCTGTGTATTGTCCCATGTGACCACATACCTGAGCTAAAGTCTAAAACACCAACCAGATTTAGCTCAGCATCAGTTACAGTTATTATCATCTTTGGACTACTATCTAAAACAAAAAAGTAGTGTTCTGGGTGGGCCTGATCTAAATGTCATTATTTAGGAGCTGAAACAAAGAGTTCTGACTTCTGAAATGAAAAGTTTTGCATTTCTCCATCTAAAATCCTGCAGGGTGGAGGGACTGCAGGAAAAAGAAACAACAAAAGTCTTGGGCATCTCCCAAAGTGCCACTGGAGAGCCAGGACAAGGGATGTGTCTCTATGCTATGTATGCTGGGTCAAGTCACTTATCCCAGTCTGCAAAACGTGGCATTAATTACTGAATAGCCAGGGAAGAAATTGCAGAGCAATATAAACAAGTGGTATGCCATTCCAAGAAAGGCTTTTATCACAGCCTAATATTTTTGTAAATGTAGGCAAAATGGCTCTGTACAGTGGCCTAATGAAAGACTGAAAGGCTACAGGAAATCAGAGGTGATTCATGCAGGCAGGAGCCCTCCATCCCTACAGACTGCAACGAGGGCTGTGGGTGCTCCTCCCTCCCTAGATCCAAGCCTAAAATTGTCAATTAGGAAAACAAATGTGGGTACTAGACATCTTTTTGTGAGTGTCAGTTCGGCAATCACTTTATTACAAGTAATTTTAGTATTGAATGTAGTGCAATTTAGGTAATTTAGCAAAGTACAATGATGGATTGAAGTGCCTGGTGATAGACGTTTATTTCACCTTCTGAAACACAATTATTATGCACTTTACTCAATAATAGTATCTTGTTCCAACTAAAATACACATTGTGTAATTCTTTAAGCTGTAGAATCATAGCAATTAGAGAGGGAAATGGCTGATTAGGTCACAGATTCCAGGTTCTTGCCAGCTCACGAATTTTCCCTGCCCTATATCAGCTAGAGTTTTCCCCAAACTCCTTTCTTTTACAAGTTTTAGTGATGATGATATTCATACAAAAAAAAAAAAA